>JAFIDM010000007.1:13553132-13609593 GCA_023159025.1 Thereuonema tuberculata | reverse complement strand
CGTAAAAAACTGAGTAAGTATGCCAAATTTCATTAAAATCGGTGCAGTGGTAACAAAATTATGTCGAGTTACGGACAGACAGACAGACAGACGAACTTAGCCAATTATATAAGTTGATGATGTGTTATAACCAATTACTATGGTGTATAAATGCTTATTGCCAGGTTTATTGATTCAACAGCGTCTATTCAAGATGACTCAGCTGCTTTGAACTGAATCATTCCAATGTATTGTATTTCGAAATCAGCGAAATGTTTACCGGGTGATGCTCACGAACATTGGATGAAATCACTGACAACAATAGCTTGCTGTTGTTACTCATTGAAATGTTATTACACATGTACTTCAGATTCTCAGATAAAGACGCTTTGATAAACAATGTTTCTTATCAACAACAAATATTTGACGAGCTTTCCGATGGCAAAATTAATAAAATAAGCGGGGTTTTTTTTGTAGTGGTGTCTCTACAAAAAAAAAATCAATAAAATATATGAAATTCAAAGTAATATTTCAGTTTTTCATTTATGTTATTCTTTGAAAAGTCAGATTTCATAACTAGTTGTTGATTTAAAAAAAAATCTAGAAACTGCTTTTTGTAAACGATGTAGAGCAGATGTTTTTTCCAAAAGACTATGTTTCTGATTTCGATTACCATGTAGATTTTCAAGATCACTTGGTAACCACGGTCCTCTTCGGAACCTCTGCAATTATTATTATCTTGCTTGTTTAATCATCGTCAACAAACTATTAATCAATTCATTACATCCCTTAATTAAAGAGCGACTTAAAATTAATCAAAAATACGAAATGTCGAAAATAAACTTTGATTAACAATATAAGCACGATCAAAACATGGCCACTGTCTACTCAGTATTCTTGTGTAAAGTTAATGTTTCAATTGAAGGTGACGCTTAACACAAGGGACGTTTGAGAAGAAAATTCAAGGAGTTTTTGAGATGTCACTTCTCAAGTGGAAAGATACTTATTATTTGATCGTTTTGTAAGCATAACTTATTGATGCTTATGTAATTAATAAAAGCAATACGCCAATATTAATTCGTTCCGGGTTTTCTCTTGCCGGAACGCACCGTGATGCCGGATTTTTCCGCTTATTAAGCTTAACACTATAAAAAACACTATTGGAGAGTTCCTTTTCCGCTTATTTTAACAGTTTTTATATTTAAATACATAAAATTAATCAGGAATTTAAAAATATTAAAAAAATGAATTTCAGTTTTTTCTTAAAAGTTAAAATGTTTTATTTTGCGAATTATTGCATTCCCGCTATCATACTAATATAAAATAAGAAATAATGACTATAAAATTTATTAAATTCTTTTTAATCCATTTCCAAATAATTGAAAAACAGAAGTCTACTTATTTCTTTGCTGAAAAGTGCATTTGAATTAAAACACATTTACTTTCTGCCGCGATTTTTGAACTGGCTTCTATCAAATTCATCAGATATTTATCATTATAAAATTTTTGATAATGAGGAAATAAAATACTATGAAGCCCGTCTTTGACACTAAAACTACACCTGTATCAATCACAACCAAGCTTTTACCAAACAAATATAGAACTACTAACCGCATCCGTGAAAAATATTGTAACCTTACAAGAACGAGTATATTAGATTTCGCTATCCAAACGCGCTACCCAAAATAACTCGGGCCCAGCACTGAACGGGCTTGAAACTTTCTCTAAGCAAACATTCCTTTAAGCAAACACAGTCTTAGATTTTAATAGTGCATTGTTATTCTAGTTACCATGTGTTCTAGTTACCCATAATAAATTATTCTTAATAACAACTTACTTACACAAATGTGAAGAAAATTACATTTCCCCTATCACATGTTGAGTTTCATCATTGGGAATGTGGGACGGCTGTTTCGTCGTTATTCATCTACCAGATTTGACCCGTTTCTGATTTACGGTTCATAAGTTATTTTTGAAAATGATAACTCTAGCTGATTTGTAAGAATATCGAAATAATTGTCCCATATTCCCAAAGATCAAATTCAAAACGTGATTGAGGAAATGTACATTTAGTTTCACTACTGTATATTAAACCCTTTACAACAAATACAACATTTTAATAGACAATATTATTTTCAAAAACCTATTCACGAACCGTACTTAGATAATGTATACATCCAACGAATTGGAAAAATGAAGATTCGGATAATTACTTTATTCCTTTTTATCATGCTTATCTTTTTCTTCGCTACCTGGAAAAGATGGTGGATAGTTAGAAGAACTCCACTGTGACACGGAAAGCTGCGTTGCTGAGCAACAGAATATACTCATTTATTGTAATGGTAGGATTCTATCCGATATTGTAATTGTTTATGTATTTATTTCCGTAAATCTATCTTTATTTTTATCATGCTTTGTGAGTCTTACAGTGAAATGCACAGAATGATACAATCTAATCTAGTGATTCGCAAACTTTGGTTCAGAACATCTCTTGCCACTCTACAAAAATTAGCCGTGCCGTTTCCCAAACATTGTTTGAAAATACATAAATATTCACATATATTACTGTACGATAGACTTCAGAATCTTTATAGAATTTTACATCAACATCAATAAAATGTTTCAAGAGAAGAAACCATCATGATACTTCTGAAAACTTCAATAAATAAAAGCAGTTTTTAGTAATTGAACATTAACCCTAATTTGTCTTATCCCGATTGATAATGAGAAATTGAGACGACACTTGTTCAGAGATGTTGTTATATAATTTTATAATTTTAATTTTATAAGATCGTTTCATTTTTGCTCTTCAATATAAGAAAAAATTTCTAAAAAGAAAAGTTTAACTTTATTTTTCATGCAATCCTAAATCAAGCAATCATCGGGAAAGGACGATCCACTTACAAATACAGGATTTTTACAGGTCAATGTATATTGTTCAATGACCTAACAAACATAAATATATACTAGTATCTATATATATATAAATATATTATTTATTATAAATATATTGTAAATATATTTCTGAAATTAATTCTAATTACACTCGTTAAAATAATTCAATATACAGAGTGTCTGGACACTTAGGCTATGGCCAAAGAAGCACATATTTACAATAAATTTATATAATTGAAAATGGCAATAATTTATAATAATATTGAGCAATGGATAAATTGTAAGGTTTGCAAACGCTAAACGAGGATGAGGGATGATTGTCAATGAGAGACAAAGACATTGAACATATCATTTAATATCATTTAATGTCTTCACATTGTTTTCTTGCTGTATTCAAAACTTGTAAAAACTCATTTTTCTGCTTTTATTTGTGTATTTACAAATGGCTACCCTGTAGATCAATTATCAAACTTACTTTTTAGTGATGGCACTGCCTACAAATTTTATTAATGACATTTAAATTTCGTATTTACTGATTAGAAATACAAAGGATAGAAAATTTTGTATAAAACAATTTATGATACTAAACAATAGAGTCTCCTATATATTTTTTTATCTTCGTTTTTTGACTTTTACTTATTTTATCCATTGGAGGTTTTAAAAATTTTTAATTTTCACGAAATTACTTAAAATCATTACTTTACTCAACATGACACACTTGTTTATTTAGGACACTGAATATTCATATGTATTAAGTTGGTCACCCATAAGGGCTATTCTATTTTACGGCACTGTAGAAACGTAGAACAAGTATTAAAGACACCTTATTTTACTAAGTTTAAAGAAACTCGACAATTCTGTGCTTTTTGGCAGAGGAAAAGTGATTAAATTAAACGAAGCAACTCCCGGATTGGCTTCGCCACAAGACACGTTTGCTGGACAGTGAAGCCCCAAAGGAATCGCTACTGAATGCATCTATCCTTTGAACTTTGTTGAAGATAATTACTTATCGACGACTAGCAAAGTCAAGTCCATATAGCAATGTAATCTGCTACTGAAGTTTCAGATTTCTTGTATAAATAATTTTAAGGTATATTGATCAGGGATGGATATATTTCGACTTGAATTTCACCTAGCCACAAAAATATTAATTAAACTTTACTTCATCAAATAAACATATTACAAAGACAAAATTTCGAAGTCTTTACGGCGCCTTCTTTATCGTTAAAGTTATATTTCTCTTTAATGCTATGCCCTTTTTCTTGCGTATTCATGTTTTCTTTTCTGTTTTTGGCATTTTTATTTTGAATTTTTGGCTTTTAATAATTCTTTCAATGCAGTAAAAAAATTCATATGAGGCCGGCAGAACATCAACACCTGAATTTCTTAAATAATCTTTTAATCTGAATTTATTAAGCTTATTTAAGTTTTAGAGATACCATATCGATTCCGAAAAATTAACTACTTTATTACATTGTCTTCTATATTTATATCAAAGCATAGATGTGTGGGTGTGTGACTCACATTAATAGATAAAAATACGCCATAATCACTGCATTATTGTTTTATTATGAAGTTATTAGTGACTTTATTTTAAAAATGACATACTACTCTTCAATAAAAAATATATAGTGTTGTTCGGTTAATTTCTATAGCGTGCCATTTAGGGACTGAAGAAATGTAAATTTATTGAGTATGTCTAACTTAATGAAAATAAAAAAAATAGATCGGGTTTTGTTTTTATTCTAATAAGACTAAGATTATCATAAAGTATTATTTCAAACTGTAAAAGTTTGTTTTCCAAATGTAAAAAGAAATTATTTACAAATAACTAAATTACAAGACGATCTGTTATTTCTCAATTACAGATGAGGTATTTAGTAAAATACCTCAGTTTTTAGAATGGCTTTAGGCTAGTATTAAAATGAAAACAGAAAATTAAGTCAATAAAGAAGATTTAAAAATCATATCTTAAAAACGTGGAAAATGTATTTCTGCACGATGCAGTATTTCACATCAATTAAATTAATTTTACATTCTTTTTTCAAAACAGCATTTTTCGACTTTTTTGTGGTATGTTTCTTAAACGCTGACCTTGTCTACTTCGATCCTGAGAATAAGATAGATCTTCTATTTAATGAATCTACCAAATAATCCTGCTTAATCCTTTCTATTGCATGATCGAATTGCAAACCTAATTATATTCGGTGAATTAAGTACATCCAGCAATGACTCAAACTTCCGGTAAACCTATTCATTAATGATTTAGTGATAATAAAATCGGTTGAATAAGTTGGTTTTTGGAAAAAAAAAAGATGTATTTTTAATTGTATATAGTGACGTTTTATAACATTTTAGTTTGTTTCCGCCTTATAACTAAAATTTCCTTAATGTGTTTTTCTTTTATTCTTTGTTTTTCATAGTCGTGAGAACTCTACATAGAAAAACTCTGGTAATTGTTATTACGATAAACGTCTAATTAAGCTATTATCAAATTTCTCATTTGATGAAACTTGAAATACTGGAAATATATCTGGAAATATTTTAAGTCGCCTAAATCCTATTAATTTCAATTAAACCATAGCTATGAAAAATGCTATGGTAAAGCTATGTAAAGCTATGTAAAATGGATTCAGAGGCACTGAAAGAAATCAATGTTTGGAATCAAAGAAAGTTAGTTGTTTAGTTCTTAATGCTTTTCTATGAGAATTTTTATCACCAATATTTTTCCTAATACTTTCTCCACAGGGATCTATATGGAAAAAAATTCAATAAAGACAGACAATCAATAAATATTGCATTTTAAGTGCCAAGCAGTAATAATCATTCACTGGTTCAGAAGATAATGGAACAAATTGGTATAGATACAATTCACTTCTGATCGTCAGATTTATCACTTTGCATATCTAATGTTTTAATGAAATAGAAAACAGCCATAATTTTTTCATTACAAAATTTTATCTCAACATTTTAAATTAGTACTGAAAGTAGTTTGGGAATTCCAAGAGGGATGTGTTGTGAAGGTTATCTCTTATCAGAATTAGGTAGATCTTTAAAAAAGCTTGCAAGTTTACCTTCTCTATAAAAGAATCAATATTCATTTGATTTGATAACATTTGACAAAATTTCTTTGCACAATCTGAAATGCTATGAATTTTAATTATTTTCGACCTGTAACCCCTTAACAGTGTATTGATCTAAATATTAATTTGAAGTATAACATTTGAAAGTTTAATATTTCTATGTATGTTAAATATTATCACCACTAGCCAGGTATCGCCGCTTCGCTCCGGAACCCTTGCATATACAGCATTAAAAAAACAAACTTTATTTATTACGCAAATTAACATTGATGTCGTCGTAGAATATACGACTTCCCAGCTCATTGTGGGATCTCCGGATAATTCAGATGTATTGCGGGTTGGCGCCACACACCAAAATTTTAAAGCGAAAAATCACATTTTTGCATGTGTCTTGCAAACGCAGAAACGTTTGTGAATGAGTGATATATCGTTCGATAGAACTTTCAAATACCAACATTTTCTCAATATAATGCTTCTTCAACTTTTATACTTTTCATTTAAATTGAGAAAAAGCCAAATTTTGACCCTTTAAAAGGCGACATCTCGGAAATCAAAAACTGTTTTCGAAAGGTTTTTGAAGCATTTTCTTTGTCTTAAAAAGATCTACATTTTATCCGTTTGCATGACCAATCTATCTCTTATAGGTTGGTCACAAAATTGAAAAAACGTAAAGTCTTATGACAGACAGAATAACGCTTTTATAATATGAGATTATTATTTGTATCCATACAGGTTAGGAATAGACACGTAGAGTTATATAGAAATTATCTAGAAGTTATTTCCTAAAGTAAATAGTCTTTCATCGCAATCTATCGGAAGGATATGATTCATTCCCCCGATTTAAACTACCAGGTATATTCCAAATTTCTCCTTGATTTTGCAAACTTTAAAGAACCAATTATAATTACTGAGATTAACTAACGATCTTGTGTAACTCAATGAGACATAGCTTGACAAAAGAGCATCAGTTATTATTAGTATATTTTTCGAGGCACAACTACACAAAAATGTTGAGTTATTTAAATTAAAAAAAAATGAAGTACGACATTGTTTATATTACATATAGTATCTCAATAATGTCTTATATAGTTTTTCAGATCTGTCTGTGTCTAACACGCTTCTTCTGTGTTTTGAAAATAATTTTAATATCCTGTGAAATGATTTCTACAAAACCAGAAATAATTTCTGCAATGATACATCCGCGACAGGATTCAAACCACGAAACAGGATCCGCGACAGGATTTTGTGGTAGTATGCACAAATACTCCAATCTACATGTTAATCTTTATATTCCTTAAGTAAAACACACGATAATTAAATGTTTCAACACAAATTTTCATTAAAATGCACAATTCTTAGTGTTACAATCGCAAATAAATTATTAGTGTTAATCTAGAAGGCTATGAGAAACCAAGAAAGCTTAAACCTTCGATTGTCGCGTCGTAGATTTCAATTTATTTATTGCTTATATAGTTTTCCAGATCTGTCTGTGTCTAACGCATTTCCTCTGTGTTTGAAAAATACTTTTAATTCCCTGTGAAAATAGAAATAATTTTTATAATAAAACGTCCGTGACAGGATTCAAACCTGCAACCTTCTGATCCGAAATCAGACGTCTTATCCATTAGGCCACGGAAACTACATTCAAATTATTGTTGTTAAATATCTCGTTATCACTCCCTCTGTGTGTGTGACGCAATGAGAGAAGAGCCAGAGAAAAACATAATAACTCATTAATTTTAGCCTACTAGATTAAAATTTAAATTTAAATTTTCATTTTTATTTAGCCAACTACAAGCGCAGGCCAGACGAGCATTAGATGCAGAAGCTCGCCCTCAGCGACGAATATAAGAGGGCTTTAGAGACATTTCTCGACATGAATGAAGAAATTAAAAATAATATTTAAACACAGAAAAAACTTCTACTTAAAATCTCGACAAAAAGTCGTCACATTGTTCTCCCGGCATTGTTGACGGGACGTATACGTATAAGTTTTATATCTTAATAAATAAAAATGAATGTTTCTTTGTTTGTTACGTATGCGTTCCTATACCATTCATCAGATTGCGATGAAACTTTGGTGAGTTGTTGTGCGCACGCCCGCAAAGGTTTCTGAATTAGTAGAACCATTTTACAATATCTGGTGCGCGAGTCATTTCAACAAATGAGTGTATTTCCGGTTTCAACGTTTGCAGTTTCCGGTGCGACTCGCATTTGCAATGACCATCAATAAAGCACAGGGACAACACATGGACATCTGTATGTGGCCTCCTCACGCGTCGGAAATATACGTGTATGCACCAGACGGAAAACAAAAAATATTGTATATCCAAAAGCACTTCAATAAACAGAATTAAAACACAAACACTTTCTTTCTTTGAGTGGCATTGCAACGCATGCCGGGTACAGCTAGTAGTTTATAAAAGTAAATATCAATTATATAACTGAACAATTCCGTAGTTACTTTGGAAGTCAAATTTACGCGTTATTAACTGATAACTTGTTATTTCTTGATTGATAAAAATTAACCTATCGTTATGTTTTCTGCTATCAAATTTCGGAACGTGTGGGATACAAATGATAATAATATTGAATTTCGAAAATAAAAGAGTAATGCTTAATAACAAGGCAAAGAGCAGTTATACAAGGAAGTACTGTATAGAAACAACCCAATAATACGAAAAAAACTTGAGGTTTTACATCCGGATGTTACGTTTCTGGAAGAAAATAATTAACGTGAAAAAATTATACTTAGAGAACGCCTTTCTGATTATTTAGCATTTCTTGCAGTCCACAATAATTTACATTTTCTATTGAAAATATTTACCAAATACAAATAAAAATATAGAGGAAATCTATTTCAGGAAAACGTTTTTTAAAATAAAAAATATCTTACACCAACATTTCGCTGTCAATAAAATGAAAATAGATTTTCCGATTATTTTGAAATACTTACTAACTAGTAATTGTAGAAGATAAGTACACCGAATTTCTGTGGTTCTATCGTATTCCATTTTACAATTTGAGCTGAATTTGAAACATATTTTAATAATTTTTATTCTTTTTTTCGATTATAATATTACTTACGTGTGAAAATGTTAAATCAAACGTCTATAAAATATCATTGTTACAGCGATAAAAAGTTTTTTTTTTTACTTGTTTTATGTGTTCATACCAGTTTTTCTTACATATAAATTTTCTGAAAAGAAATTTAACGTGCCCGATGATTCAAAGAATTGAGTAAGCAAACGAAGGCACAACGCTAAAAGAAAGGATTCGTACCCCACGGTCCGTCCCAGTCTCTTCCCGGTAACAACTCAGGGTGCGAATCCTTTCTTGTAGCGTTGAGCCTCTGTTTGCTTACTCAATATAAATTTTCTATTTACATTAAATCTAAATAGTGTTTATGCACGAATACAATCAAATGTAATTTTTTTTTAAGTTGGTATTTCGCTAATAAGTTTTAACTGTTCTTCGGAGTTTTAGTTTAAAATAGAAATTTCAAGAATTTAATACTTACCACTTACTTCATAATCGTTATGTAATTGATACTAATTCATTATGCTAATACAGTAGAAGCTACATTTCAACTGTAGGTATGTAATTGATTCAAACTTCTGCTATAAATGTGCATTATTAATATGCACCCCGATTTTGAGATAAATTTTAAGAAAAATAAAAAAGTGCGTCTTATATGCCGGCAAATACGGTATATATCATTACTATTCCATTTCTAGCAGATCACTGGTTAATTTTTATAATGTAATTTATACACAAAAATTTGTATAAAATAACGTTGAAATAATAATATAATAATGCTGGATGTTTCGCCAATTAGCGAAATTTTCCCGCCACTCAGATAAAGTTCAAAACACTGTTACAATCATCACAGATCATGAATTAATGTTTTACCTTTCATCAAGAATATTCACATTTTGTTGACAAAAATATGAAAAATCGAAAATATTAAAGTGCTGTAAAAGCTAAAAGAATTATACGGTATTCATATACACACAGAAACACTTCCATTAAGTAATAGTATAGCAAATATAGTAGAAATTATTTGCTCATAACGTCTATATTACTTTAATCCGAAATACACCATTAAATTCACTAACGAATATAAAAAGTATATTTCCTAAAGCAAAACAAATTAAAGCCTAAAATAAATTTTTAAAATCTGAGAAAATAATCCTTTTTGAGTTCCATTTACTGTGAAATTACTTACCTAATTGAACTGTGCAATGCTTTTTGATTCTTTGTTTATGGTCCAGATCGGAGTTGGAGTGGTTTGCACGAGCTGAGAGTTATCACGTCACGGTGGTTGCCTAGCAGCCAGAAACTGGCGCGAAAAAGGATGTTAATTTTGGTTTCAAGATAACATCTGGAAAATCACCGATTTATTAGTGATTTTTTTTTATTATTTTTCAAAATTAACTTTGAAATAAAATTAATCCAAATTTTACAAAACATAAGTATTAATTATATAGAGAAATCTTATTAATAGACTCATTGCTGTAAAGGGTTCGTCCTTCACGTACAGTTACATATTTATTGTTGATTAAGTTTAATATTATGCATTTCAACAGTTAACTTTGAAGGAATTGGAGAGTAAAAAAAAAATAATTGAATAGCTTTAAGCTAGGTTTAATAGATTTTAATTTTTAATCTTCTTCGTATGGTTGGTGATGGCTGAAGCCTTAACGTCTGCAATGCCTAGCCTCAAAAGAGGATACGGGTGTGTATAATTGTGCAAAATTGGTTTGGGTTCTAAACTAGGCGAGATGTCTTTTGCCCATCGCATTCATGAGAGGAAAGTGTAGATTATTTTGCCCAACAAATAGTTATCCAGGAGACACAACAGGAGGTAGCTATCTGATACCTGTTGAAAGTAACAAACACAGAAAATGAAAATAGAAACAGAGTAGGCAGCTCCGGGATTCGAACCCAGGTTCAATGGTATCTACAACGACAACTGTTAATTAGAGAAAAGTAAGATAGATAAGAGCTTTGTTTTCGTAAATGAAGGTAATATATATCGTCATATAATGCTTACTGCCTGTTAATACGAGCATTAGTATTAGCTCAAGTCGGAACTCTATTGGCTTCAATTGGACTTAATCCAGGATTAGTTTAAGACTATTTGGAGAAACAGGCCCATAAATATTATTAATAAAGAAATTAATATAAAGAAAGTGGGACTGTTACCTGCTTACTAGCAGTGTTAAGGTACATTAACCTCTTCAAGAAATCGTTAAATCAATAAGTTAATGGTCAGTTTCAACCATAAGTTTTGTAGGTATAGTTTATGAGAATTAAACTTTTTCTTTTGTATGTGTATATGCTCTTTTACAATATCTCTACCATTATATTTGAACTTACATCTAATAAGTCTAATCATTTTGAAACAAGGTATCAATGATTAATATTTAATTCAAGAATACCATAGTGTTAGACTTCGTAACGGCTGTAGCAGCTTATTTTTCGAATAGCTATGGTATAAAGGCTATGGTTTTGTAATTGTAGCTTTTTTTCCCTAGATACTTATTGTTTATTCTCAGATACTTATTGTGACAATTAGCGAAGTAGATTTTGCCTCATTGTGATTCCGCTAGAGTTTCACAATAAATTGTTGGGCATTTTTTACATAAGGAGTTAATCACAAAGAATATGATGATAAATATGAATTCGAAATATGAATTAATATCCGAACTGAACTTAAGGAAATATTTATGGATTCCAAAGCTGGAGATGCATCCTTTGATGTTTATTATTAGTATTTTCCTAAAAGATGACCCTCCCTGAGTCTAAACCAAGCCTATCTTCAGTAGAAATTCACCTTAAGATTAATATATATATCAATGTTTTTAAAAAGTATTCTCTTACTTTTAAAAGCCTATAGAAAAACAGTAAAACACAATAAAACGATTAGGGTAATATTGAATTTCTCTGAAAAATCCTTAATTTCTTCCTGACGCTACTAATAGATTTTATTTCATTGATATTCAATTATCCTGTAGATAAAAAAACTTAATGTTTGTTTAGACAAAAAGAGAAGAAAAATATGAAGATATTTTACTGAAATTAGGAAGTCTCACAGACCATTTTTTGGTAGCAGTGAATTCATCAATACACTATGAATGATTTATTTTGAAAATGTAGTTACTTAATTTGCAACTTTCAAGGATAATTAGCTTCAAATCTGAATGGACTTGACAATCGTAAAATAATCATTGATTTATTAGATCATTATGTACATGAAGTGGAGGAACTTTTGTTGAAAAAAGAGCTGTTCAATATATAAAGATAAAGAAGCAATTATACTTTATCAAAACCATACTTGTTGAAATATGGAATTATAATCTGCAGTCTTAGATACCTCTGACTCATAGATATCTCTGGTTTTTATTTCCATTGAAGAAGCTACAAGCTCTTTTTTTTTTTTTTGCTGATTCAATCAGAAAAATACGGGTAATTCTACAGATTGCTCATTGATCAAAAAGGTAATAGGAAAGTAGTAGAAAATAATAATAATCAAGGTATTTTAATTTTGATGATTTGTGACAACTTGGCGATAAGGTCAATCTGATTTTTATATTACTCACTTGTTAGACAATTATAAAGCTCTCCAACTTTTAAATTCCAAGGTCGTAAGATTTGAAACAGCCAATAACTTTACCTAAATTTACTAATAACTCTTGTATAAAATTAATATGGATAAAAAGGAATTATTAAGGCATTAACAACATTTTGCTAACATACAAAAAAAGTAATGAAAACAATAGCCTTTATTCATTTAGTGCAGTATCATTTTTTTGTAGATCCACAGCAGAGGATGTGAACATTATTACGCTTCCTCAATGATATAAGTGTCTACTAAAATGTTACCTTAAGATATATTTTATCTTTTTTCAAAAGGAACTCGTATAATGAATGATGGCACCTACAGAAATCTTTTATAATCATTTTGTCGATATTCAATAATTAATGCATTATACATCACACTTAAAAAATATTTTTATTTCCTAGGTAATACTGTGTTTCTCTTTTGTCAATCTGGAGGTCTTAAGCAAAAAACTTGGCTTCGTGTGGTGGATTGATTATTTTGGGATAGCAATCATATTTAGTTCTGTGCACTAACATATATGTCTTATCGTCTTCTTATTGAAAAGGGTAACTTCAGAGAGGTAATATTTACATAAATTTTAATATGAGAATAGCAATTGAAGTCCTTATTTCAAAGTGAAAAAATATTGATTACAACATTTAATAGAAGTGTTGTGTTGAAAAACAGAACAAGTAATTATGTTGCCTTTCTTGTTTTGGAGGGTCACTGTCAGGTGTGACGGTGCCTTTCTGGCTCTTTTATCGGGGAAGGCGGGATTGGGCTGATGAGTCCGTTGAAGGACGAAACGGCCGTTCCCAATTCCTTCCCATAATTGAACCAGAAGGCAATTTTATTCAGGTGCTGAATTTATTCTTATTTTCGTTTCTTAAACATTTAATGTTAGAATTACTTAAAAGCTTGAGTGGCCAAACAGTTGAATAGTTCACATGAACGTTATTGTAATCCACAATACTAAATTTTTTCAGGCTATAAAAACTACGACTTATTTTAAAATCATACTTAATGTTATAGTCTTATTATAACTTTTAACATTGAAATGTAAATGAAATATTGCTATGATGAGATTATAAAGTAAAATAATTATCAATGATTTACTCCATGAAATCCTTAAAATAACTATACTCCTTTAAAGTCCTCCTAGCGAAAGAATGACTCTGACCTTGAACTACAACAATGATCTCTTAATCATTCCAGGACTGAAGTTTGTATAGAGAAACTATTCACAATCGCCAATCAGAAGCCAAGCACTTTCCCGCCATAAACACTGACATATACAATCGATTCAAATTCTACTATTGCGACATCTGGTGGCCACGGTCGTTCTTTGGTTTGCCCGAATATAATTTCCACGATATTTCATCCTTCTTTGCAAGGGACTTTATCAGGTGGTATCAGAGGACAAGAAACTATTCTCCTTCTTCAACATTTCATTCGGATTAGAAATAAGAACTAAAATAAAATATTTTCGTATTCAAGTTAACAATGAAAATTATCGTATTCAATAGCATAAGTATTAATAATGATAACAATTATGATGATGCTTCGTAAATAGCAATAATAACAATACTAACATTACTCACATCACATCTTAATAAAAACTTATTTTTTTCATAAATTTTTTAACATATCCAAATGATGAACTACTCATTTTAAGAAACTTATCCTTATTAATACAATTTTTGTAATTGATCAAACATGATTCGATCATGAGTCTCTGTTTTTCTTCTGAAATTTTTTGAATACGAAAATGTTTTATTTTTAGTTCTTATTTGTAATCCTAATGAAATGTAGAGGAAGAAGAGTTTCTTGTCCTCTGATACCACCTGAAGAAGTCCTTCGCTAAGAAAGATGAAATATAGTGGAAATTAAGGGAGCAGTGGCGTATATAGAATATATTTTCGGGGGGGGGCCCAAGATTAATATAATTAAGTAGACACCCCATGAAAACCTATCTGTTCAACCAAAAAAAAAAAAAAAAAAAAAAAAACGTTGGGAGGACATATCTTCATTATTTCGGGAGGGGCCTGGGCCCCCTCGGCCCCCCCTCCTTATATACGCACCTGTAAGGGAGTATTGTTATTTAAAGATTTCCAGGAGTAAATTGTACATTGGATATATTAAAGAAGCTTATTATCAATAATGACTGTTGAAGAAACTACAAAATATTTCGTTTCTCTTATAGTGGCTATAAGCAATTTCTTGAAAGAAAGCAATGAAATTACAGAAAATTCTCTAGCTGCAAGTGTTCACGAAATGCTGGGAATATTCAAAATATGTGTGGCAAATCAATGCTCCGATGCTGTCATCATACGTTGCTGTTGCCATCACCAACCTTGAGCACCTTCTTTGAGTAAACAATTTGTTCACACTTGTTTCCATTCATTTTGGTTTGTCTTCATGTTCCATATCTCTTCTCTAGAAGATTGCAGCGCCGATTGCAGCGCTCTCTAGCACTGAAGGTTGCCGTCAGCAGACATACATTCTTCATAGACGAAAAAGCTCCCATTAAAATATGTAGAGAGTTTTAATAGACCCTGTATAATGATCGATATGTTCACCCCATAGACCCAACTCCTACAGTAGTATAAATTAAACTCTACATTTGAAACGTTACTTTTATAGCTTTTAAAATTATAACAGGGAGAAAAGAATCAACAATCTGGTATTTCAAAACAAAGCTTACGCCACTTCTCATATCGAAACAGCGCTTTCATAAAATTCCTATTAATTTAGTTAGTCCTATAGGTTCCTCATAACACTATATTTGAGTTAGATACGTTATTGGCAAATATAATTACAGAGAAATAGCTAATACTGAACTATAGTACATTATATATTCTTTTTTAACGAAATGCCGTTTAGTGAATTACAAACGGAAGGCAAACTGTGAGTGTACTTTAGAATACTAAAAATTTATTCATTTTTGCTTAAAGAAGATCAATAAATGTTCAGAATATATTAAAAATTAACTAAAGGAAAAAGCGAGATCTCTGTGTACGATTATTACAACATATCCTCAACACACGACTGTACAGCCATGCTAAGAAATTGTTAAATGATAATTAATTTAAAGTTTGCTAATTTTTTTCTAACAATAAACATTCACGTCTCTTTGGTAAAGCTGCCAATCACAGGAGTGTTGCACTGTTGCTCTTTGGCATTATCATGCAAATTGTTGGAAACAGTCAGTACCGGTAAACATGAAGAAAAGTTAGACATTCTAATGAATTGACTGATTTACTCTTGAAAGAATATTTCTAAGTACGGAAGCATCTAAAAGTCATCCTTTGCTGCTTTTTATATGCTAGGACAATGCCTGAATCTCAGATTTCAGTAAGTATTCTAAAATTTACAGGCTTAGTATAAAATTAATAGCGATAATAAGTTTACAAAACATTAAAATCAATATTTTCATCATTTCGAGACTAGCAGTATTAACATATCTCATTAAACCAGCGTTAGGATACTGCATTCTAGTTTTCGTCTAACAATTTTTCAGATTTTAAAACCCATCCAGAATAGATTCTGAAGATAGTTTTATGCTAACAGCACAGAATATTTCTTACAGTAGGATACACGCATGAACAGCAGGTTCGGATTAAATTCTGTGGAGAGAAGATATAAGAAGATTTATAATACATGGATTTACATCAATAAGTCGTCGTTTATATGAATTTTCTATGCTTATATCTCACCTATTGCTAATAACAATGAAGGAAAACTTCATTTCTCTAACTTAAATCTTGGCTCTCCTCAAATGGCTGAACTTTAAATGCAATCAAAACGATTTACATGTATTTCTAGCAAATAAAATACTTGGCAATAATAATTTCTCTCTCAGCTATAACAAGTCATTATCGCAAGAAGTTCAATCTTTCAAATATTTGGGTGTTACTCTTTCATACGATCTGTTATGGAATTTTCAAGCACAACAAATCACTTACAAACCCTCACGAAATGTGGGCATCATTACGTAAACATCATTTTATTCCTAGGCAAATACCTCTAAATCTATATTGGTCATTAATTCATACGAAACTGCGTTCCCGTGTAATCATACGAACACCCCTTCCAAATTTCAATAAAAAAATGTTAGTTAAAGTTGAAAACATTTTCTAAGATTCCTTAATAAAAACCTCTCTTTTCTATATTCGATCCCTCTGGACGAAATATAAAATAAATTCTTTCTATCATACTTGCAACCTTCAGTTGGCCCTTTTCACCTATTTAGAACAACTTTAAACAATATTTATTTATAATTTGTTTTATTATTTATTTGTTCAATCATAATAGATTCTTATAGGTATTTAAACCACCCTTTATACAATAGTATAATTGGTGGTTGGGCATTGATTGATGGCATTTTGTAGTGTTTCCTCTTTTTCTCACGCACCCCTTCTCTTTCCTCTATCTGAATAAGCATCATCACAGAATCCACTAAATTTATAACCTTGATAATATGTATTGTAGTATTTTTCTCTATATATGATAGAAAAAACGGATGTAAATAGTTTCGTACAATACTGTTCCATTACTGGATAGATCCTTGTTGGAGGGATTTTGCCACTCCGGGGTGAGATTTACTCAATATTTCTTATTGAGTTACTTATTAGTTATTTTTAGTCACCAGTTGCTTATTACTTTTTTTTTAACTTAGCCAGTAAAGTATTAGTATTTAAATTGAACGTATGCTTTGGAGAGAAACTTATTTTAACTTACTGGTGTTGAATTGGCTTTCCCTCCAATTCGGGGGTCGACGTTTTCAAAAAAAAAAAAAATGAAACTTAGGCGTAGTTTTGAGTAACCTGCGAAAATCAATAAAGTAAAAATCGCTACCGTGCGAGATCGCAGCAATTACTACTCAAGTGATGTGTAGTACTTTTATATTTAACATATAAAAAGAGTCTTTAAAGTCTGTCCGGCTTTATATATATATGTATATATATGTATATATCCCTATGGCCATGCAGTCACTTGGGTGCGCTGGAGGCTTAGGCTTCAGCAATCCTGACAACTAGTTGAGGCCGGATGGTCAGTCCGACATAATTAGCAAGTATTCTGCTAAAATGATAGGGGTTATCAGGTTCGATATTTAACAAAATTTAGATTGTTCGTGTATGTAAAGAATAAACTCTGAAACCATTTTTTTTATTATTTTAAAATATTCTAACCTGGCATAGATTTTCGGAGAACAGTCCTCACTTTCTTTAAATTTGGCAGCAACAAATGGCGTTCCAAGTTCAATGAAATCTGGACAATGAAGCAATTTCACAGTAAACTATAATTTCATGAAGATGCATATTTATCAGAAATTTACTTATGTTTTAAAATTACAGTTAAATTGAGCCAATGATCCTAATCTTAAAAGTGTCCACAGGCACTGTAGAAAATGCAAACCGAAATCTCAGAGTTTGAAAAAAATATTTTATTGGTGAAGTGGTCTAATATTTAGAATATTTTTGAAGAGTTTTCAAATGTAATCTCTTGCAGTTACCTTCTGAGGCTGTCCCTTCTGCATCACCTTACAAAGCATCATCGATTATATCATTTGCTCCACGACAGAGTTCAGGACCACCTGATGAAGATACTATCTCTATAGGACGACTATCAATTCAGCTAAAAAGAGTAAGAGAGACATGGGGTAGCAATTTCGAATACGTTGTTTCTGCTATCTCTATAGCCGTTGGACTGGGAAATATCTACAGATTCCCATACATATGCCAGCAAAATGGAGGAGGTGAGTTAGTTATGTAAATTTTGTGTAGTCTGTTTTTCACTAAAAACTTAAGTTTGCTTTACACTTGCCATTAATCTAGGCAATATCCACGCCTAACGATGGCCAGAAGAGTGCTTCTTCTGCTATAAATTCCAGAGAAGATAATGGAATCCTTAAAGAAGTAACTTGTAAGATAAAAGAAGAGTAAGAAAATTTACATGTGCATCAATCATACCGACCACAGACGAATTAAATGGATAGAATGTCACTTGTAAATATCAGGCCTGCATTTATTCATATAGATGCTGAAAATTAGAACTGCTGTCCATTCTGAATATACTGTCTATCAGACACCACTGCTCAAAGAAGCTTGAAGTGCCATTGAGTAGAAGCTGTGCAATTGAAGTTAGTGTTTCTGAAATTTAGTATTTACGAACAGGGAGTTTATTTTTAGAAGTTTTCTCAGGTGTACTGAAAAAGCTACATTGTTAACCAAAATCGTAACTTTATTATAGTCTCACAATTTTTGAGATTTTTGACTTTTGATCTAATCGTGTTAAATTCAAAAAGAATTAAAAATAAAAATTTCCTGCTTGTAATTACTAACAAACATTCTTAAGTTTATTCTGATACTTTGAATAAATAACTTTCAGGCAAATTTTTTTTATATAATCAGATAATGAGAAAATTTCTTTATCATCATTCTTTATGAAAATAATGATGGAAATCGCAATGGAATTTACTAAATCATTTAGCCAACACACAGTCTAAGATTAAAAAGTTTGTTAAAAATAAAGAATATATACAATAAAAATCAGACTAGTTTCGCCATGACTGAGCGTGGCAACTTCAGTGAATGTTGTTGGAGTGGCTACCAGCCTCTTTTATAGGCGAATGTCACAGCAATAACCAATGATAAGCTTGATCTCTCGGACCAATTGTCGAGAATATGGAAAGTTTGGTTTTGAATGTGTGGAGCACTTGCGTGCCTGGTGGAGATCGTCTGCACTAATCCTGTCGATGATCGGGATAAGCACATGTGTGTGTTTATAACACACAAGAAGCAGCGCTCATTCACTGAAGTTGCCATGCTCAGTCACGGCGAAACTAGTCTGATTGTTATTGCATATATTCTTTATTTTTAACAAACTTTTTAATCTTAGACTGTGTCATTGGCTAAATGATTTATTGAACCTAATTCACACACGTTAATTCTATTGAACATCGCAATGGAATATTTAAGATATAGTTTTATACTTTCTGTTTCACTAATATTCAGTCATTATATCTTCGTAGCTTTTAGCTAATTTTTTTGTAATACAACAATCTGTGATAAATGACACTTTTTATTCCAGATGTTAAGTCAAAACTTGGTTTAATAATATATTCGTCATTCTACGTATGTATTTGTAGAAGTCTTTAGCATTGCACAATTCCAATTAGCAGATCGATTTAAATTAGATATGATATATCTTTTTTATCCACTGCTTATTTTATTTTCAGTTTTCAAAATTGTTTAGTCAGAAAACAATTATATTCTTTTAAATTATTGTAAGAATTATATCCTGACAATTTAAATTTTTAACGCGAAATTTTACTGCAGATTCAGGGGAAATAGCCGGTGGCTAGAAAGAAAAAAACTTACTTCAAACTCTAATAACTTCAACAATTCCAATCTTATATGACTGAGATTTAGCATACGTTAGCAGATGTATGCAATCTAAAGTTTCTGCAAGTTTCAAACACGTATGTTCTATAGTTTTATTACAGCTAAAAAATTTAAAAACATGTTTTTGTTTTTTTTATGGCCATCCAATATATGATTTCTCCCTTAGTAGAGATGAATTTGCTCGGGCTTGTGAAAGTTTGCTACAAATTTTCAAAAGTTTCAGATATATGGCAGTTGAAATTGCTTAATCGTCTGCAAGCCTCCTTACACAAGCAATGATGTATATAAAGAATTTTGCTTACGTCAAAACTAAGCATTTACTAAATTACCAATTTGTAAGTTGAGTAAATCTCTCTAACATTACCAGTAAATATAAGAAACCTAAAGTCATTTAAAAGAAGTAGACATATATTAAACTTGGAACTTATATATTATTTGGAACTTAACAGGGGCATTCATGTTTCCTTATCTGTTCACTTCTGTTCTTGTGGGATTCCCTTACTTGTTGATGGAATGTGCCATGGGACAATACTTTCAAGCCAGCATATTTTCTATTTGGAGGATATGTCCTATAATGAAAGGTAACTGTTTTACGATATTTACCATTGTTTCAGTATGACTCAAGTATTAATGTTTACCTTTTGAGTTGAGAAGATCAACTAAACTAAAATTACTTTTTAAATTTACTAAACTCTTCATAGAATTCAAAAAAGAATATGTTTGACAAAGAAGGAACTTTATGCTAATTGATGGATAATTTGGAAGGAATTTTTTGGTGTTCATAATTTACTTACGCGTACTAGTTCAATGGTGTTAGGAAATTGCTAGCTAAGAAATTTAAAGAAGAAGTTATTTTCTATATTTTATAATTATATGTTGTTTCGTTCCTTAGTTGTAAAATGGCACGATGAGCTCAATATCTGAGTACGAGAAGGGCATCTGACACCTTTTTATTATCAGTGATTCGATCTGTTTACAGCATTTGTTAGCTCTGAGTCTGTTTCTGTTCTGCAATTTTTCCAAACTTTAAAAATTTTCGTTTTTCCAAGCCCTTTTTATTGCACAATCAGACTATAATAATGAAAACATGGTGGTTGTATGCATTTGCAAGCGGAAAAATGCTGTGTTCAATTTTTTTGGAGAAATTCGCGTTTCGGCTGGAGTGTGGAATATACAGTAATTCATCAAGCGAGTGCCACGGATTACATGATTAGAAGTAGCAATCATTAAAAACTTTTATAAAAAAGTTTTTTTATATATTTTATATAATATATAATCTCGGCGAAATAAGTATATCTTTTTGGCTAAAGAAAATCATGCTCAAAAAGCTAAAGTAACGGGGACGTACAGAGAATAGTACATTAAAGGAAATGAAAAACAGTGAAAAAAATGGTGAAAAGAACCCTCACAAAATATTATGAAGTGTCTAAATATCTGCATCCAAAAATTCCAGATAATTTCCTTTAATGGATGAAAATCTTGCCTTGCCATTTTAACTTTAAACCAAAATTCTTTCTAAGAAAATCAAAATTTACACTATGTGATGAAAAATACCCGGAGACCTATCCGAAACCGTAGTCAGACTTTCCCCGTGACACATTCTCCAGTAGTGGACATTAGTTTTGAGGTGGGTTCGCCTTTCACCTTTATCACAGCCGTTCCTCTTCCGGGGAGACTTTCCACCAGGTGCCCGAACGCCTCTGGAGGAATGGCAGCCCATTCTACTTGGAGCTGGAGACAGAACAAGTGGCGATTTGAGACTTTAGGATCTGGAGTGAAATCGACATTCTAATTCCTCCCATAGATGTTCGATGGGGTTCTGGGTAGTCTATTTCTGGAACATTATTATCCACAAACCATTCCCTCACAGACCTCGCTTCGTGACAGGGTGAGTTGTCATGCTGGTTGAGGCAATGATCATTCCTATACTGGTTCTTTACCGTGGCCAGTAGGTAATTGATCAAAATTTTCTTATATCCTTCCGCATTTACATTACCGTCCAGTGGAACAAGACGACCGAGTCCATTCCATGAAAAACGTAATGTATTGTCCTCAAAATGAAAGTTGACCGGCGGAAGTTTGAACTGCGCAGCCCTTCCGGTAGCTGATCAATTATGTCACAATGGACGACAGAGTCTGTTTTCACTGAGAAAGACGTGTTGATAACGCCAAATTAAAACTTCTCTCGACTATTTACCGTTATTTCAATACCAGTTGCTAACAATAAGTATTTATATAAATAAATAAATATATATTATTTATAAATACAATGCTCTTTTGCAAAGTAACAAGCCTTTACCGTAATGGCGGCGTCCTGTCATAACATCAGACGGAAGTGCCTGACCAGACTAATCGATGATACATGCGCAGATCTCACAAAAACAGGGCGGCCATCATTCATTGGGAGGACAGTAATGCCATCTACTCCAAACTTAAGGTTGGCACTATCTACGATGGCAGAAATCGTTCTGCGAGCTTTCACCACACCCAAACTCTCGCGCCGCACCGTCATATCACATCACTCCACATCACACGTTACCAAAGTTACCCTATCCAGTGGCATCTCTCTTTATGTGATGTCGTCGTGCCATCTAGGCTTCAGTTCACTATTAGAGAAGGATTTCCGGTATTTGTTAATCATTTAGTATGTTATTTCTTATGCCATATTTATAGGCTTCTTTTAAGGCAGAATCTGAAAATTCTTGTGTACAATTTTGATTTTCGCCTCACTACTAAAATTATCAAAAACTCAAACCAAGAATTTATTAATACAGTAAAACCTCGTTAAGTCGTCACCCGGATAAGTCGTCACTCTGCTTAAGTCGTCGTTTTCCTTTGGCCCGACAAGGTCTCATAGACAATAATGTAAAATAACCCTCTTTTATTCGTCACCAAATTTAATTCTACTCCGGATAACTCGTCACCCGCAAAAATGGCGAAAAGCATCTTTATTCTCAATTTTGCCTGCTATCTTTTCAGCCCCGCCCCTTCATTCTTAAGAAAGCCTAGCCTTTACGGGGAATTTTCACGTGGGAAATTACACACTTCTCGCTGCGGCTCTTGTCAATAGTAGACGTTTTTCTCGACCGCTACTGAGTGTGATTTTATTTCATAGCGAGTAAGCCCCGAAAATTTAAAAGCGATCGAAATTGTTTTTCTTCCTCCAAATGTAACTGCACTTCTTCAGCCTTTAGATCAAGGGATAATTCTTGACTTTAAACGAAAGTACAAAAAAATGCTTGTAAAGGACATGATAAAAGCCTTGGATAGGAACGAAAAGCTAGAAGTTTCGGTTTTAGATACGATTAACTATGTGCACAAAAGTTGGAGTTCCATTTCATTACAAAGTGTTTCGAATTGTTACCAGTAATCAGCACCTTCATCAATCAACACTGTTGGATTATTTTAATGCCTGTAAAAGAAAATAAAATGTGATAAGTATAAAATGTGTCTTTTTTTTTTTATTTTCCACTCATTCATTTGCATGTATTGATTTCTGAAAATCTTATTTTTCTCACCGAATCCTACAGCAATTCATAAAAATATTGTATTTCAGAGTTTTTTTTTTTTCAAAAATGCCCACTCCGCTTAAGTCGTCAAAAATGTTCGGTCCCTTGAGTGACGACTTAACGAGGTTTTACTGTATTTCAATATTTTTCATTTGTGGTTTATTTCATCCATACATTTTCACATCTCAATGAATCTCTTAATGTCTTACAAATTTTAGTCTTTAGCAGAAAGCTACTTTTAATATATTTATAAAATTAAAAAAGTAATGTAGGATCCTTTAACCTTACTTCTGACAGAGCAAGCGTCTGAAAGAAGTAAATTGAAAACTCTATTTTGTTTATTATAACAGTTGTTCTAAAACTATTTTGCTTTTTCTACGAAATTCAATTTATTTCTGTTCTTTTTTTTTATTAGGAGTTGGAATTCTCAATTTCTTAGTTATAATGTGGACAAGTAGTTATTACATTGTCATATTAGCTTGGGTAGCGTATTATCTGTGTGCCGCAATAAATTTTTCTGGTTTGCCATGGGAGACATGTAACCATACTTGGAATACACCAAATTGCACCTCAATACTTTCGAAAACTTATTTTAATGAAACCTCCTCTTCCGTTTATGAGTATTTTAAGTAAGTAAATTGCAGATTTCTAGCATAAGCTTCAAATTAAAGCTTTTAATTTTTTTATTTCTTTCATTAAAAACTTGGTTTTTAATGTACTATACTATCGTTTCATTAAACTTTTTCTACAGATATTTTGAAAAACTTTCCATTGAATTCATTGTATTTTTAGAAAATCTATATATACAGGGTGTTGCAAAATTGTGTGTAATATTCAAACTACGTGTATTGTCCTCAAAATGAAAGATGACCGGCGGAAGTTTGAACTGCGCAGCCCTTCCGGTAGCTGATCAATTATGTTTTCCTGTCACAATGGATGACGTAGTCTGTTTTCACTGAGAAAGACATGTTGATAACGCCAAATTAAAACTTCTCTCGACTATTTAGCGTTATTTCAATACCAGTTGCTAACAATAAGTGTTTATATAAATAAATAAATATATATTATTTATAAATACAATGCTCTTTTGCAGAGTAACAAGCGATTAGCACAATGGCGACGTCCTTTCTTTAAATCAGACGGACGTGCCTGACCAGACTAATCGATGATACATGCGCAGATCTCACAAAAACAGGGCGGCCATCATTCATTGGGAGGACAATAGGGCCATGGCAATATATTCCTAATGAACCCATGTCCGGAAACGCCCCATTAAGGCGCTAGGTGGTCCTAAAGTGAGCCTTTCCTAGAGCTCATATTCTTTACTATACCATAAGAATTGTTTTGCAGGTGAGCCAACACCTGTTTTGCAGCCGAGCTATTTTTGTTGGTTTCAATTGTTTCGCTCCCCTGCAAATCATTTCTTATGGTGTAGCAAAGAATATGATCTCTAGAAAAGGCTCACTTTAGGACCACCTAGCGCCTTAATGGGGCGTTTCCGGATATGGGTTCATTAGGAATATATTGATCCTTAGCCATGCCCCTACACGTGGTTTGAATATTACAGGAATTTTGCCACACCCTGTACATTGTAAATATTATTACAAGTATATTTCATATAATTACATAACTTCGCATAATATTTATGTATTTTATATCAAACTTCTAGTGATTTCATCTTTTCTTTTCTTGTAGTTTTGGAGTTCTCAACAAATCAGACCATATGTTTCATATTGGGGCTCCTCAATTGTATCTTTTATGTGTTTTAGCAGTACTTTGGATAATCATCTATCTCTGTATATTCCGTGGAATTAAATCTTTGGGAAGGGTTAGTACAAAAGTCCTATTTCTTATTATGTTCCTATTTCTTATTACATTGAACTTAATATTATTACTCAATGTATCAATTGTTTAATTTCTAAACGAATGTCTTCTCTTTTGTGAGTTAAAATTTCTTTAAAGCTTTTGCCAGAAAGACGATTGCGTGAGGCATAGCTGCATGGTAACACATGTTAAGATTGAAAGTATTTAATAGTGACTAATGCTACGACGCTGTAGGATTATTAGAAATTAGAAATTTTTGTTTCGGTTTCAGAACTAAACGCGCTTTTGTTATGGTCTTTCTTACGGTTTTTTTCAAGTTTTTAAAACAAATCAGTCTTATAAAATTTACAGTTAAAAAAATGTAATTGTTCTACGTGGGCATATAAAATTTCATATTTCTAGCTACTGTAGATTTTGAATAAAACGGTTCACAAAATGTGATGTGACTGGGACTGTAGAGATTCCTTAGCTCGTCTAAATTGAATAATGAGCTTTTGAAGTTCATCATTTAGCAAGATGTTCATCTTAAAATTCAGATGAAGGTGCATTTTATAATATTAGATTATAAGATTAGGGTCAATCGGGAAGCAGTTCACTGACCAGAAAAATGATGAAATAAATAACCCTGAAACAAGGAATTGAAAGTTATAATGCCACACGATTTCAAATATAATTCAAACACGACAAACAAGTATTATTAAATTGTATTATTAAATTATAAATAAAAGTTTTTTACGTGTACTGATAATAGTTTGATGTCATAAATGAAGCCGGTACACCTGATTAATAATGACGAAATTAATTATATATTAAAGATACATTAATAACCACGACCTAGTTTCGACTTCAAAGAGAGTTTTTTCAAGTTCTGAAAAAAAAAATTCTTTTTAAAGTTGAAACCAGGTCCTGCATGTTATATAATTAATTTCTTCATTATTAATCAAGTGTACCGGCTTCATTTATGACATCAAAATGTTACTAAATTGTAATTAGATTAAAACTACTGTAAAATAATTGAAATATGTTAATTAATGAAATTATTTTTAATAATTAGTTAAAATTGGTTTTGCGTTTCAGATAGTTACAATCATTATGATCATTCCGTTTATCACTATCTTCGTTCTTCTGGTTAGGTGTTGTATTTTACCAGGTGCAAAGAAGGGAGTGGTTTTTCTATTCAAACCAAACATGCAAAAGATTCTACGACCACAGGTAATTTTAACAATGAGAATCAATTAAAATATCTTTAGAGTTGTGGAATATATTGGGTGAGTGCAAAAGATCTACCCGTTTTTATTACCCATAAAGAAGAGCAAATAAACGGAAAATGAATAGTACCTATAATTGTGCACAATCCCCATTGCTATCTAGGACCTCTTGCCATCTTTCTGGTAGATGAATCCCACGGCAGTAAAATTCCGGCGATTTCGAGTCAAAAAAGTCTTGGATGGCAGTTTTCACAGCATCAAGATCATCAAAGATTTTCTGACTGAAGGAATTGTTCAATGCACGAAATAGGTGATAGTCAGTTGGTGCGAAGTCAAGAGAATAGGGAGGGTGGGGTAAAACCTCCCAACCAACGCCCAGTAACTTTTGGCGAGTGATGACAGCAGCATGTGGCCTGGCCTTATCGTGATGAAGGATAACACCGCGACGATTGATGAGACCTGGCCGCTTTGCTACCAAATTTGAATGCAGCCTGTCTAACTGTAGATAGTAGAAGGCAGCATAGATGGTTTGGTTGAGTGGTAGGACCTCCCAGTGAATTATTCCCTGCACATCCCACCACACACTCAATAACACCTTCTTGGGATGAAGTTCAGCTTTCGAAGTCGATGCAGGCGGATCAGAAGGGCGACCCACAGTCCTACGACGCTTTACGTTACAGTGCATAACCCACTTCTCATCTCCTGTCACAATTCCTGTCAAGAATGGGTCATTTTTGTACCGGGAAAGCAAGGAAACACAGGTGGCGATTCGGTCATCCCGTTGCTTAGCTGTCAGGTTATGTGAAACCCAACGATCCAACTTTCTCGTAAAACCAACTTACCCAGCTGTCTCTCGACCGTTGTCCGGTGTACGTTGAAGGTCTCAGCTAATTCTTGCACGGTTGGGTGCGGGCTGTTTCTTATGGCTTGGTCAATATCGTCCTCTCCAACGTGGGATGGCCGTCCCCTCCTAGCCTGACTTTAGCAGCTTCTGTCTCCTTCCCTAAATTTACGAAACCATCGACGACATGTGCTTTCGTCTATTGCATCCTCCCCATAAATTTGAGAAACATTGCGACATCCTGCGGCTGCCGTACTCTTTTTATCGAACTCGTATAACAAACAATGTCTTATATGCTCCTTCTCGCGTTCCATGTTACACCCTCTGATATTTTTTCTGAGATGATTAACTTTGTGAGACACGATGCATTTATATGTGAGGCATCCACACGTTTGATTGGCAGACGATTTACGTCATTACAATGTCATGTGTGAGGGCAATTCCATTGCAAATTTTCATATCCAAAAACGGTAGAACTTTTGCACTCACCCAATAATTAAGTTACGCCAATATTTGGTAATATTTTTAAATTAGAATTAAAACAGAGTTTCAATGATTGTTAATTACTGCTTGCAATCAACTCAATAAAAATAAGATATAAAATATCCGAAAATATTTTGACATGGAATGTGAACTCAAGCGAAATTTCCAGTATGTTGTGAAATTTTAATTGAAGTTGAAGTTCTTATAAAGTATACGTTTTTAGAGTGAAATGTTTCTAATTATGTAAATTAGATTTTAATGTCTTGATGATAACAAATTTCAAATAAAAATTTTGTTGACAAATATTAAATAGAAAATCGTCTTTTAAAATGAAAAGGTTTTAACAAAATAATAATAATAAAAAAAAAAATTACTAGGAAATTTTTTTCTAAATTTTTGGGGGTTAAAAATTTTTTTATTTTATCAGAAACACCAATTCTCTTAAAACAGAAAGAAAAACAGTATTTAAATACCAAGAATAGAGAAATGACAAAAAACATAAAAATATCTTAGATTTCATTGGTGAGTGTCTGAGACTCCGGTTTCGTCCTTTTTGTAGACTCGTCAACCAGACCCACTCTCCGACGAAATGATCAGGTAATGCAATAGCGAAAATGGACACCCTTCCAAAGAAATAAAAATTAAAAACAAAATAAAAGGCAAAATTTCAAATTCTGGCCTATGGATCCGTCAGGCGCAAAAGAATTTGAAGATAAGAAAGCCAAGGTTGAATCCACTCTGCAATTAAATAAAAGGATTTAACGTGCCACCAAAGTAATATGAAGAATAGTTTTTGTGTCTTTTCTCTATTCTTTATATTACTTGTGGCACGTTAAGCCCTCTTATTGAAATATTTCAATACCATTTTAAAACTTCTTGTAATATAAGAAAGTGTTACAATGAAAACAATTTATCGCAGATTTTCGTTCTAACATATGCCATTTCAGCAAGGATTTCGTTTATCAGAAAGACGTTCCAGCCTGAGTCTGACTGAGCCTATGAACGCCGTTCATTTCAATATACTGCTATCTCAGAAATAAGACATACCAGCAGCTATAGAATTTAATGGATATGGAAACAAGGAACAGGTTGGCCTGTTCTTTCGCCAACCTCTCTTACCACAGGGAACGTGGAAGAGAATCTTAAACAGGATAAACACTAACATCTATGGCATCTTGTTTCAGGTGTAGCAGCCCATCGTCAAACCACTACTTTAAATATATGACATTTGGACCCAAATGTAATTTACTTTCTTAAAATACTGTATGATTTGGGTTAATATTATCTTAAGAAGTATGGTGATAGAAGCCGTATTATAGAACAAATAATGTAAATGTCTTACAATTATCACCATCAGAATCTTTGTACCATCTTTCATAACAATAAGTAAAATATGGGGTTGGCCAAAAAGTTCGTTCGTTTTTTTTACGTTCGTTGGTTCTGGTAGCACTTAGATGTCTTTCGACACCGTTTTGTTAGATTGTATTGTGACAGCTGTCGCATTTAAAACAAAAACGTATCAAAATTTGTGAATTTTGTTTAAGCAATATTAAACTGCTTACATATGCTTAAACATGCTGTTTTGCGTGCTTATTTTCTTCCATCTTCAATATTAAACTGAAGATGGAAGACAATAAGCACGCAAGACCGTATGTTTCTTTGATGACCAGGCAAACACGGTTACAGCTTAGCTGGGAAGTTCCGATTCATCCGCCCTATTCACCAGACATTACACCTTCGGATTTCTATTTATTTCGGTCTTTATAAAATTCTTTTAATGGAAAAAATTCTATTCCTGGAAGACTGCAAAAGGCACCTGGAATGGTTCTTTGCTCAACAAGATAAAATGTTTGGGAAGATGGAATTATGAAGTTGTATGAAAGATAACAGAAGATCGTGAACAGCTGAATACGTTGTTCAATAAAATTATTGAAATGAAAAATGTGTCTTTTATTTTTACTTAAAAACCGAACGAACTTTTTGGCCAATCCAAACACTAGCTAAAAACTCTACTGCTACTCTTAACTTCTCTCAGTTATTATTTATATTAAATTATTATTTATATTATTATTATTATTATTTATAATTAAATTCTTTGATGCAGGTTTGGTATCAGGCTGCATCGCAAGTATTCTACTCATACTCCGTGGGATTTGGTGCTATTATAACATATAGTAGCTATAATGATTATCATTCCGATGTTTGGAGGTAACCTAATACTCAGAAAAAATATATAATTATTTTTAATCTTATTGTTTAGTTAGCACCTTAATAGAATCGAATTAAAAAATGAATTGACTATTAATATCTTTTCAAATTTAAGATATCTATGCTTTTTTTTTTCAAGGATCATGTTGATGTTTGAATGGTATTATGCATCATTTGACCAAGCGCCAAAATAGATTTGTTTTAGATAATTGCTCTATTTACTAGCGAAAGATGTTCCCGCTTGCTAAATAAGCATTCTAGGCGAGTCAAATTGTATATTTAAAAAGCAAAACGCGATGTAAAGCTGAATTTTTGGTATGTTATTTAGACCCGTTAGGGAAGTTTGAAACTACGTTTGGAAGCAAAAGTTGTGCTAGCTGCGTAATATGTGAAAAACGGCAAAATTTTCGGACTTTTTGAAGGTTTTGCAGTTTAACTCACAAACTATGCATATTTTGACAGTACGTGTCATTATCATTATTAAAGTATATGAAATTTGTGACAAATTAAGCCCACCCACAGCTCCGTATGTCTAATAAGTGTTGAGATATATGCTATACTGTATATGGCACCTCAAAAATTGGCAGTGTTTCCAAAAATTAAGATTTTCCTTTGTTGGCAGCCAAATATCGGCAGCCAAATATCGAGAAAAATTATAAGAAACTAAGGTTTTAGCACATTGAATTACCTTTCATGTAAGCGCAAAACCGGGTTAATAGACAATATAGTTCTCTTGCAATCGTTAAAAAAACAAACATTGCGTAAATAGTATTTGTAAGAAATGGGCCTAACCTAAACACTGCTGACATGAAATTGTGGGCATTAGGCGAAATAAAAAACCAGGCAAGTTGTGGCAATTGGCATTTGTAATGTTATAGAAAATAATTACAATGTTATTACAAATTAATTTTTACATTTTTTGGAGGATCCCGGTTGATCATCTTGATGAGACAACATCTCCTCCGACGGTAAAGATTTGTCGATGTATTCTTCGTTGTCGGAGTTCTCTATTTCAATTGTGGGGACATTTTGGCATGGCTTGCCCCAACAGAAATAACAGAGAACAGAGCACTTTAGCCCTGCTGTCTGGCACGTGAACCTCGTCCAGTGCATCCTTTGCGGCACTTGCATGATATGAATTTTAGAAGGGTTTGAGGAGCTGGGTCCTTTGTGGAAGTCACGGGTAACAGCCCTGCATTTTACTAGTCCAGCCCCAGTTGGTTGGTTCTTTGTCCACCCCCAACCACCCCTGAACCTGGTTGTATGTTCGATATGTATGTTCAGCTGCAATCTCTTCAGTTGGGGGCAGGTGGACCTTGGTGTTGGCAGCTGATCGCACGAAGATTTCGTAACGGAGAGTGTGAAGAGTGCTGTGACTTCTCCTCCATACAGAGCCACAAGAAGTTTATTTCCAGCAGCGGCTATTTCTTCATGAGTGGCATCAGGCTGCAGGAAAATGGTAGCCACATCAATCAGCAGGGGATGTTTTTGGAGGACGCCCAAAATCTTCATCTGCCCTTTTCTGGCAGAAGTAGCGTCGCAATCGGAGAAGGCGTGCACAAATAATATAAATCCAGGGGGAAACGATAGCTCTCCGGGATTTAAAGATGTAGAGGAAAACTGTAGAGAGTCTGATTCACTCCTGCGACTTTTCTGGAAGAACACATTGTCCGCACTAGATCCCAATCCATTTAGGAGTACCAACAGGTCCACGTCCTCTCCTACTATTATTACCTTTTCATAGGAACTGCTCTTCTCTAGCGCTGATCTCACTATAGTGCAGTCTGTGTCCTTTGTAGCTTGCTTTGTTTGAACCCCCTCGCTTTCCAATCCTGAACAGAGGAAGTCGATCATGCACCGCTTGTTGTTATCGTTTGACAGCAATTTCTCCCGAAGCACCTTGATCAATGTTACATCTTCAAACATTATGTCGCTGCATGATGAAGCTGCATACCGACGTAACCTTTCTGCTGTTTGTGCTTCTTGTTACCCCATCTTCTGGGTAGCCGTTAAACACAACTGCCACATTCCTCCCAAAGTGTCGTAATGTGTAGATGATGTAAACAGCTACTACTTCCCTGATTGATCTATTCTGGTGCCAGATGACCTTATGGAGCAAGTAGCCTCCATCCACAACAACGAATATATGGGTTCCTGTAGGGATGTTTGCGAGGATGTTTGGGGTAAAAGCCGCGTAAAAGCTTGATTTTGTGCCTTTACGCATCCCCTGTTCACATAACAAAGCCATTGGGTAGGGAGCCAACTTGTATTTGAAGTACTCTTTCAGGTCCTTATCTGTCTATTTTGTGATACGGAGCCTTGAAAAATGGTGATAGGATTTAATTTGTAATAACATTGTAATTATTTTCTATAACATAATAAATGCCAATTGCCATAACTGTTTACCTGGCTTTTTATTTCGCCTAATGCCCACAATTTCAGGTTAGCAGTGTTTAGGTTAGGCCCATTTCTTACAAATTCTATTTTCGCAACGTTAGGTTTTTCAACGATTGCAAGAGAACTATATTGTCTATTAACCCGGTTTTGCGCTTACATGAAAGGTAATTCAATGTGCTAAGCCTTAGTTTCTTATAATTTTTCTCGTAGGAACAGCAGTTGTGCCGATACTTGGCTGCCAACAAAGGGAAAACTTAATTTTTGGAAACTATGCCAATTTTTGAGGTGCCATATATGGCATACAGCTCAACACTTATTACACGGAGCTGTGGGTGGGCTTAAATTGTCACAAATGGCGTATACTTTAATAATGATAATGACACGTAATGTCAAAATACGCATAGTTTGTGAGTTAAACTGCAAAACCTTCAAAAAGTCCGAACATTTTGCAGTTTTTCGCGTATTAGCATAACTGTTGTTTTTGCTTGCAAAACGTAGTTTCACACTTCCCTAACGGGTCCAAATAACATACCATCATGTGAACATACATCATGTGACTAATGACCTTTGCCACAAGGTCATTTGATTCGAAATGCATACGTCATGATGTGCGGTATATTTATTTTGATATGTAATATTCTTCAAAAAAATGTGAATGAATACATTAGCTTTTGCGAGTATCCAAAATCTAATTTTGGCGCTTGGTCAAATGATGCATAACACCATACATTTTTAATATCTTTGGAAATTGTACTAACATTACAATAATTATATTTTTAATTTTTTTCAAATAAAATCTAAATAAATGCTGTCAAAGATTTGAATTTTGAAGTGGACGATAGAATATCCTGGCATTTCTGGATGCTTAAAACCCAGAATGGAAACAGTAACAGCAAACAGTGTGTTTGTCATACCAGAAATAATATTGAGATATATCAGAAATAGCATCGAGATATACCAGATGTAAAATCGAGATATAGTAGAAATAACAACGAGATATACCAGAAATAATATTGAGATATGCCAGAAATAACATCGAAATATACCAGAAATAACATTGAGGTATACCAGAAGTAACATCGAGATATACCAGAAATAACATTGAGATATATCAGAAATAAAGTTTCTCCATTCGAGGCGTTAGTTATTAATAATATATTAAGAGAAACAGTAATAATGAGAGAATCAACGATGAATCTACATTATGAAGGATAAACTGAAACTAAGTTGAAATAAGTTTTAACTTTTAATTTTGAAAGTACTGTGTACCTACAGCACAAAACTGAAAAATTATTTTTTTAATAATTAAATTTATAATTATTTTCATTTTGTATCGTTTTAGAGCAAGTATTATTGTAGCTACATGTGACTCTGCTTTTTGCATTATTTGTGGTGTTATGGTATATAGCCTCCTTGGCTTCACTGCTCATGAGTTAGATAAACCAATGGACGATCTTGCTCGGGAAGGTAAAATCTTTTTGATGATTATTTACATGTAATTTCAATTTTATTTGTAATATGCAATCTAATAAACGTGTTTTGAAGTCATGAAAGTTGTCAAACTTTTATATTTAGAAATTAAATCGGTATTTATATTATATTTTTATGATGTTTCTGTTTTAACATTTGTTGAACATTATATGAAATAAGAGCTTATGGAACAGAGAGACTGAGATGAGATGATTCTTTTCGAACGCACAGGGTTCATGACCAACGGAGAACAGATTGATCATGGAAACTCAAGGTTCTATGATCAGTCTGTCAAGTGAGTTGCCAGTCCAATACCCACCAGCCTTTAATTAAAACAACTATTCATTGCATAGAAGAATCGATGAACCTGGAAAAAAATCCCCTACCCTGATCCTCTAGCCCGCAAACCTATACCTGTAGAACTGAAAGGTTTCAATTAGACACAAAATCCACTGAAAAATTATTTAAAATGTTATTTTCATGATAAAAAATAAATTTCTCTATATTTGTGCATTAATTATTTCTTTTATGAGGTTTTGTGGATAGTAGCTACAATATTAAAAAAACGGAACATTGTTGAACTTTAAAATCTTATTAAAATTAGCCGTAGTATTTATTTAAAATATTAGATGTCTGTTACCAAATCCTTTATGACAGTTATTCCACTGAAATCTGCAGTACATAATTTAGAAATTTCAGTGTTCAAAATCGTCATCCCTTAACCGTATATTTATATGTAGTTAAATTATAAACAAAAGTGATCAAATAAATACTAAGATCCATTTACCTTATTTCTACATTAGGTCCATCTTTGGTATTCCTTCAGTATCCACTAGCTCTGTCACTACTTCCAGGTGCATCAATATGGTCAGTCTTCTTTTTTCTGGGAGTGTTAATTCTTGGAATAACTAGTTTGGTAAGTGTAATGCTTTGATTATATTTAATCTTTAAACCTAAAACGTAGATGGGTCATATATTTTTAATGTGTGTAGGCTTGGTTACATCACCATTCATTGTATTTTAATTTTTTATGGGTTTAGATTAACATAAAAGTTGGAATGAAGCTTACGAGAAGTTATTTCATAAAGACTAAAGTTAAGACTTGAAAATGTTATACTGTTATGAAAGCAGAGAGTCGAACAAGGGCCGAAACAGTCTAAAATTTTCTCGTAGCAGGGCAGTTAAGCGTCCACTAAATCTTAGCATTCCAGTTACGTCAAAATTATTAACGTTAAAATGAAGCCTGGCGATATCCTTTTCATTTTGTCTTTTGGGTCAGTTGAACATAACTCTACTATACCATGAACGAGATAACAAAAATGACCAATATTGGTTTTGAAGAGATAACACATTTATTGCTAAGCATCAGAAAAAAGTCGAGAGCATTTCGATTGCTTTATCCACATCTGACCTGGGGTCCACTACACTTTTAATCTGAAACCGTCATGTTTTCTCTCTCCTTCTCAGGCTTGGAGTTAGTGCACATACTGATGAATGCTGCTCTTCGAACTGCAAAGTGGTAACTGAAGAAGGAGACTGTCAAGACATTTGGATATAATATTTTCAACATCCTCTATACTCTCCAGCCTTGGCTTCAACGCACTTTCTATTTCTTTCATTCATATGGTGTTCTATTTGACAAATAAAAGCTTCCATAATCAGAAAAGATACATTTCAGTATCAAGTCCTCAGCGAATAAAAACTTACTCCCACAATTTCTTGAAAACAAATCGCATCTACTCGAATTATCTTCTTGATCTTTAACAAATATATATACGTGCTACTGGTTTTTATTTTGATTGATGACATTGAGGTTTAACTATTCAATATTGTAATGAGTTGTTATACGGGGAGTCCCCAATTGAAGTATACACTCTTTGAAACGTTATAACTCAGCAACGAAATGAGATAGGAATATAAGGTGTGTTGTGTACGATCCAGATGTCGCTGGAAAAGCATAGCAACACGCTCATTGTTGTTCATTTGTTTAGAAACCAAAATGGTGATGGGACTTTCATTCGATGAACGTAAGTGGATACTAAAGTGTTATTGGAAAGTGGAGAATGTTGTTGAGGTTCAAAGATGTTGGAGGGTTGAATTTGGTACACCGCCAACAAGGGTAACAATAACAAAACTCCGAGACAAGTTTGAAGCCGATGGAACGGTGAAAGATGTGTTGAAAGGTCGGTGCGGAAGAAAGAGAAGTTCCACTGATAACGAGAGTGTTGATGCCGTCATGGAGGTTTTTGCACGATCCTCAGTGAGGCAATGCTCTCGTGAAATTGGTATCGCCGAATCCATTGTTCATCGAATTTTGCGAGGTCAAAAATGGAAGCCATACATTCCACGACTTGTCCACGCACTAAATGAGGACGACCCAGATAGGCGACTGCAATTTTGTGAGTGATTCCTGCACATGTATGACGAAAGGGAGGATTTTCAAGACTTAATTGTTTGGTCAGATGAAGCAGCATTCAAACTTAATGGCATAATAAATCGTCATAATTGTGTGTACTGGGCTAACCAAAACCCAAACAACTTTGAAGAAAGGGCCGTCAATCTTCCAAGGGATAACGGTATGGTCTGTCCTCCAGAGGATTACTTGGGTCGTACATTTTCGAACGTACTGTCACGGATCAGACTTACCTGCAGATGTTGGAACTCATGATTCCACGTCTTAATGATCTCTTCGAGGTTGGAAATGAGGTTTACTTCCAACAAGACGGGACTCCACCTCACTTTCATATCGATGTGAGAACTTTCCTCGATCGCACATTCAATCACAGATGGATAGGACGAAGAGGAAGTGCGACGGAGTTCCCGCCTTGATCTCCCGATTTAACCCCACTCGACTTCTACCTTTGGGGAATTTTAAAGAACACGGTATACGCTACAAACCCACAAACACTAACTGAATTAAGAGATCAGATTGAACATTCCATCAATGACATTCCATTGGATAAAATCCAGTCGGTATGTCGCTCAGTTCGATGTCAGTGTTGGGAGTGTACTGTGGTAGAAGGTGGACAATTTGAACATGTACGGGCTTAAGGAAGTTTACGGAATAAAATACAACACACCTTATATTTCTATCTCATTTCGTTGCTGAGTTATAACGTTTCAAAGGAGTGTATACTTCAATTTGGGACACCCTGTATGTTGTAATAAGTTAAGATTCTCATTTCACATACAACAACCGAATACATTTAAATTTGTGATGTGTTTGTAAAACTGAATTAGAAATGCTACAATACAGATATCACGATATCCATGATTCCAACTCCTATACAAAAATTTAACTTTTAGAATATATGATTATATGATTTAACTTGACTAATTATATAGGCCTACAAAAAAAAAATTTGGTACCTAGGCTCTTTGAACTGATTTTAACTATATTTGGGGTGCTGAATCTAAAAACGAAATCAGTTTTTCTCTATATCAGCTATACTTTTTTAGATGCAGCATACCTAATTGTTTCAACTATTCATATACATAAGGTATCGATACACTTAAATAAATTCATAAATAAACTCTTTAAGCGCTGTTTTCTCTTTGTTTCTGCAGTCGTATATCTTCTTTTTGCAACAAACTGTCAGCTTATTGTATATTATTTTTTTATGAGCCAAATTCATAAATTAATGTAAAACCTCTTTTAAGTACAGTGTGACAAAACTGTAACTCATTTCAATCCCATTGTTTCTTAGACCAACTCCTATAATGTCCATATTTTTATCATCTGTGCTGCTATCTGTCGGTATCTGAACTTCTAGCTTCCAGATTAAATGACAAGAAATTACTGGAAAAAGGAACAAAAATTACTTTCTACCGAACAAGGATCAAAAGGGAGAAGGATCTGCTACCCTTTTTCACACAAGAAGAAAATATTGTATTCTGTCAAGATGCTACAGGACTCCTGGAAAAAATGGGTCTCCCTGAATATAATCCTGATGATTGGCGCCTATTTATTGATAGCTCTAAGTGGAGTTTGAAATGCGTCCTGTTGGTAGAGAGAAAATCATCTTTCCACCACTGCATAACAAGCTAGACCTAATGAAGCAGTTCGTGTAGGCTCTTGATAAGAATGGATCGTGCTTTGCTTACATAGGAAGAAAATTGTCTCAGATAAGTACAGATAAACTGAAAGCAGGAACTTTCGATGGCCCACAAATAAGACAGCTTATAAAAGATCCGGCTTTTGTGGAGTCCATGAATGAGGCTGAGCAGAAAGCATGGATGTCATTTGTCGAGGTTGTCAGAAATTTCCTGGGCAACTGAAAAGCTGAAAACTATGTTGAGCTAGTAAGCGAGATGCTCAACAACTTCCGAAACCTTGGATATGATATGAGCAAAAAAGTTCACTATCTACATAGCCACTTGGACCGCTTTCCTGAAAATTTAGGCGATACAAGTGAAGAATAAAGTGAAAAATTTCACCAGGAAATAAAAACTATGGAGGACCGCTACCAAGGAAGATGGAATACCCACATGATGGCAGATTACTGCTGGAACCTCAAAAGAAACTGTTCAAACAAAGTACATTCAAGAATGTCACGCAAAAAAAACTTCCGAAGTGTTAACTGACTTTTCTTTGATCAGTGATTTTTCTTTTCTTCAAAACTAAGTGTAACTGTAGTTAGGAAAGTGCTACTGTAATTTTCTATATGATTTTCATTGCTTTAAAGTACTTTAGAAAATATATAAAAAGACTTTAGATTTCTATGGTTTTTATTAGAAAACAACACACACATACATCCGCATGTTAAAGTATCATAAGGTAAGTCACGACATTTTTACTAAAAACTAGAGCTGCTAAGGAAAACTAATGCCATATTGGATTCGGCACTTCAATTATACTTAAAATCAACTCTAAATACCCAGGTACCAAAATCACTGTTGGCCTGTGTAATTGTTTCAGAAAGAATGATGAAAAGCCTAAAACTTTAGTTTATCATTTAGATCAGCGGTTCCCCGCCTTTTTTTCACTTGCATACCCCTTGACACCCTTTTATCATAAATGTATCCAAAATATTAGCAAGATGTTTGTAATTAACGGAGTTGCTGCTGTTAAGTCAGTTTTATATGTTGTAACTGAAAATAAACGGGTTTTTATTGGGTTTTTTTTTTATTTTGGCCTTGTATTTCAGTCCACGGCGGGACGCAAGGCGTTCCCCCTAAGAACGGCGGGAACACTGGTCATAATCACCCCGACTGACCAGGTGACTGGGGTGATGGGAATAGAAGAGACAAGGGACAGAGAAGAAGCAGACAAACACATGAAAGGAAAGTGAAACAGCCACGCCACGACCGGGATTCGAACCCGTGTACTGGCACTCTGGCCGCAACGGCAGACCGCCGTCTAGACCGCACGGCCATGCCAGCACGGCGTTTTTACTAGTAACAGGATTTAAATAATGAGTTGAACAAACAATGTGTATATATTTACAGTGTCGTTAACAATGCTTAACGAGAGCTTTTCTCAAGGTCAAATAACGAGAAAACCTGCACCAGCCCTTACCGTAGCATTGGTTATTTTGAAAAAGTTTACCTTGTCTTTTATTATCTTACACTGTGCCTTTTTCCGCCATTATTCAAGTTTTTTTTCGCGTACCCACGAACGTCTTCCACGTAACCCCCAGGATTGGGAACCACTGATCTAGGAAATGACCAGCATCTTCGTTTTTACTGATATTAGCTATAACAAGAATTGATATCAAAACAAATTGATATCAAGACTGATTTGTATTTACCTTGAGTCATTAATGTAACAAAATATGTCTCAAAATCTTGAGTTCAACTTATAGTTAAATTTTACATCGCTAAATATTTTCTTTGCTTAATTTTTAAAATTTACTTAATTTTTGCTTTAATTTGTAGTTAGGAATTATACAGTCTATGCTCTCTGCATTGGAGGATGAAAATTATTATTTTGTTCAAAATCGTTGGCTCATCTCTTTAGTTATCTGCTTTGTGCTTTTTCTTATTGGAATACTCATGACAACTAGGGTAAGTAATATCTATAAATCTTAAATTTATGAAATGTTAATCTTTTCAAAATTACTGTCACACTTCAAATACTTTCAATGAAGGATCTATCTCTGAACTATCATAATAAGAAGTTTAATTAAGTGAGAATTCAAGAATTAAATGTCAAGCCATTAAACTGCCGAGATTATAAATAAAAAATGTAAAATAAAATTCAATTTTAAATTTCACTTAAGTGAAATTAATTCCTTAGGTAAAAAACTTAATTTCCCTTAAGAGTAAGTATCATCCATTATAGACATTATATAAGGTTGAGACCCGATGTTTTACTAAATGATATCCCAGAATCACTTAGTAAAACAATGGGTCTCAAGCTTTTAATATGTTTATATATATTTTTAGGCGCTTTTATATAATTACGCATAGAAAAATTCATTGAGGCTGGCGGAAGCTACACATGAATTTTCTTTATTTTATTTTTAATTTAAAATTTTTGCTTTCAGTTTAATTTTTGGAGGTTCCACATTCATTTTTTGACTATAATTCTATTCACCTCAACTCTAAATATTTTTGGAGTTCATTCTGAAATTCTCTATTTTAAAGCTATCTATATTTTATACAATAAATGCTGAGCTGAAAGAAATGTGAATCATTCTAATATAAAAATCATGCACTTGATACATTATGGCAATTATTAAGCTCTTTGTTATTTTTGTTTAACAGTTGGTGATTTATTTCCAACCCAGTGTTTTAACATAAAATATTAAACCAGATGAAAATCTACCTGTTAGCAGTAGAGTTATTGCTTATCGAAAGATCTATATTCAAAATATATATATAATGCCCAACTGATCTCAATGATGTATGGGATCAGCCTAAAAATATTTTTCTGCCTGCATTCCAAGACTCACGTCAGTCGGTTATTTAGAAGTCAACATGTTTCTCATGGTCCAAGAGAAGGATATACATCAATAATGGAGGTTCTCCGCTTTCTTTAAGTGCAATCTTTCAGCGGAAAGTTAATGAATAAAGTATATGCAGATATCAATATAATATCTAACACTGCTGCATCGGGTAGTAGATATCCGAGCGAAGTAAATGAACCAATTTGGAATACGTGCACGAAAAATACAAGTCAAAAAAGAAACAAGGTAGTAGCAGCAATTTCAGTAGCGATTGCAAAATGCCCCACGGCTTCTATACACAGCAAATGTTAAAATCTCGGAAACTTTACAACTTCAAAACCACAGAGAAGAAAATAGAAGATGTCCTTAGATTTGGGAGATCCCATTATAATAGAAATACATCAAACATTGTAAGATTTATTTCAAGAAGAGAAAAACAGATTGGATTCATATAATTAGTCCATATAATAATTCTAGTTGAGGTCAATATAAAAAATGAAAAAATACATTTTTATAATATAACAGATTTTAATAAAACTTATAAATAAAGATCCATTTCTAGAAGAGACCTATAACTTGAGAATCACACAGAAACGAGTTCTCAACGGCTATGAGCTAGTCTTGGCAAGACTTTTTTTAACCAGGTATAGATTATGTCTCTAGCGTATGTCGTTCCTTGAGATATGAATTTCTCGCAACGACAAGTTAGAGCGGGGATATAAGGCTTCTCCTAATATGAGCTACGCTCTGTATAGAAGCCTAAAAGTGACAGAAGGCAGCTGAATATAAAGTTATGGTTTTCGTTACATTTCTTAACAGTATGGTTTTGAAACACAGACTTAATATATTCATAAACCCTATTTATCCATTTCGTTAAATGGCGATTTTTTTTCTCATATTATTTATAATGAAATAGTAATTATTTGTATCTGTAGGCTGCAGTCTATTATGTGGATTTTATGGATACTTATGGTGGAGGTGGATGGGGTGTTTTAACTTTGATGCTTTTGGAAGGCATCGTTATGAGCTACGTTTATGGTAACAAAGTTATTCTTTTCAACTAATTTTAAAAATATTAAATGCTAGATATTTATTATTAGCTTCTGGTTAAGAAGCAGTAATTTTTATTTGCTTGTCAATTATTAGTTCACAATATATATATTTATGTGTGTACAGGTTGGTTCAGAACGAAATGTCATAACATCAACACAGCATGTTGGGGGCCATTACAAGTCCGTATTACCATATTAACGAAGCAAACAAATACTGAAAAAAAGAAAGGTATTCTTCTATTCAAAGTAAAATACAAGTATTTACAAATATTCAATACAGTAAAAATATAAGTGATACCTTGTTTTGTGGCGCGCTTTGCAATCGGAAATCCATTTGCTCTCGCCAGAAATTTTTCATGATGCCTTTCTCCTACTGTGGACCGTGATATATCACTGTTCTCTATTGCTGTGAAGATTAGATTTGCACAAAATTTAAGGTGAAAATTTCGAATACTGATATCTTGACATTTATAGATTTTTTCTGGTATTTACTCACCTTTAATTGTGTTTCTGTTGGTATGTGTTTCTTTCTTTTACATTCCTAGAGTTTCCTTTCTTTAACGATTTAATGATAAATCTGATGTTAGAATTTTGTTGAAATCTACTGAAGTCACAAATAATGCGTTGATGTGATGATGCTTCGTTCTGAATGCCCTTGTGTACGTGTGTTAATGGTGTCCTTATTTCTTCAGAAACATAGAAAGAATAAAGACCATAAAGTAAAGATTACATTTATTCATATATGTATTTTAACGTTACGCTCATTTAAAGATATTACAACGAATTAAAAGTAAAGAAGGAAATCAAATAAAGTGTTGTAAATTGCAATGTTACTATATTATAGCTAAGAAATGTAGGTAGATAGGGTTTTCCATACGAGCCTTCGACTTTTCAATGACATTTAGCCCGGAAAAGAAACATTTTACAGAGTTAGGTCACCTTAAGGCCTTTTTCGGAGAAAAATAACCAGGAAGAATTCCACGCGGTTGAAGGCGGCGGCTCTTAGTCCGAAGCTGAATGTCTACAGCATTTGGTTCACCTAGCCTTTCTAACATTTTCAGCTTACAGTTTAAGAATTATTTATATTTAAAGCATATAAAATGTACTTCAGTGCAATAAATAATAAAATAAATATACGGTTAAATTCATATTTTGGCCGCGCGGTTGACGTTGTCGTTATGACATCGGCTTCTCACCTGTGAGTACAGGGGTTCGGTTCTCATGTGGGTTTCTTGATGGTGGACGATCTGCGCTGGGCAGGTTTTCTCGGGGTTCTCCCGTTTCCCCTGCACTTCTCCCACCATACTTTCTCAGTCTTTCTCTCCATCTAGTTCTTATTTCCTGTGGGATAGTACAATAGACCTCCGGTCGCAGTGCTTGGCTTCTCTGCCACCCACATTCACTACATAACTACATAACATAAATTCACATTTTTACTCTTAGATAAAACAAATCCTTAAAATCACCAGAATAAATTGAAGTTCTGGAAAAATCTAGTGAAAAGTCAACGAGAAGGAGTAATTGGCACAATTTTCAGTCAGATTCATTCATAAATAATTTATTAGTTCTACGATTTAAAAAAAGAAATAAATGAAGATATTTTTCTACATTAATCAATTTCAACTTCACTTCTCTTGCTCAAAAATTACATACAAAACTTATTTGCCACCTCTTATTTAAATACTTTGTTAGTTATAAATGGTTTGTAGCTGAGTTTCTCAATTCAATAAAGAAAACTTATCAATCCAGAATCTTATATTAAATGTTGAATAAAGAAAAAAGCTTATGTAAAATCCAAAAAGAAAAGAACTGACCCAATCAAAATAAAAGTGCCACAAATCTTTCTTGAAATTGATAGACTAAACAAAATCTAATGGCGGACTGGTTCAAACACTATGCCGGGCCGGAAATGACCAGACATTTGAAAAGTTCTAATATAAGAAATACATTCTACATCATGAATCTTAACTTTATTTATTTATTATTGAAATGGCCTTGAAAAGTAGTAACTAGCCATTAGCATTGCTTATTTAATAATTATTATTTTTCAATTAATATACTGATCAGTATAGAAATACACAAAAATACTTCAAAAGCTGAATTACGTATAAGAAAAAAATACTTGGAATACTTTTTTTTTAATTGTTTTCTGTGCTTATACATCTTATTTCTAGGTGCTGATAAAATGATGGAAGATGTTCAGGATATGATTGGCTATTCCATTCCTAGAGTTATAAAGTATTTCTGGTTGTTCATTTCACCACTTATTTTACTTGTGAGTAATTTTATAGAAACTAATTTAGAATGCATAACAACAAGAACCACAACGATTAAAAGTTGCAATTAAAAATTGAGATATAAGACTCTTCATTCTCATTAAACATTAATATAGTTACGCTAAAATGTTAGAACATCTTTTAGAGTTCTTTTAGAGTTGGTTATCATTTTATCATTTTAGTCTACTGATAAGATCAGCAGACTTATAATCCCGTTTTGTCTGTCACATAGGTTAGAATCGTTAAAATCTCATTAAAATATCATTAAAATCTCATTAAAATTCTCATTAAATTATCATTAGGCACAACAATCCCAACAATCACATTTATAATGCAGCTCTACAACAATCGCAACAATCACAGTAAACGCAGCAATTGCGCATTTTGCATTCGCAACAATCACATTTATACTAATAAGGAATTTAAAGCAATATCAATGATATTTTCTTATTAGAAGACGTTGCGAAGCATTGTGTGTGGTTTTCTAATCGCTTTCCCTCCCTTGTTTTAATTTATAAATTTATTATATAAGTAGCCTACTCATTGAAAAAATGAAAATACAGTAATTATTGTAATTCTACATCGTATAAATGTTTTGTGTTCTCCGTTTATACAGGGCGTTTCGGAATTCTTCTTCCCAGGACTTGTAGAGAAGACCGAGCAGATAACGTTTTGAATAGGAAGCCATGTCCGGAAACGCACAGCGTCACAAGCAAAACAAAATCAAATCAAGTGTTTATAAAACATAACAATAAATATTCTTACTTAAAAAAAATAAAATGGATGAGACCAAATTATTTACCAGGATGTCACTTGTAAATAATTTGGTCTCATCCATTTTATTAATAATTCAAATGCGCAGTTTGAATTTTTTTGCACTAAGAAAATTCATTGGGGCCTGCGCAATGCAGGCACATGGGTTTTCATACTAATATTTCATTGCTGAATTTTTCTTTGTTTATTTTATACTTTGAGGCACCACTGCGCTTCCGATAAATATTCTTACTTCTTTAAAAGAGTTAATGTCGTGAATGCCAACTTAAATAAAAAAAAATGTTCCCAATGTACGGAAAGGAATGTTTTATCCAATGTCAGGTCGTGGGGTCATGAAATAGGTGTCATTTTTGTTTTGCAGTTCCAAGTGGTTTGTTCGGCATTGCATTCTGGTCCACTTCAAAAGCTGCTCAATGTGGCGACCATCAACTTCGTTCCAACCATTGTATCTGCGAAGCATGTTCTGGTGCAAGTGCTCAACACTACCTGGTGTGTGTTGAACCTCTTGTGCCGCGCCAGAATTCGTGGAAGCAGATTTTCCTCCGACTCTACAATGATCTCGTAAATACCCCACAGGTAAACTTCAAGTGGAGTTAAGTCCGGCGATCGTGGAGGCCAAGCAATTGGGTCACCACGGCCTATCCATCTTCCCCCGAATGTTTGGTCGAGATGATTTCAGACGGTTGATTTAGTTTTGCTTGTGGCGCGGTGCGTTTCCAAACAGATCTTCCTATTCAAACGTTATCTGATAGAACCCTCTACAAGTCCTGGACATTTGTAATAGGAATTTCGAAACACCCTGTATTTCTAAAGATTCATATACTGTACGATTTACTTTAGGCAAATCGCTGATTATTAGATTTGATTTGAAAAATGAAAGAAGGTTACATGGGTTATATAAAGTCATGCAATTAATAATTTATTAGTTTCTGGTTCATATGCAAATAAAGGACTCTAATGGCACGGGATTGGTCGTTATGGAGTGTCATCTCAATTTAATTACGGCAGAAGTTCTTTCAGAAAACAACAGGGGTGATATCGTCACTATTCTCAGGATCGATTTTCAACCTGGATGTAATGTCAATTTGCCTTTCAAGTTGAAGCGCCGTCAGTTCCCAGTAATGCCCGCATCAAGTCTTCCAATAAACAAATATTTATGTTCCTAACAATGCATTCATTTTAATTTTCTATAAGTACTCTAGTTTATTAATATTATCTCAAACATTAATGTTTAGTAATGTGTATTTTTTTTTATTTCCTTAGGTTATTCTCGTTACCTCTCTTGCTACTCAAGGATTTTTGAGAAAAGAACCTGGTTTTGTTTGGTGGATTGATTACTTTGGATTGCTATTTGGTTTAAGTTCGGTAATATGGGTACCACTTTATATGGTTTACCGTCTTCTGAAAGAAAAGGGTACTTTCAAAGAGGTAAAGAAAATAATTAACCTTGAAAATGATAATAGTATTATCTTCAAATGATTAACAAATAATGAGGTTAGTTCTAAAAATAGATATACAGTATGTGATGAAAAATATCCGGGCACCCCTCTACAATTATAAACTAAAATCTAGACGGCACGACGACGTCACGCACCGGTATAAAACGAGGCAGGGAGTCATGTGTTGTTAATTGATATGAAGTAACAGCAAAATGGGTTGATCAGTGACTTTGAATATGGATTGGTCATTGGCTGTCCCTTGACTAATAAGTCAAGATCTAGGTTTGGTCCGTTGCCTCAATTAGATTCAGTGGAACCCCGCCATTCGTCCGCCTCTCTACTCGTACAACTCGTTATTCGTCCAACTTTTTCAAGTAAAATTCAACTCGCCATTCGTACGTTTGCCTGCGATTCGGACGGCGTGACCTTGTTACTGGCCGCGCCACGCGGTCGCTTCAGCTCAGTCTCGTGCTAGCTTACGTACGCTATGCATCATCCATGCAAGCTTCGGGAAACTTTGTGCTATTTTATTGTTATTTTTTGTTATTTTTATTAAAAATAGTGCAGCCATGGGTCCAAAAAAGATTACTGATTCAACCAAGCCTAAAAAGAAAGCAGTGAGAACGACAATTGAATTGAAAAAAAAAAAAACTCGCTGCGAAGTTTGAAAGTGGAACTCGTGTCTCAGACCTGGCAACTCAGTTTGGCATGGCAAAATCAACCTTATCGTCTATACTGAAAAAGAAAGACATAATAAGAGAGGCTATATATTTATTGTTTTCTTAGTTTTTATGTATTTAATGCTTAAAATATTATTACAAAGGTTTAAATAAGCAATCATCTGTGGGTCTGGAACGGATTAATCCAATTTACATTATATCTTATGTGAAAAACTGATTCGCCATTCGTACAAATCGCCATTCGAACTGCCTCCTGGAATGAATTGTGTACGGTGAGCGAGGTTCCACTGTACTTGAGTTGTTTCGCTCTCAAAATCGCTCACATTGTTAGATACTGAGCTCACAAATCTTAGGTATGCCAGGACCTTCCAGAAATGAAAACACTTTCTTTCCTAAGTAATAGGCAGGTGATCGACCCTTCACCTGCTTTTGTCCTATTCCTTTCGTCCACTCAATTGCGAACTAACCTGATCAGAGTTATCACGTAACAGAAACCTTTGCACATTTTAGAAACTATTATTCTGGTAAACGATTAACAATTCTGGTAGTTATTAGTTACGTAGGTAAATTGATTCATTTTCATCAATTGAAAAAGTTAATTTATTTATTGTCACGAACGCATGAAATATGGTACCACTTTGGAAGAAAACAAAACCTTCATAAAACATTAATGAATATATGCTTGATTCAATACATTTATAATAATAGGAAGGAAGACATTGGCAGACGCAACAACGATTTCAAGAATCCATTAAGTGTTATGGAGGCGGGATCATTAAGACATTACGATCGTACTAATATTCATACAAGAATCGAAAACGAAAGATTGATAGCCAGACAATACCTTTATAGCTATACCGGGTGATTCATAAAGTATTGGAAAGTACTGGTGGTTTTCACCGCCCCATATCTTTTAAACTACTGCTCATAAAAATCTGAAACTTTTTATATAAAAATCGTCAAACATATAAGAGTTATATTTTCATGTTGTTATTTATTCTTTATTATTGAAATTCATTTTATTTGCGTTCAAATACCCCCAATATATCGAAATTATTATCCAAAAAAATATTCGACTGTCTCCAAAAAAGTCATTTGTCAGCATTCAAAAAATGCAGTTTTTTTTAAAATTAAACAAAGAAATCAATGACAAAAGTTTTTAGATTACATTTTCCTAATTAGGTTTCTGTATCACTTCAATGTTGGATCCAGACTTTTAGAGTTTAAACAACATCACAACAGTTATTTAAATATATGATATAATGGGATGTTTGAACGCAAATAAAATGAATTTCAATAATAACGAATAAATAATAACATAAAAATATAACTCTTATATGTTTTACAATTTTAAATAAAAAGTTTCAGATTTTTATGAGCAGTAGTTTAAAAGATATGGGGCGGTGAAAACCATCAGTACTTTCCAGTACTTTATGAGTCACCCGGTATTTAAGCTCTGGGAAAATTGATACACTGCAAACTACATATGAAAAATTTAAAACATATGGCCTAGTCTTTGTACAAATGAACTTTTTTCAATTGTTCTTTTTAATGTAGCAGTGCGCCATCATTCTTCTTATTAACTATTCTCCAACTTGCTTCTTCTGCAACTTCAGCACAGAGAATAATTTCTTAATGTTGATGCGGTATTCTACTGTAGGTTCGTATCGTTTTCAAAAAGGAATTCCGACTGATCCAAACAAACTGAGATCCAAAGGTGATTCACAGTTTAGTGGTGTGTTCTTATGCTAGTTTATTTTTCTGAACGAATTCCTTGATAGAAAGGATATTCCTAAGCCTCGAATAGCCGAGGTTTGTATTTACAAAGCAAATTTCATGGAAATCAAATTCCAAGACTGCTTAACTACCAACCTTCAAATTTTTGTGATTTGATTACCTTGTTTCCATCTCCAAAACTTTTCTTTATACTACCAAAAAGCCGGGCTTTGTAGACTTGCGCACTTTATGCACTTTATTGAATACTAAGTACTTAAATAAATAATTTAGTGTATAACGAGGTTTACTTTGAAGAAATTGTCCGAATCTTCTTGTAATATTACAAATCATGACGAGGTATTTTAAAGTGACTAATGTTACGACGCTGTAGGATTATTAGAAATTACAAATTTTTGTTTCCGTTTCAGAACTAATGGCGCTTTTGTTATGGCTTCTTATGGCTTTTTCCAAGTTTTTAAATCAAATAATTCTTATAAAATTGACAGTTTTAAGTGTTGAGAATATGATTGCGCACTTCTGCACGGATTACTACGTGCGGCATACAAAATTTCATATTTCTAGCTACTGTAGATTTGGAATAAAACGGTTCCAAATATGTGGTCTAGTTGGAATAGAGAGACTCGCTTCGCTCGTAAGTAACTAAATAAGTTCCATAAAATTCTTTTCTGTCACATGATAATGATCATAACTATTGGATCTTACTGTTGTGCTGTCTTCCATAGCATCGGGAGTGAAGCTTTATCCTTGGCTTTCATTTACAGTTGAATTCCGGTCCATTATTTATATCTGCTCCCATTACCTGGAACCTACTCTAGTAATCTATTCTCACTGTTTTTCAAACTCACTGTCATTCATCTGCAACTTGCATCTGTGCATTCATCTGCACAGTAACCTAAGACACACAGTATAATCTTGAACTCGCTAAGAACTCAACAAATAAAAAGGAAAGCTGGATATGCTGTAAAACCCGCTCTCCAAAATGTATCTAATTTAAAAGTATAGTGAACGCGATTCATACATCCAAAAATACTCTAAACCGAGTAAAATTAAGAATCTCTCAGATATGTTTTGCTCGTTAAGAAAAGCTATAAAGGTATTTGTCTTTATTTAGAATATTTTTCTAAATTTGAAATTTGTTTCTACAATGTCTGTAGATAGCACTTATTTATTATTTTATCATTAATTATGAAACTTTTGTAAAAAAAGGTTATCTACGAAATGTAATTAAAAGTAAATTTTTTTTTTCAGAGATTTAAAAAAGCTACAAAGCCTCAACTCGATAGAAGTCGAAGACCTCGTTCTTCGGCGTTATTTGTAGCCCCAATAGAAATAAGAAATATTGTTGAGTCTATTGAAACTGATCATCCACAAGTTACATTCATAGAATAAGTGCACGTAATAAGTGCATTGGCATGGTATTGATTTGAACCTAACATGTAATAGTTGCATGATTTTAGTGAAAGAAGAATCTTAGTTTCAAATCTTGAAATCTTAAAATGTAAATCTTATAAATAAAACAGAATTTATTTTTGAATAACATTTAAAAAATAAGTGTAATCTATTTCTGTAATTTGTAATTTAATAAAAGCTGATATTTATTTACAATGGTTCTATTATTATAATACATTAATGGATTTTTACATGAAAATGATATTAATTTGTTTGAATTTTGACACCTCAGCAATCTGCTATTTTAAAGTCCAAAAAATTTTAAAAATGTATTAAAGATAATAAAAGTATTAATAGAGAAGGATGTTATATTCTGCATCATATAATATTAAATTATGTACCATTACTTAATGTGGTTTTTAAGATATACTCTGGTTTGTTGAATGACAGAATGAAACGGCAGACAAAGAACATCCTGGAAGAGTATCACAGTATTATTCCAGTATGACTGACTTACATTTTTTATAAGATATTTTTTATAAGGCAAAGTTCATAAGAGCAAACGAAGTGAAAACCAAGTATATGAGAATGTCTTCCAAGGAGATGAGAAGAACATCTAAGGACATGTTGATTGGAGATGGAAAATTGAAGTGTACTTCCTTCAACATTAGGCAGAGCCGGATCTAGGAGGGAAGCAGCCGAGCTCGTCGCCCAATAATAACTAAACTTAACAAGTAGGTCTGAAAAAAAATGAAACTCCGTATCTCATTTCCGCGGTAGCGAAGGAATTACAATATAAAAGCGTAATAACTTAATTCCTGTTAACTTTAGCAAAGAATAACCCGGTTAACAGGCTTTTGATCGTTATTTTGCTCATTATCTCAGAAACTACTGAAACGATTTCAATGGAACTCACTTTTAGAAGGTAATTAAAGATGGCGTAAAATAGGATATAGATCATCATGGTGAGTTATGTAGAAGCACATCAAAAAACTACCCAGTTAACAGGTTATCGATGGTTGTTTCGGTCATTTGTAAAAAAAAATCGGGGCCGCCAAGCTGACCCGGTTGAAACTAGATCCGGTGTAACATTGGGCGTTTGGATTGGCTAACAAGTTGGCTTATATTAGTGAGAGTATTCAGATAGGAATCGAGCATATGTTGCAAACCTAATTCTTAATTCAAGTGATACATAAGAAGTACTAACTTTATCTAAAGTCAACGAAGAAATACACTCTGTGACAAGAAAAAAATGAAACAGATGACACCCAATTTGAATGAAACTTCTTAAGTGTCATAGGGATGAGGAGAATTGGGATCGATTTAAATTTCACAGTGAAAAACAAATATTTACTGAGCAATTGCAGCTTCGTTTTTATATTAGTAGTATTGTGTGACCATCAGGAAGTGTGGATGGACTCGTTTTCTTAAATTCTGAACCTTCCATCAGTATGATGCAAAAGAAACATTCTAGAGCATGTAGATTGGGTCCCATATTCCACGAAATCATGTGATAACCATCTCAGAACGGTAGCTATCCAATGTGGTGGCAATTCAAAATGGCTGCCAAAGTAAAATATAAAGCCCATTGCACATGGATCCGAAAATCGGACGGTCGGATCCACGAATCGGACGTATTCTCTTTGATATGGCCACGAAACTCTGACGTCGTCTATACGCACGAATCGGACGTTTAGGGTTCAAAGGTCGTGTTTAATGCTCTCCATAGTCCCGATTTTTCGTCCACAATTGCGGTGGGCATCATCTGGGGGATAAGGCAATAAAAATGCATATCCTCTTCCTCCCAATCGACAGTTGAAATTTAAATCTGAAAAAAGCATGTCCCGAAAATAAACATTTGTATGTATTGGGTCATGAAAACTATCTATTTTTTAGTACATTTTTATCGAAAAGTAGCGGTTTTGCGATAAAATCAAAAACTTTCTCGTATGAAAGCTTGATCTATTTTTTGACACATTTTGGTATTTTTCAGAACAACGGTTAAATTACAAAAACAAGTATTCAGATCGAAATTATAGATATAAAAATAAGGTTCAATTTATAAAGCAAGGTGAGATTGATTAAGAAACGATTTAATGTTATTTGAATAGAACGACAAATCGAAAAAAGTCGTTTCGAGATAGCCTATACCAAACCTTAAAGCACTGCTATTTTTAGATAACTTTTTAAAGTTCATTAGAATTTATAGTTGTTTTTTTACTGCAATTTTTAGATAATACGACTTTATGATTGCATTTAATAATTTATAATATTGATTTTACGATCAAATATGAGGTCTCCTAGACTCGCTCGCAACGCGATGACTGATAGCAAAAATTCTCAGAATCCAAGATCACGTGATCACAGGTTTGATAGCATTAATTAGAAAAAAAACCCACTTCTAATGACTTCATTTAAGAAATTCCACTCCATCAACATTTTAATAAAACTTAGCAAGTATTTTTAGAATTAAGGATTTTTCTTATTAGTTACCGTAATATAACTAGTTTTTCATCTGAGTTTCGAAAGAATTACGAAGATTTGTGAATTATATTTCAATGACTATTTGAAAAATGAGAGGAAAAAAAACCGCTTCACATCAATTTTTAAATTACTTGACTCAGAGTTGCTTTGATTGTCATCACTTTGGGTAGTAAAAAGAGGTTGTAGATTAAAGGCCGGTTTCCCCAAATAATCGTAAGCTACATCTTGATTTAAGTCTAACTGAATTCGAGTGTTGCGATGTTAGTTTAGAAGTCCCACATTGCATCCGAAAATGGAATAAATCTAGGACTTTGGACCTTTTGTTTTTGTTTGGAAAGTTCACCCATCTGTCTGTTCCATACTATTATTATTTTATTATTGTTACTAATATTATTTGGAGATACCAGCCGTAAAAGGTCTGCTATTGAATCAGGTGTCACCATATACAAAAGGAAACTTTACAGTCGACCTACTGTCCTCCATAAACTAATGTGTGAGATGTTAGTTAAATGGCGCAATATCCGTGAGTGAGCAATAGAATAGAATTTGGTACTGAAAATTAAATAAGCAATCATGCTTTCATCATCATCATCAATGGCATGACAGCCCTCTGTGGGCCTTGGCCTTCTGAAGAAGCTTTCGCCATTCTTTCCTATTAAGTGCAGCGCTCCTCCAATTCTTAATTCCAATTGTCTTTACATCCTCACTCACACCTTCTTCCCACCTTAGCTTTGGTCTTCCAATTTTCCTAGTTCCTTCTAGCTTTGTATTCAATATCTTCTTTATCATTCTATCCTTAGCACATGTCCAGCCCACTCCAACCTTCTGATTTTCATGCAATTAACAATGTTTGGTTCTTTATTCAATCATGCTTTGTATGAATCTTTCTCAAAGGATATTAAACCAAATTGGTTAGATTATAATGCCTTCCTAAGGAAATTTTAATTTACCTTCTCCACTAGTTTCCCGACGAAGATCCAGTTGAAAAAGTTGGTCAAATATAAAAACTTAATCTCTGATCCTTAAATATACCAGGTGGTTATAATTAAAGTTCCTCACTTCTGAGCGGCCTAGAGACCGCATTATTGCACGGATAGTAATGCAACTTTGTATATAAGCTATGTAGAGAATTCCAACGAAAAAAAAATACTTCGAAAAGTTGCCACCAGGTGAAAAAGTAGCGCTGTGTTAAAAGCGCAACGAGTCTGTGAACGACCAATCAGAAATTACCACACCATAGGAAAAGATAGAACGTGAGCTCCTGGTGAAGTAATTTTTTTTCGTTGAATTCTCTTCCCCATGCTCTACATAGCTTATATACCAAGTTGCATTACTATCCATGCAATAATGTGATCTGCAGACTGCACAGAAGTGGGGAACTTTAATTATAACCACCCGATGTCGAGGGAACTTCATGAAACATGGTAAGAGAACAGACAAATAGATTAAGTAATTTGAGTCTCACTATCCTACGAAAATACACTAAAAATTGATACGGCAACAAAATTCTTATTTAAGTTGATACATACAGCAATTGGTATATCTTAAGCTTTATTTTCATTGAAGTATTTCAAATCACTGTTGTCAGGACTAAGAGAATTTACACATGATAATCATGAATCCAAAAAACAAATATCAAAAAACAAAATCGTATTACATTTAAAGTTTTACATTGAATCACTATGTTTCTATTTTTACCTAAAAAATAAGGACTGCTAACAAAAAAAAAAAATGATTTCCCTTCAATAGTCGAATAGCAGTCCAGTCCAATCCAATTATTTTGGCTATGCTTAAGTTTGCGTTCGAATCCCAAGGCCGGTATGGATGTTTATTTACTTCCTTTCTCTTCTTTTTGTTTGTCTTTCTGTATTTCTCCTTCCTGCTACCATTGTGTGTATTTTTCAGTGCGCACATTTCTGTATACAATAGTGTAGTGAGGTTTACCCACAACTCTTTAGAATAAATATATAAATACCCCTTAATATGGCAAAAATGATCTTATTCAAGTTCTCAGCAATGTCTCAATTTACCAAAATATACTGAAAAACTAAAAAAATGTCAATATGTATTTGTACGCAAAATGAAAGCCATAATATTTGAAATAGATTAATCTGAGAAGTATTTATTTTCTTAATGAAATATGCTGCTCCAAATAGGATCACAATTAAATAGTAATGTTTGGTTTCTCTTAAAGTTTTTGTTTTTCGTCAAAAGAAATTATTACAGTGGAATAGCAGATTATCTAAATGCATTCAAATATTTATTACACTTGGCTTCAGAAATAATACAAATAAATCATATATTGCAGGGGCTCTCAGCGTAAAGCTTATTGAACAAACGCCAATTTACAAAAGAAAATAGAAGAAATAAAAACACGCTCTTAAAATTATTAGCAACATCTGACAGAAGAATGATTCTAAACTGTTTTGAACACCAGACGTATAGCTTTGCTGGTATACCATTAAGTTCATGTGTCTAATTGAAATTAGTCAAAACTGAACAACTTCTTAATACTTATACTTGAATAATATTCAGATTATTCTAAGTATAATATTCAGATTATTCTTCATGTGTTTAATTGAAATTTAGTCAAAACTGAACAACTCCTTAATACTTATACTTGAGTAATATTCAGATTATTCATTAGAGGTGCTTATTAGTGGTACATCAGTATGTGTAGCCTCCGCAATGCTTCCTAATTGTTGTGCTGGGGTTAGGGAAATCTTAGGAGTTCGAGTTCTTCTACGAATTCGATCCAACTGGGGAGTTGTCGCTTTTTTGAATCTCTAAAATTCAAAAAAAAAAAAGTTAATAGTTCCTCACAAAATGTTATTAAACATGATATTTACAAAAATAAAATATAGCTATACAGTAAAGAAAACTGCCGATTTCCGCACTGTTAGTCGAGGTCTTTCGTATAACACGGGCGAGGCAGCAGTAAAACTCAAAACTAAAAGGTGCATTATTGTAACATGTTTAGAAAGCATGTTAACATGGTTTTTAAAAGCGTATAGCTTAGTCCAGCGAATAGAGGGAGGTTACCTTACAAAAGGTCCGTAGTTCTAATTTTTAGATATATTATCTAGGATGGTTAGTGTCTAAAATGCAAAATGCACAATTCCACCATCTCCGCGCCTGCCGCCATCGTAAAAAAAAAGAAAAAAATCGGCACTTTCTTTAGATTTTCGCTTATATCTTCTTTTTGGTGCATTTTAGCTATACAAGAGTTCTACTAAATGTTGTAGAAAATACAATTTCCTACAATTTAGTTTTTAAATTTTGTGTCTAGGACTGATTGTTACGGAGATACGCACTTTTTGAAAAAATAAAAAAAAACGCACTTCCCGGAACTTTGCTGGACTAGCTGCCAAACGTTTGATATTTGTTTGGACCTCACTGTCGGGCGCGAATGGTATTACTTTTACACCCTTGATAATCTTGCTGTACTAATAAGGATAAAACAATTATCCATTGATAGGTATGGTTGTGAAAATTTTCCATGTTAGTCTCTTTTATAAGTTTTTATAACTGTATAAAGTTAATGCCGTATCATAGTAACGAATTGCTAAGAGGTTGGCTCTCTTATAATATTCATTTTTTTATAGGTTTTTTAACAATGCCAGGGCTTAAACCAAGAATAGTTGCCAAGAATGAACTGCAGTGAAAATTATAGCAACTTGGAATTTTTAATCAAAATATGGGGACTCGACGTTTGCCATGTAGAAGACATTTCTTTATATGGCAACATTTAAATTTTAATTAGACAAGAGATTTAACGTGCGTTAGTACATTTTTACAGTAAAATAAAACAAAGAACGCACATAACTAAA
>JAFIDM010000007.1:13493518-13553032 GCA_023159025.1 Thereuonema tuberculata | reverse complement strand
TCGGAAATGAAGCATTTCCGGACATATGTTGTAATGAACTATTTTGAGTGTCTACATGTGGGAAATACATACCTGAAATTATGCCGTGTATTTTTGAAACACCCTGTATAATAAACACTTTTTATAGGTAACTATTGTACTTTCATTGATGTACATCCTGCTGCATTACACCTCTGTAAGAATTATTTATTATAAACCGGACTTTCATTAAAACGGACAACCTTCAGCCCCTATTAGTCCGTTATAATGAGGTTTTACTGTATTGTGATGACATTCGTAATCATTTCATGATATAAATTTATTAAGTTACATTGCATTTTATTACAATGAAAACAAAAATACGGTATACACCAAAACAAACGATACCGAATGTCACAAGCCTTTGTTGCTCATGCGCACCGCGTGATGACCTCATTGACCGTAGTCAACGAAACATAACGGTATGCTTACATTGATTGAAGCTTGATAAGATGTTCAAATGATGCTAACAACGGAGGAAAACAGATTGTCACATTTTCATTTTTTCTACGTGGGTCAACCGGACGTCCCGAGACATGCGGGATCTTCGAGGCGCTATCCGAAATGCTCACATTTTCATTATCTACGTGGGTCAACCGGAAGTCACGTGAGTTTACGATCAAACATGAGGTCTCCTAGATTCGCTCGCGAGTTGTGAGAAGAGGTCGCGGTGATCAATCAACATTTTCATAAAACTAAGCAAGTATTTTTAGAATTAAGGATTTTTCTTATTAGTTACCTTAATATAACTAGTTTTTCATCTGAGTTTCGAAAGAATTACGAAAATTTGTGAATTATATTTCAATGACTATTTGAAAAATGAGAGGAAAAAAACCGCTTCACATCAATTTTTAAATTACTTGACTCAGAGTTGCTTTGATTGTCATCACTTTGGGTAGTAAAAAGAGGCTGTAGATTAAAGGCCGGTTTCCCCAAATAATCGCAAGCTATATCCCGGTTTAAGTCCAACTGAATTCGAGTGTTGCGATGTTACTTTAGAAGTCCCACATTGCATCCGAAACTTTGGATCTAGGACTTTGGACCTTTTGTTTTTATTTGGAAAGTTCATCCATCTGTCTGTTCCATACTATTATATTATTGTTACTAATATTATTTGGAGATACCAGCCGTAAGAGGTCTGCTATTGAATCAGGTGTCGCCATACACAAAAGGAAACTTTACAGTCGACCTATTGTCTTTCATAAACTAATGTGTGAGATGTTACTTAAATGGCGCATTATCCGTATATAAACATTAGAGTAGAATTTGGTACTGAAAATTAAATAAGAAATCATGCTAAGTATGAATCATACTGTTAATAAGGCAAAAATTGTACGGATATTTGTAAATTTGTAAGCAGAGTCGGAGAAATAACCAATCACAGTGCAGCGTTGAAACACGTCAGTCGTGACGTCACACCCATTTGTAAACATGGCGCTCTAATATTCGCCCCACTTCGGCACGACGGAGCGCGATTACACATTTATCCGCATATTGAGATTTTCTTCCACACATAAATGAAGTTTACACTGAAATGCATGAAGTTCATGCGTCAAAAACTTCGGTTTTTACATAATTCCACTGCTTCGACTGTTACCCCATTGAACTCTGGGATAGCCGCTTGCTCACTACTCAACAGAAGGGGAACACGTGCTGTCATTGTTGCCCAGGATGGAAGATTGGTATTGGCTGTTGGATATTGTTATTATTATTGAAACTGGTAAATCAATTTATTTTGTTTTTTTAACAAAATTTGGCTTAGTCTTTCAAACTTTATGTGAGCTGTTACAGAAGTCATGGCTTTTAAAAAATGAGCTTATAACATCTTTTTCAATCTTGTGTTTTTCAAAAATTTCACGGTATTTCAAAAATGTGGAATTTGTTTTACTTCCGTGAATATTTCACGGGTCTTCCTAGTCTTTCTTAAAGGATTTTAAATGAAATTGGTTAGGTTTTAATGCCTTTTAAGGAAATTTTAATTTACCTTCTCCATCAGTTTCTCGACGAAGATCCAGTTGGAAAAGTTGGTCAAATCTAAAAACTTATCTCTGATCCTTAAATATACGGGGTGGTTATAATTAAAGTTCCCCACTTCTGCGCGGTCTAGAGACCGCATTATTGCATGGATAGTAATGCAACTTTGTATATAAGCTATGTAGAGCATGGGGAAGAGAATTCCAACGAAAAAAAAAATACTTCAAAAAGTTGCCATCAGGTGAAAAAGTGGCGCTGTGAGAAAAGCGCAATGCGTCTGTGAACGACCAATCATCAGAAACCACCATGCCATTGGAAAAGAAAGAACATGCGCGCCTGGTGAAGCTCTATTACCAGAATAGCAGCAATAGTTTATCAGCACTGCAAGAATATCGTCGTTTGAAGGGATTGCAAACAGGACCCACGACGGCAAGGGGTTTACGAAAGATGATGCAGAAATTCGAAGAGACAGGGGAGTTAGGTGTGCTACCAGAAAGAGGACGCCGACCGATTGCGGAGGACGTTGTGCAGGAAATGGCAATAGCTGATAGAGCGTCAGCGGCCCGGTACTCAGCAACAAGTGCGCCACCTTAATCCATGTGACTTCTGGGTGGGGAATCCTGAAAGATCGTGTTTATAAGGGACGCGTACGGACTTTGCCTGAACGGAAAGCCAATATCATTCGTGATGTTGCAGCCATTTCACGAGACACTCTTCGTGCTATTGTTGAGCACGCTGTCCTGCGCTTCCAGTATCTCACCGACGCAGATTGTGGGCATATTGAACAGTCACTCTAAAAGCAATAAAATAAATATTGCATTCCCATCGTCTGTTTATGATCTTGCAGCGCCACTTTTTCACCTGGTGGCAACTCTTTGAAGTACTTTTTTTTTCGTTTAATTCTCTTCCCCATGCTCTACATAGCTTATATACCAAGTTGCATTACTATCCATGCAATAACGCGATCTACAGACTGCGCAGAAATGGGGAACATTAATTACAACCACCCAATACTAAACTTGTGGATGGAACTTCATGAAACATGGTAAGAGAACAGACAAATAGATGTGGAGAGTCTCACAATCCTACGAAAATACACTAAAAATTGATACGGCAACAAAATTCTAATTTAAGTTGATACATACACCAATTGGTATATCTTAAGCTTTATTTTCATTGAAGTATTTCAAATCAGTGTTGTCATGACTATCAAAGTGTGCTTAAAAGAGAATTTACACATGATATTCATGAATCCAAAAAACAAATATCAAAAAACAAAATCGTATTACATTTAAAGTTTTACATTGAATCACTATGTTTCTATTTTTACCTAAAAAATCAGGACTGCTCACAAAAAAAAAATGATTTCCCTTCAATAGCCGAGTAGCAGTCCAGTCCAGTCATTATTTTGGCTATGTTTAAGTTTGCGTTCGAATCCCAAGGCCGGTATGGATGTTTCTTTACTTCCTTTCTCTTCTTTTTGTTTGTCTTTCTGCATTTCTCCTTCCTGCTACCATTGTGTGTATTTTTCAGTGCGCACATTTCTGTATACAATAGTGTAGTGAGGTTTACCCACAACTCTTTAGAATAAATATATAAGTACCCCTTAATATGGCAAAAATGATCTTATTCAAATTCTCAGCTGTCTCAATTTACCAAAATATACTGAATAACTAAAAAAATGTCTATATGCATTTGTACGCAAAATGAAAGCCATAATATTTGAAATAGATTAACCTGAGAAGTATTTATTTTCTTAATGAAATATGCTGCTCCAAATAGGATCACAATTGAATAGTAATGTTTGGTTTCTCTTAAAGTTTTTTTTTTTCGTCAAAAGAAATTATTACAGTGGAATAGCAAATTATCTAAATGTATTCAAATATTTATTACACTTGGCTTCAGAAATAATACAAATAAATCATGTATTACAGGGGCTCTCAGCGTAAAGCTTATTGAACAAACGCCAATTTACAAAAGAAAATAGAAGAAATAAAAACACGCTCTTAAAATTATCAGCAACATCTGACAGAAGAATGATTCTAAACTGTTTTGAACACCAGACGTATAGCTTTGCTGGTATACCATTAAGTTCATGTGTTTAATTGAAATTAGTCAAAACTGAACAACTTCTTAATACTTATACTTGAATAATATTCAGATTATTCTAAGTATAATATTCAGATTCTTCTTCATGTGTTTAATTGAAATTTAGTCAAAACTGAACAACTCCTTAATACTTATACTTGAGTAATATTCAGATTATTCATTAGAGGTGCTTATTAGTGGTACATCAGTATGTGTAGCCTCCGCAATGCTTCCTAATTGTTGTGCTGGGGTTAGGGAAATCTTAGGAGTTCGAGTTCTTCTACGAATTCGATCCAACTGGGGAGTTGTCGCTTTTTTGAATCTCTAAAATTCGAAAAAAAAAAGTTAATAGTTCCTCACAAAATGTTATTAAACATGATATTTACAAAAATAAAATATAGCTATACAGTAAAGAAAACTGTCGATTTCCGCACTGTTAGTCGAGGTCTTTCATGTAACACGGGCGAGGCAGCAGTAAAACTCAAAACTAAAAGGTGCATTATTGTAACATGTTTAGAAAGCATGTTAACATAGTTTTTAAAAGCGTATAGCTTAGTCCAGCGAATAGAGGGAGGTTACCTTACAAAAGGTCCGGTAGTTCTAATTTTTAGATATATTATCTAGGATGGTTAGTGTCTAAAATGCAAAATGCACAATTCCACCACCTCCGCGCCCGCCGCCATCGTAAAAAAAAAAAGAAAAAAATCGGCACTTTCTTTAGATTTTCGCTTATATCTTCTTTTTGGTGCATTTTAGCTATAAAAGAGTTCTACTAAATGTTATAGAGAATACAATTTTCTATAATTTAGTTTTTAAATTTTGTGTCTAGGACTGATTGATACGGAGAAAAAATTAAAAAAAACACACTTCCCGGAAATTTGCTGGACTAGCTGCCAAACGTTTGATATTTGTTTGGACCTCACTGTCGGGCGCGAATGATATAACTTTTACACCCTTAGTAATCTGGCTGTACCAATAAGGATAAAACAATTATCCATTGATAGGTATGGTTGTGAAAATTTTCCATGTTAGTCTCTTTTAAAAGTTTTATAACTGTATAAAGTTAATGCCGTATCATAGTAACGAATTGCTAAGAAGTTGGCTCTCTTATAATATTCATTTTTATAGGTTTTTTTTAACAATGCCAGGGCTTAAACCAAGAATAGTTGCCAAGAATGAACTGCAGTGAAAATTATAGCAACTTGGAATTTTTAATCAAAATATGGAGACTCGACGTTTGCCATGTGGAAGACCTCATTTCTTTATATGGCAACATTTAAATTTTAATTAGACAAGAGATTTAACGTGCGTTAGTACATTTTTACAGTAAAATAAAACAAAGAACGCACATAACTAAAAACACAAATTCACTGAGCTATTTTTTGATATTTGTGCTGGAAATCTGGGACAGTACTGTTTCAAGGCTTATTGGCCTCTCTTTAGCCCGATCCGACCAGCATACCTAGCTCAGTGAAAAGGGACGATATACAAAAACGGACAAACTCAGGGGTCATTGCTTTTTATGTTTGTCCGTTTTGTATATTGTCCCGTTTCTCTGAGCTAGACATGCTGGACGGATCGGGCTGAAGAGAGGCCAATAAGCCTTGAAATAGTCCTGTCCCCGATTTCCAGCACAAATATCAAAAAATAGCTCAGTGAATTTGTGTTTTGTTTAGTTATGTGCGTTCTTTGTTTTATTTTAATTTAAATTTTAAATTATGATTTTTTTTTAATATTACCTCTTTTAAAGAACCGGTTTCTTTAAGAAGACGATAAATCATGAACAGTGGAACCCATATAACTGAGAAAAGAGCAAATATCATTCCAAAGTAATCAATCCACCAAGTGAAGCCTTCTTGCTCGGATAGAAAACCCAATTTCGCAAAGGAGAAAATTAGGATAAGCTGGAATAGTAAAAGAATAATTACTTGTGATTTATATAAATTACCTATTATCTAACTTAACAAGATTAAGAATTATAAAATTGATTAAAAATTTACATTCATATAAATCATTAAATTTCAACGCATTTGAGATATACGATTTCCTTTTTCAAATGCTTCTTGGTTGTCATCGTCCAAAGGTGCTTGAAAAAAAAAATCACTATATAGTCCTTTTTGCGCTATATATTGAAACTTAAACATTCAGTTTAATACATAATTTCAATCATGTGGAAGAGCTGTTGAGTGTACCCTAATAGAATTGCAGCCATTGTAAAAATCCTGAATGTCAGATATCCGGAAGTTGAAAGACAAGGATGAGACAAACCTAATAAGGAAAGACATCCAAGCGAGCCCCTGGTTTTGGCAGTAGGTTTAATTAATAGATGTTTGGTCTTAGATTATGGCCTTTCAGGAAAGAACCATCTTGTGGCTAATTTTATGCTTCATTGTCCGCCGTTTCTTTCCTGTTTTGAGAAATTCTTCCCCCATCACTTCCAAAATATTCTTCCAGCAGAATGATGCCACTATGATCTGTTCCAATATTCTGTAAAGCCTGTTGCATCATAAACTCTTTCATCATTGGACTGGCCATGGATATCTCAATGCTTTATCAATGTGCTATCCATAGAAAGGATGTTACGTAGAAAGAATATTAGAGAAGGGTGGTCTAACGCAAAACATTAGAAAAGCAAGCAAAACTGTTAACTTTATAAACGAACATTAAACTATGTCTCTTAAGGATTAATGACTTAAAACTATCAAACTATTCTCGAGAGATTCCAGCTCTTCCAACAAAATGATAAAATATCGTTAAGACTTTTCTTTTTATTTTATGCTAGAAATTGTTGACATAATTAATTTAAGGTTAAGTATCTTTTACTTACCTTTTACTAATTAGTACTAACAATTATTAAATATTTCTTAAGTTAAATATGTAGTGATATAGAATAAAAGGATTGAAGTTCAACATTGCGTCTGAAAGACCTTATCAAAAAATACTGTTACACAAAGAACTGTTGGAATACATTGCCAAGCAAATATACAATGAAATGTTTTATTTAAGTATCAAGACTGGTCAACATAAAATCCTATAAAATTTATGTATACTGCTCCAGTGGAAGTCTCGATCGTTCAATACAATAGTTTAGATACTGTCTTATGTTTGACGTGAAGGATAGATCACTAATTTTTTAAGTATCTACTGACATGTAATGTAATTCTCTGAACTTCACATCGCTTGTATCTGGTTTGAAGCTGATCAATAACAATTTCCTGCTTATTTTCCAATCAATATATGCTTATTGTGTCTGTCTCATCCTTATCTAAGGTTGCAGGCTACTTATAAGCCTCTTGCAGTAAGTGATTTCTCATAGGCTACATGTTAACTTTGACCCCTCATAGTTCCCATACCCTTGACTGTCTGCCGCTACAATTTTCCTGGTTGACTTAGTTATGGAAGATCTTTCGAATGCAACTCCGGCATGACCTGAACCGGCAACTCCGGTGACGCTAACTCCGGTGACGTCCTTAACTTGTGAGAGGCAACAGCTTCTGCTACATCCTTTCAATAGGCCCCAAGTAAATACTCTCTTTCTTTCTTGTATATTTACTGTAAGAAAGGACCTTGTTTTTATTTGAATTTTCTTTGAACTCCTACAGCTCTTTTAATGATAATATATATTCACTTTCTGACCTAACTAACAGTACACGAGATTATGTTTTAAATCACCTTGTATTTATTCTGAATCAGTTAAGAAAATAAGTTACTCACCAACAAAATGGCTGGAGAAACGAACAACCACAAATATTTCATACATCGAAAAATCTTATAGCCTACCATATCATTAATATTCTCCCACATTCTTTTAGCACCTACACGAGAAAACAAATAAATCTTTCAGAATAGGTTACCAAAGTATCTAAATTGTTTGCATTGGTTTTTCAGAGCAAATATTTTAGAAATAAACTTATCAATACTTTTTGTTATATCTTTGGTATAATATGGAAGACAAAGCAGAATATATTTAACGTGATTTTTGTCAAGAATAGAATTAAATTAAGAGTGGGATTGTCATAACAGTGTCATATGACTTTCAGCTTGGATTGACTAAACAAATGTTAGTTTAAAATAAATCAGCCTCACTAGCATAATGGTCTGACTCCAGTTGCGATTAGAGCACATCGTTGAACAATTGGATTTAGAACTTAGAACTAAAAATTTAAATAAAAAAATATCACTTATTAATACCTGAATGGATGATTAACAAAGCGATCGATAAAGACCATTGTTAATGTAAGATGACCTGCCACAATGAGTAGAGCTAATTAAACTTAAGATTCTAAAGTCAACTTCATAAGGATGGATCAAAAAATTTAAAAACCCGAGATGAAGTATCCACAGGCGTACCAGAACATATGGACTGAGAGGTACTACGTTAGTCGTAGTTATTCTACAAAAAAGAAAAGCCATGTCCTTTCCCAGATGCTGAGGATTACAGACAGATGGATGAACTTTTCCAACCAAAAACAAAAGGCCCAAAATATTAGATTTATTCCATTTTCGTATGCAATGTGGGACTTCTAAAGTCATCTCGGTATGGCAGTGGAAGTATCAGTGAAGACTTCCTCTAACCAGAGACCATATACCACTACTAAAAGTTCGGAGGAACATTTGTTGCTTGGTCTCTTTATTAGAACCTTGGCTTATCTTCGACCTTCAAGCCTGTGCCATGATTTAAGCTGTAAAGCTCTCATTGTCTTAAGAAAAATCTTTTTAATCATGTTATTGAATAAACCAATAACAGATACTGGACCTATAAAGGTAAACTCCGAGCCTATCTTAGCAAAAGAATCGACTTTGTTATTGACCTAATAACCACTCTGTATTGGCACCCAGAAAAGATGGACTATATTGTTTTGTGCCAGTAAGGATAGAGCTTTGAAGCAATCAAAAACGATCTTAGAAGTAATGCGGTACTGATTCAGTGCTGCTTGGCTATCAGAAAAAATAAAAACATTCTTATTTACAAATACCGATAAAAACAAGAATTGTAAAGATTTATGCTTGAAAGACAGTTGTAAAATTACCTAGGCTATATGAGAAACCATGTTTATCTCCTTGGTAATACACACCTGGCCCGGAGCCATTGGCATAATTCGATCCATCCGTATCACGTGTCAGTACAGGAATCCCACTCAGCTTTACTTGGAAAGTGTACGCTGAACGTCTCTTGAAGAAATAATAGGGAAGCCTTTTGTCAGTTTGTCAATAGTCATTTGCAAAACAGATACCTGAATAGAATGCTGTATACCTGCTTACTGAAGGGGTACATCATCATTCACCCTCAGTCTTAAGCCTGTGAGTCCTAGCGTGACTTCAGCCTCAATATGTAAATGTAGTAGCAAGAATCCCACTAGGAATTCAACCGCAGCTGTAGGTGCAGTTCTCATTGCTCCTGTGATACCTATGCACGCCATCCTCAGAAGTTTTATTAAATTCGCTTTAAGCTGTTTTAAACTTGACCACCATACCATCGCAGCGTATGTGAGAATAGGTCTAATGATCATAGTACAGATACAGTGCGTAACTTTTGGGGTGTTACCCCAGGTTTTACCAATTGCACCCGTACAAGACCAAAAAATTATTTTAGCTTTAATAATCGAGTGCTTCAAATGCTTCAAGTTCTTTTTCCTCGTGAAAGGTATCAACGTCGTTTTGTCTGTTGAATGATAGATCGACCTTCCTACACCACCTTTCAGCCAGTAACAGAGCATCTTGCATAATTTCTGATATTGTTTTAGGGAAGGACCTCTAACGATTAGAGATATGTCATCTGCATATCTAATGCAACCACACCCAAACTCCCCAAGAGATACCAGCAGTTCATCCACCACAAGGCACCACAGTAAAGGAGAGAGAACCCCTTCCTGCGGGCTACCTCTATTGGTAGCGACCGCTAAGATATCCCCGAGCAGCGAGGATACGACCATACGTTTCCTTGATCTCAACTATCGACATAAGGTAGGGTTAATTCCATGGTTACGAGTGGCTACCTCAATAGCTTCTACCGAGATTTTATCAAAGGCCCCCTTCAATGTCCATGAAAATAGTTCAAGTTCTTATGATCAAGGGCTTTCTCCAAATATGTTGTCATACAATGAAAGCCCGGTTTCAGTCGATTTACCTTGTTAATAGGCAAATTGATGACTGATAAGGGGTTGTGACACAAGAATGTCATCTCTTATGTATCTATTAACCAATTTCTCTAAGGTTTTGTGCAAAAAAGAGGTAAGGTCGATAAGCTTTAGATTCCATATAACTTTGGTTTGCCAGGTTTAGGAATGAAGATAGCTTTGGTTTGTCTCCATTGCAAAGGGAGATACCATAATGCTATACTTTCCCTAAAATTCCTGCGGAGTATCGATGTAACGATATCCAGTCCTCCTTGTAGATGCACTGGAATAATACCATCCATACCGGAAAAATTGAATTACCCATATTAATCATTGATAATTTTGTTTTGGAAATGTCGATCCATGTCCTAACATGTCACCTTATCACTTGGACTGCTAGATATCACTCTTACATTGAATACGGGGTAGTTTTATTACGATCACCATGTATACAAAATAATCTGCTACTTGTATACTTTGATTTAATAATACTAAAAACAAGATAGTTGCCGTGTCAACTTTCAAGATCCGCAAGTTATAAACGTAATTAAAAGGATGTCATGTGTATTAAAATAATTGGAATTTTAAAGAACACTTGTTTATGGGTTCTGGTTCGTAGCGCCTTAGTAACTGATGTGTGACAATGATATTGGTGGTGGTATTTGGAGGGGAGGAGGTAAAAATAAAATAAAATACAATAATTATCAAAACTTTAAGCATGCATTTAAGTAGCACATTGCATTTTAAAACTATTTTTGTCCTAACCCTTTTTTCTACCCAGTAAATATTAAAAGATGTGGGCAAATTTATGGAACTTAGTAAGGCTATCGACGAGAAGCTTCAATTTAATGCTGTTTGTAAATTGCATTGAAAGTTCGAGAAGTTTCCCATCTAGTCACAGAAAATCCTTCCAATTACCGTTTCCTTGCCATATTTACTTCTGACAGTCGTATTTCTTCAGGAATATTATGAATTTCAAAATGTAGTTAGTCGACTCATAGCAAATGAAGATATATTATTTTATATCACATTCCACATATTGTTGAAAGTTTCCATCCTAGAGTAACTTGACAAATGATATTCTTAACTTTATCAAGCGGATAAAACAATCATTGCTTTGAATAACTCCACTTGAATAACTACATTTAACTGAAATATATTTTTCATTTAAAAATACATTATTATTGAGTTTATTTCATCCTGATGCCTTTAATCTCCTTTAATCCCATTTCTAGAGGGCTGGGGGAACCGTAGCACCAGTAAATTCAGCATGGAGAAAAACTCGATCTCTGCCTGCATCGGTCTCCTTCAGGCCGTAATCAAGCGATTTACAGCTTGGCTAACGGACCCACAAAAAAAGCAATAGTTATTCCTAATAGAATAGGCTATAGGTCAAATCAATATACTATAAAGCGAATAATTCTTGTAAATTCTATTTTGAGAATTAATAAGGATTTTTTTTTATGAAATTGGCTGAATCTACCGTTTTCGGATGCGAGAAAGCGATTTAGCTAGGTCTGGACTTCGGGAAAATTCATTTAGGGGGGTATATGACTGACCTGGGATCTGGGTTCTACTGTAGGTTCTTGTCTAAAGTATTCTTAAAAGTTTTATCTAGTTTTATTCTTAATAAATTCGTGTTCTCTGCATGTTTATGTGTAATATAAATAATTTTATTTTTACCTGTACTAAAATTATATATTTTGCTTAATTTTTCAAACTTTCTCCTTTCAACGTCACGATTATTCACTGCGGAGCTATCCATTTCCCCGAAAGGGGGTTAAATAACAAGGTGATTGTCTATTTTTATTTTACCGAGAAAAGCTGTTTTCCAGGTACTTATTAAAGGACAGTGCGTGAATTTATGTATTAATTTAACATTGTCAATTAATTTTAAATATTAGCTAGTCGGTATTAAAGATTAGATATCAATAATGGAAGGAACATTGATATTACCGTAAACATAAGTCATGACAACGGCTTCCAAAAACACCAAAGTTAAAACAGCCCAACCAGCTCCGCCATAGGCATCTAAAAAATCTATATAAAATTTTCCAGCCTGTAAGAGGAAATGATATAATTATTTATAAATCAGCACTGCATTTTGTAGAATAATTTTTGCTATGATGAAAGAAAAAATATTATTGCTAAATTATCCTATTCAAAATCATGATCTGCAATGAGCAAAGTTATGAAAATAAAGGTATTTATTGCTTTTTATTCAATTTGAGATATCATGCTTTTTCTGCCTATAGTATCAAATGAATTGCCTGAAGCCAAAAATGAAAGGCTAACTGTTGATGATAATTTTAAACAGACTGAATTGATGGTTTTCCCTCTTACTGTGTGTGTGTGTGTGTGTGTATAAAGAGTGTATGCAACATTGCAGTGTGGCATTATCCTGCTGAAATATGATTCCAGGAACATCCTGCAAGTATAAATGGGCGACCAATCGTAGAATGTCATTGACGAAACTGCCACTCATTAAGGGTGGTACGAACTCTCACGAGAGGAGATGTGCTTTCGTGCCCGTTAGCACCCCAGGCCTCGTGCGAAATGCCTGGTATGACTACTCATCCCGACGCCTCGCGTCCTGTCGTCTGTGGAGAAAGATGCGACCATAATTTTGGCTTAAACTGCAGCTCGATTCGTGCGAAAACATTTTGCCATTCGTCACTCCACACTTTTCGTTCGATGCTGAGATGTGAAAGGTGGCCTGAGAAGGAGCCGATGAGCTTGTAGTCCGACTTTAATAACTGACGTACTGTTACAGCTGACACGGCAGAATAAATCACAGGTCACTATTTCTGTGCCACTCCATGATGCACAACTCTCAAGCAAAGACATCCTCACGAGATAATGGATGTCCCTCGGCTTTGTATGTGTAATACGTCCAGAACCTTCTATTCATGTTCTACGCCCTTCTTCGTACCATTCTCTGAACACATTTTCCACGACGGAAACACTGCGCCCAACACGATCGTCGTCCACCCGTAGGAAAGCATTTGCAATCTCTTATGCTCATCATGCGACTTGTGTCGAACTCGCTGATGTGATTGTACGGCTGTCTTACAGGACGAAGAGACATCCTTTCTCACTGCTGATCAAGAACTGGCATGTCGACCGAACCACGAAACGGTTAGAATGACGACCGGCTTAACATCTGCTACGTTGCATGATCTGATTTGTATAGATGTGGTAAGTATGAACCTACGACGCTAAAATGCTAATTATTTGTTCTGTATTACCCATGAACATAAGCCTGTAATAATCAAGGTCTTAGCTCGACTCTTTTCAGGTGCTCAGGCATGGGGCAGAGGTAACAGGGTTTATTACAGTAAAACCTCATTATAACGGACTAATAGGGGCTGAAGGTTGTCCGTTTTAATGAAAGTCCGGTTTATAACAAATAATTCTTATAGGGGTGTAATGCAGCAGGGTGTACATCAATGAAAGTACAATAGTTAGCTATAAAAAGTGTTTTTTTTTATTTTTTATATAATAAGCAGCCTTCAACATAATAGGTTGAACTGAAAAAGATGTGTATATATAAACTGCATTTATCTTTATAACAAGATGGTCCTGGTTCATGTTGATTGCTTATATTCATTGCTTTGAAAAAAATAATTTATTTTCTTTTGGGTTTGTTTGCTGCTTATTTCTTCAGTTAATAACTGACGGAGGTGCCGTAAATGTTCATAATATGCAAACACATTTTCAAACACATATGGTTGGAAATGTAAAACTCGTCAGATAAAACGAGTTTATTATTATTACAATTTTTTTTAAAACTATCCGTTATAAGCGACGTCCGTTATAATAGGGTCCGTTATAATGATGTTCTACTGTATTTTAAGATTCCAACACAGATGTAATATAATAAGTTGAGTCACCATAAATAAGATTTGGATGTTGTGAAATCCTGTATAAAGAAAATATATAAAAGTTACATGAATTTGTATGCAATCTTTTTAATTCCATATTGATACAATATTCATTTTAACTCAAATTAGAACACTGCATATTGTAATTACTTTACTCAGTATTCACCAAATTGTAGAATGTGTTGGAAAGATTTTTAAAACCCCTGGCGCCATCAAATTTTATAGCTAGTTTTAGAAAGACTGGTATCTTTCCCTATTACTCAGATGTATTTAATGGTGACGAATTTCTTAACAGTGCTGTGACAGGCCGTTCAGAAAATCAAACGAAAAGCTGGCAACTGATAACTCATTACCATGTTCATCAGTGAAGGTAATATCAACGAAAGTGCAACTATGGTAGTAAACAGTCAGATGGAAAAAAAAACTGATCAGATTCGTACACAGGCTATCAACTCTGAAATGCTTCGTGGATATCCGAAGGCAGAAAATCGAAAACCTGGCAACAAAGGAAAAAGAGGGAATAGTTGGATACCAATACATAGACCTCTGCAGGAAAGAGGTCGCGCGTGCACAAGAAGGTAGTAAAGCATCAAAAAATTGTTGAATATTAATTGGACACACAGACGACGAGGCTCTCTTCCTACGACATGAACTGTCTTGAAGATGATGGTGAGCCTATTGTAGAAACTCGAAAACCGAATGTTGTTGATTATGTATTCATGGAAAAACTCAGATGAGAATGATGATTTCGAGCTATTTGAAACAACATTTGATTTATTACATAAACATGGAGATCTTTACTTCATGTTCTGGAAAAATTGAAAAAGAATTGTTCTCAATATGGAGAAAAGTATGAAAATGGAGCAATAACTAAAAGTTATATAGTAAGTATATAGTAATTTATTAGATTTCATTTAAGAAAAAGCTCACTAAGAAGCCCCTGGTATCGCAGGAGGTAAGACTCCTGGCCTTTCCTTATTAATGTAGCTAAGGTCGGGTGGTTAGATGACCTCCCACCATAAACCTCCGGAAAGTAGCCTAATAGCCCATTCTACGGAAGAATGGGTGAATTCTAAGTCTCATCCGGAGGGAATCCAACCCTGATTTCTCTAGTCAACAGTCAAGCACTTACCACTTGGGTCTGAAGATTATATTGATATAAGTTAAATTTAAAATTTCAAAAAACATCATCCTAATTACCCTTGTTGTCATGAGCACGCCAATCAGAAACATTAATAAGCAAAGTACTAAAGTTATTAGCCATCGATATTTCACATAGATTTCGTCTTCATCTTCTAATGCTGTGATCAGAGACTGCACAAGACCTAACTGTAAAAAAAAACAAAAAACTAAATCTATACAAAAACTAAAGCAACACAATCAGCTAAAAAATTACAAAATGAAAGCAGTTTAACTTATAGTTTCTAAACTCAAATTTGTCACTTAAGTTTCATTTAATTGATTTCTCAGCTGCTTTTAATTTACAAGTTGATTAGAAAGTGCTTCAGAAAGATAATTGAAAAAGTAAACACAAAAACTGATGGTTTTCAGAAAAAAAAATCAAGTTTCCTTAACAGTTTATTCCTAGAATTTCCTTAATATAACAACACTACTTTAATTTCCACGATATTTCATCCTTCTTTGCGAACCAGAGAACAAGAAACTATTCTTCTTCCTCTACAGCTTCTTGTCCTCTGGTATCACCTGAGCAAGTCCTTCGCAAAGAAGTATGAAACATCGTGGAAATTAAAAGTGTTGTTATATGAAGGATTTCTAGGAGTAAATTATTTACAGGATTTATTAAAGAAATTCCTTAACAATTGTTTAAGCACTTCAAAAAAACAAAAGATTAAAAATAACCTTTGGACAATTATTTGAATTTGGGCACTATCAGTAAATACTATTCAGGTTATATTTTCGTAGAAATGTTTGGTCTAATAGGTCTCACAAAGTGCATAAAATAAAAGATATAATTTACAAATAATTGTTTTAGGGTAGTGTTAAACTAACATTTAAAATTATAAGCCATCAAAGTAATGTTTTAGTGTTAGCGAAAAATGTGCTGTGTAGGAGAAAAACAATGTGTTAACTTTTACAAGGCAGTGCGGTTGCCGTGTCACTAAAACATCGGCCTCCCATATCTTTTGAGTATCGGGATTCGGTTCTTATGGGGTTTTCGTGATAGAAGATTCATGCTGGGCAGGTTTTTGGGTTTCTCCCATCTGCTCTGCTCTACTTCAACCATTCTTTCCGTCTGTCCGTTGCTTGACGACAGACGGAAAGAATGGTCTCGGTTCTTTTGCTTTCCTGTCACCACGTTCACCACACCAACTACACAACTTGCCCTGTAAAATTTCCAATCCAACGTCCTCGTCGTAGCAGGTGAATTAATAAACTCCTAATTGGAGATCCCAAAAAACACGGTTGCCAACGGTGTTATGGTGGAATGACTGAATGTAACAAGGGTAACGAAAAATGCTGTGTCGTAAATCGGGGCACCAGACGAAATCCCTCGGTAGTAATCCCTCTATCGCAAGTGAAAGGCTTGATAAGTCACGACCTTCTATTTCATTCAGTCACAACTCACAAAACATCACAAAAACTAAGTGTTGGGGGTCACTTTCGGGAAACTAAAGGAAGAAAGCAACATTTCTCCCAACTTCCTCACATATCCTGTATGACTGGAAACTTTACAAAATTCTAGATTCATATTTTTGAAGCAAATCATTTTTTTCCGATCCCAGTAAGTAAATAACTAGCTTTTGCTATAGCCACAGGACTTTTGGGGATTAAGGTTGACATAGTGCAAAAGGCCATAGGTCGCGCTGCTATGTATCTTTATCACTTTTCTTTTACATTCCATTATTATACAATTTATATACTCTTGACAGACTAAGAAAAATGTTGTATCTTGTATTAATCACAAACTTGTATTATATCACATAAGTTGAAAGGATACTATCAATATATAATTTTCACTTTACAGGAATGAGCTATGCCTACTGCTAGCTGTGAGTCAAAAGCGTATCATGTTATGATTATGGAGACAACGCAATAAAGCAATTGATTCAAACAACTGGAAGTGAAAATCATTGTTGAGAAAAATATTTCTTATAAAGCGTAAAGTACTTTTTACTGTTACCAGCGCGGCTCTTAAGGAACACTTATCTTTTTTTTCTGGGTTAGAGGTTAAAATTACAGACGTGTTATACGAAGCATTGACTTCTACTTTTTCTAGAGATATGTTAAAGGAATGCAGAATAACAACGTTGTAACATTCTCAAGAGATAATAACAAGGAACCAATACCTTCCTACAGTAGACCTTCTGCTACTGTAACGCAGCTTTGATCTTAAAAGTAATATTTTTAAACTTCCAATATGCCTCAAAAATCAAACATTTCCGTCTACTAACATCAAGGCTACTTGTGGATGTAGAATTTCTTTGTCTTCAGAAAAATGGCTTTGGTTGTATTTCATATGCTATTGCTACATTACTTTCTTGGTTGCGGTTGTAGCTCTGGAACTTGAACTCAATAATTTTCGATAAATCAGATGAATTTCTTCATTATAGAGTCAAGATCGTAATGGTATTATCTCAATAGTCTTCCTGAACTATCCAGGTAAGGGAGATTTAGAGAGAATGATTCTTAAGATGGGCGAATATTTGAATTTGAAAATACAGTGTCTGGAGAGCTGTTGAACTTCAAAAAATGGGAACTCCTAACCTTCTAATGATCACAATGATTCCTATACAATACATCAAACGGGAAATGGCAAAAACACTACGAAGACCGACTTCCAGGTGCTCTCTTCTGTTGGTGTTTTCAGCTTATATTCTTCTTTGTTTCTGTGTTTTTGAAACCTACACGAAAATATTTGGAGGGTGATTGCCTTGAAAAATGTTGGTATGAAAGAAAAGAACTGAGATAGGTTTTTGTAGTACTGTAGAAGAATCCTTTGAGACAGCAGTAGGTTAAACATTTCCAATGGTCGTGGACGTGGAATAATACAACTGTTTATTCCTGATTATGAGATCTCTTGAGATATGGCGATTAAGTATGGCCTTATAATGAGATTGCAAGTATTCAACATTGGATTTGTAATTAATGAAGATGAATAAATAAATGCAGTGAACTATGGTGAGACTTGGTGTAAGAGACTGAAGGAACGAAAAAAAGACTTCAGAGTAATTCTCACAATAATTATTATTGCTGCACCAATACAATATTGTGGTGTTTGTTTCAGCACCAGTTTGTGGTGAATTAAATCTAGTCACTGGTCCGATAAAGGAAAGTTTAGACTCAGTCTTAGCTGGATCTGAACTTAACTGTGCTGATCTGTTTATTAAAGGCAAAATCATGGGTTTAAATAGTCTTATGTACAGTGATTTGTGATTGGTTGGTGTGCCTTAACAATTCATTGAGGGATTTAAATGACATGTGATCTTTAACTTATTTCAACTGTAGTATTTGAATTAAAGGGAATTATGGGAGCACACCAACCGTAAGAATTTAAAAATAAACAAACAGACTTTGACCGTTAACGGAAAAATTTAAAATGTACAATAGATTAAATAAAGATCGACCAGAACAGTAAAAATATATAAGATTAAATAGAATAAAATAGAATGAATAAAATACAGTTATAAAGCTCATCACAATATCAAAAAGTCATTTAAAGTCATATACAATTATAAAAATTATTTCCTTACACTTTTGAAATATTACTGATTGTTTTCTTTAAACCAAAGGGAATCAAAAAAAAAACAACACTCATTTCACCTAAAATGCTTTCGAGATCATTTTCGCAATTTGCATTTACGTTCTTCCTGTCAAGAAGCTTTTCGTTAAATTCATATTACAAGCATCCCTGATATCAATTTGATTCTTTTCCACACTGAAGTTTAAGACTATAAAAAAATAACGTTCTTCCACTTACCAAACTTGTCAAGCCAAGAACCAAAGCCCCTAAGAAGAAAAATACTGACAATAGAGCAGCTACAGGAAGGAAGGATAAAGCTGTCGGGTATGCAATAAAAACCAAACCAGGGCCTGTAAGAGATTTATACTGACATTAATAAAAGACTCTCTGTATTTCCTAAAGGAATTTAAATTTTAAATTATAACGTAATTACGTTTATAACGTAACGTTTTACCATAATAAATTTGTAAATAAGAAGATTCTGGTTTGCACTTAGTCTGGTATCACATTGCAATAGAAGACATTTTGCAACTATCGAGTCATCTTTGAATGTCAATTTTGAAAAGTACATGAATATAGTATATGCCGGAAATAACATTACTGAAATTAAACTACATATAGCGGCATGTTTTAACGTATGGTGCTGAATTGAAGGCAGACACGACTGTTATAAAACATGGAAATACGTTCTTTTTCTAAATCTATCATTTCCATTTTAAAAATGTGCCATTTTTATTCAGTTGCTGCTGTATTACAACAAAGATTGTAAGAAGATAGTTCTTAGAAAATTTGACATGCAATCCATGAAAACAAAAACGATAACAAGCCAATAGAAGAAGTTTTCCTGAGAGACCTAGTGTCACTAGCCTTAAAGTTAAGTCTTCTTTTAGACTATCATTCTTTGATGTTCTGCCTAAAGCAGGTTCTTTTTAGCAGCAAAACTTTTTCTTCCATTTTCTTCTGCCTTCAGCCTTCTCTTCAGCAGGTCTTTTTCTTCCTCTGCTTTTCCTTTCACAGTTTACTATCAATTTCATCTCTTGTAATTCCATTACCTCTCAATGTGTCTCCGGTCAATTCTCCTTCCTTTTCTTTATCGTAATTAGTGTGTTCCTTCGTCTCCTGCTATTTCGAGTTTGTTATTTTAGACAGTTCATTTGACCTCTTCCATCTTCTTTCCTGACTGTCGAAGTTTCTGCTTCATAATTTTTTAACTGTTAACCATAAAACATTTCTATGGATTCAGTTTTCAATGCAACTTTATATGTATAGACTTCTGTATCCTAATTTGACAATAGAGCTTCAAAACGCTGATATGTTTAACCATCTATTTCTAACTTACACCTAACCCCCGAAGAACACGATTAACTGGTTCCGTGTTCTTTCAAACCGTGTTGTTCGAGACTACAAAAACGGTATTCCGTTTCAAGTGTGAAAATAAAAAATAATCAAAATAATGAAAAAATTACTAGATACAATTGGTTAAAAATCTTTCAAATCAATAAATTGAAGAATAATTTTGGTTTAAGATTGGAAAACTATATAAAATGTAAATTATTCAGTCAAATTAATTGGGAAAAATATAATTCTAAAACACTAAAAATATTAAAAAGGTTAAAACTTCATTAATCGCTGACGTAATTGATGAGAATATTACTCTAAATTTTTGACTACTGTAATTTTCTATCAAATAATATATGTATTTTTATTCTTTTTCAAAAGAATTACTCGAAAATCGTGTAGTTTGAAACCGTGTAATTCGGGGGAAGGTATCCGTGTTCTTCGAAACTCGTGTTCTTCAAGTAGCCTACTGTGTTATTCGGGGGTTAGGTGTATATTCATTTAATCTCATAATAAATATACTTTATTTGAATCGGGCTATTGTCATATCTGGTGTTATCCACAGGCATGATATAATATCAGAATTCGCTAATATGCGATTTTCTCTTGGTTAATAACAATTCCTCCTTATTCTTTGATTATCTAATTATTAAAAATTTTGAATCGGTTATGCCAAGCGTGAATTAGTGGTAGGTAAAACCATTTTTCAAATTGAATATGCGTTTAATATTATCACTCGAGTCATTTTCAAACATTTAACTTGTTGGTTAGATTCGAAGTTTTTTAGCATACAAAGGCTTAATTGTAAGAAGCGACAAAATTTGAGGTAATCAAATAAAAGCAAAAATAATATATTTTTGCTTTTATCATAGTTTAGATAGAGGTCTTATCTTTTTTTTTTCTGGTTATCCAGGTACAAAATCACAAAGCAAGAAAAACTACTAACAGTAAAATAGCAGAAATGGACAATTTTTGCAATGAATCCTGTGACATGTCCATGCAGACATTGTCGCATGTTTGTAGCTTCAACTTTATGCAAATTTTATTATCCTGTGAAATTACATATTAATCTGAAATGACATGATTTTATTTAGAACTGTTAATTGAGACATTAAGAAACCAATCAGTTTGAATTAAATTAATATACGTGTACAATGTAAAAGTCTTTAAAAATGCAATTATTTATTAAGAGCAAATAAACTTTAATAGTTCAATTTTTGCATTTTGAATCAAACATGTGGAAAACAAATGTGAAAATATGTGAAACGTCCATGTACATGTACTTTTAAATGACGACAATTACCTTAGGTAATTTTAGGATTTTAAAATTTTATTGGGATTCCTACCACAAGAATGTGGAAAACAAGTTAAAAGTTTTCTATTCAAAGAAAATTGAAAAAAAAAATATTTCAGCAATAATGTGTAGTAAATTCTATGATATCGAAGTAATATGAAATTAGTATTTTCTAAAAAGTATATTTTATTACCTGCCCGATGCAGATCCTTTAGTGGGATGTGTATCATATGGGAAGCATAGCCAAGTACGGAGTACACCATTACCGCACAAATAAGACAAAGCAAGGAGTCACAGCTAGCTACAATTATACTTGCCCTGAAAAGATAAATAATAAATTTGCAGGATATTTTTATGGCACATAAATATTTTGGGGAACATATGTTGCAGTGAATAACAGTAAATTTTAAGAAATTGATCCTTTTTACTCGATCTTGACAAAATATTAGATGATAATAAGATGAAGTTAAACAAAGTTTGAAGGTCTATTGATATGAAAATATTATTCTCGATAATAACGAATATTAATAGCATTTGCTATTAAAAACTAATATAAAATTGTTAACCATAATGGAAAAAATTAAAATATTACTAACTACACTAATATAACTAATAATACTAACTATATAAGGCAACTTGATAATACTGGAATAGTCACATTTTTTGACAAAATCGAGCAATGATAAAGGGAAAGTCAGTCAATAATAATAAACAAGTATTAAAGCACCATATTAAAAGTTATAAGATTAAAATACTTACTAAAAGGACGTTTCGAGCCTTGACTATTAAACGAGACCTCTTTCTCAAATTAAAAGGTCACTAATCGTCCATCGCGGAGTCGTCAGAATTGTGAGTAACTAACAATTCTGACGACTCCGTTAAGGACGATTATCATAAGCTTCGCTTACCTTTGATGTTTGGTTCTCTTTATGATGTAGACAAGGAATAAGGCCGGATTTTTCGAAATTCCCACGGGATAGGAAATAAAGAGGATTTATATTTTCGCTTTAAAATTGCCTTATCGATATATAGGTGTGTGGCGCCAACCCGCAATACATCCGAGTTATCCGGAGAAGGCCACAGCGGGCTGGGAACTCGTATGTTTTCCGATCTCGATATTAATTTGCTAAGTAAATAAAGTTTTTTTTTTATGCTATGTATGCAAGGGTTCCGGAGCGAAGCGACGGTACCTGGCTACTTTACTGTATATTTTTTGAATTGCAATAACAAAATGATGCTTTGTTATCAATCTAATATTTGAAATTTTGTAACTTTTTGATGGGGCGTAACCTGTGATTTCAACATTTGCAGCTTCTGAAAGTGTGTATTACTTCTGTATATGTTCCTATTCAATATGTAAGCTTCTTAATATCGTTGACGATTACAGTTATTCAGTGGGGTGATAACCTGTCACGTAAGATTCTATTCCTGCACATGGGGAGGTTTCAACCAGGATGTAGCAAATATGGAGAATCTTTACCCGGAAAGTGCTAAAATACTTGCAGACTATTACTGCAGTGCCATCAAGAAAGTTCCTACGCTTGTTATAAAAAGAAAGATAACAGGTAAAAGTTGAACTAAGTATATATATATAGGATAATTCCGAAATGGTGGACAAAGCGACGAGACACAGGTTCAAAAGATCATTTTGAGTGGAAAATGTTCTACGACATTTTGTTGTACGGGCTGTAGTTTTAGAGTTAGGAAATGAATGCTTTGGGAATGGTCCCTAATCAAAGAAAGCTCAGTTCACATTAGAAAGTGTAAGTAAATAAGGTAAAGGTTTATTATAAAAAGCTATCCGGGTAACAAATGTCATAACTGAAAACGGGTATGATAATTAAAGAAAATGCTGAAAATGACCTTCGGAACTCGTATCTCTTCACTTTGTCTAACATTTCCGAAACACCCTGTATACAGTACGTATATGGGGTGGTCCTTATTATAGGGGCTAAAAACAAGTTGTAGTTTGGATAGGGGCGCACCTTCTTAACTTGTTCTAATATTGAAAAAAGTAATATTTCGAAAATTTAGTTACATTTAGATGAAGTCACCTACAATTCCAGCCCAGACATTAATCTTAAACTGATGCTGAAATGTATCAAGAGGATTTTCATCCGCCACAAATATTGGTTATGAAAATTTGTTAGTCCATCTCGTCCAAATGTTGCCTCATCTGTAAACAAGACCGAAGCGACAAACAACCGATTGGCAGTTTGTGCAACAAACCAACGGCAAAAGTTGTCCCGTGGTGGGTAATCGGCAGGCGAAAGACCCTGCCCACGTTGCAGATGATACGGATACAGGAGCATCTCGTGAAGTACCCTCCTTGCGATAGTAGGAGATGCATCAAATTCACGGGTCACCTGTCGTGAGCTGATACCCGGATCTTCTGCAACAACAATTGTAAAATGCGTTCTTCCTGGTTAGACGTATGAGGGACTCCTCAATTCATAGCTTGTGGTGCTACGGATTCTGTCTCAGCAACACGACGATAAACAGCAACAAATGTTGGATGACTCGGCTGATTTCGGTCCGGAAACGCTATCTGGTACAACCGTGCAGCCTCGCGTCCGTTACCATTCGCGCTACCGTACATAAAAATCATATCTGCCTGCTGACGAAATGGGTAACCTGCCATGGTTCAACGGAACACGTTTGCACTACTACAAAACTAACAAGTTGAAGACAGACTAACTCACAACTACACACATGTTCACAAACATATAAACATATCTTGTTTTGGTGTTAGGAACCCGCCCCCAAAGTACGTAAAAGTATTTCTGAAACGACCTGTATATATATATATATATATAAAATTTGCCGGACAGCTTTCTGAAATTTAAAAACCAAATTAATTTCAAAAAACTGTTTGTGTAATTTGATTTCCAAATTTTAGCTTAATTTCAAAATTCAACACCAGATGCCGCTGATGACGTGTTTGTATATTCGAATGTTAATACTTACACAGAAACAGTTTTTTGAAATTAATTTGGTTTTTAAATTTCAGAAAGCTGTCCGGCAAATTTTATATGTTTAGTAATGTAAGTTAATTTTATTCTTATATTCTTTACATTCTGAATTCTAAATTGCAAATCATTGAATGAAATATTTGCATTACGAAACTTGAAAAGATGGCGATTCAAGTTTTGTGTATTGGATTTATATATATATATATATATATATATTGAAATCATTTGCAGTTAAATTTTATATGTAACTATTATTATTAGCTAAGCATTATCGTTTAATGAATTAATAATTAATAGAATAAGCATTAATTAGTTTAAAATTAATTTTAATGTCAACTTTCGTAATTTTACCTCCAAAGATTGGTGTGATAGTCATTATAGCTATTATATGTTATAATAGCACCAAATCCCACAGAATAAGAGAAGAATACTTGAGAAGCAGCTTGATACCAAACCTTGATTAAAGAAATAAAACATTATACTATAATTTTGAAAGTTCGCTTTTAAGTAGTCAATAACATATTACATCAAAATATTATATCAAATTATATCCTACGATACCTAAATAATGACCCGTACTGTAAAATGTAGATAGAGATGAAATTAAACAAGGTAGGAGCAGCAATCCCAGTAGCGATCGCATAATGCCCCACGGCTTCTATAAAGAGCGAATGTTAAAAACTCAGAAACTTTACAACGTGAAAATCCCACAGAAAAAAATAGTACCTCTCCATAGATGTGGGAGATCCCATTATAATAAAAATATATAAATGGTTGTAAGAATTATTTCAATTAGAGAAAACGAAAATTGGTTTCATGTAACTAATTGAAATAATAATTCGTATTGAAGTCCATATAAAAAATGAAGAAATAAATTTTTATAACATACCAGCTTTTAATAAAGCTTATAAATTAAGATCAGATTCTAGAGGAGACCTAAAACTTCAGAATCACACAAGCTAGAAACGAGTTCTCAACGGTCTGCAAATAGCGAGGCCCATGAATAATCTACCTCTAAACCAACCCACACCATATGAGTCTTCGTTTTGTGTCGTCCTAAATGTTCGTGCTGTCCCTGAAGATGGAATATGCAAATCTTCCGAAACTGTTAGAATATCCAATCACCTTTTTGCATCCTGTTTATATTTTATCATACCAAGTAAATGAATTTCTTTTTCAATTCATTATCATTTTTTTAATGTTTCTATTTACATAGGTTTTTAGATTTTCATTTCTTTACATAAAATATCCATTCACAGCACCCAGATTTCTGTTCAGGATCTAGATTAATTTAAAAAATGGTTCATTTTCGAAAGAACTAGAATTAATTCATTTAAAATATTTTCGTCTAACTACGAAATTGCACCACTCCTCAGCTACGCCACTGATGCAGACATAATATTTGAAACTTCGAATCGTAATAGTAATTATAGTATGTCAGTAATATAATGACAAAATATATTAGAATACTGCTGCATTAGTATTACTCTAACAATATTCTTTAAGAATGTGGATTTTCATATGTAATTATCCTTACAGAAACATCATATGTGACCTTCAAGAGACATTTGAAGAGTAACAATTCGTTGACGTCAAAGACAGACGTCTTCTGTGATTAAACATGCACAGGAGAACCTCTATGATGTTATGAAAATCTCAAATTTTGTCGTGCGTTCTTCTGATTTGCACCATTTCGAGCCGATCATGAATCAACTTAGGACGACTCGGGAAACTAAAGCAATCACAACTATTATCAAAAATCTTCTCTACTCAATCGACTTAAAAGCCAAGGACTAATTTTTATATTATTGTTATTAATCCTGAGAATTTTTTGCAAGAGAAAATGATTTACTCATGTTGACTTGTTACAAAGTATGCAGTTGATTCCTATTTAATAATTTATATAAAATAGTTTAATTACATTATTCTGATATAGCGATATTCTAATATCCTTTGTCATTATAATAAAACAATAAATGAGAGCATCTTGAACTTCCAAAAAAAAACATTTTGAAAAAAAAACCAATCTTTTCAATGAGTTATAAGAAATAATTTTAAATTAAAGTTACCTGAGGCGTTATGATCTTTTTCCAATCGGGCCAAAATAAAAATGCAAGACCATCCATGGCATGATCTAGGCATAGACTTCTAATGAGGAGAATCAAAATTGTGAACACCGGAATGATCATCATAAACGTAACTATCTGAAAAATAAAATAAAATATTGCTTTTAAAATAAAATAATTAAAATAAAATAAAATAATACTTTCTCTATTACAACATTTCTGCCTCTTGCGTTATGTAAAAAAACGTGAAACAAAAACAGTTATATTGTTGCTGTGTCTTATGGCATTCTTTCCCATTAAATAAGCAAATAAATTCTCATTAAAATAAGCAAATGTTGTAAATAACAAAAATGCAAAAAAAAACTAATTCTTCAGCCCCATAAGAAAAAAAAACGGAAGCCCCCGTCTTCCGTTACGTAATTGCTTAAGTGACGTAATTATGTCTTCAGGGTCACAAGAACGGGGAACAATTACGTGAAATAAAAATCACATTTGAATATATATTTCTATTAATCTATATTCAAAAATTTACCACCCTAAAAATTTCAGGAAATTGTTCATCATTCTTGTGACCCTGAACACATAACTATGTCACTTAAGCAATTACGTTACAGAAGCATAACGGAAGACGTAGTAGTGCGTACAGCCCTTTATCTGATTTCCTGAATACCCTGATGCACTCGTTTCTCATTTTTATCTATTCTACTACATCCTTTCACCGCTCTTAATGAAATATCCATTTCGCCAAGATCTTTGCCAGCATTCTGATCCGTTATATGTTAATGTGGATATAACATTTTATAAAATTTCTAGTTTCTCCCTTTCACAGTTGAAACGGAATTATTTTCAGCTAATTGTGCTACATTATCTGTAATTTGTTGATTTTTGTGAGCTATGTGCATTTGTATAGTAGTCTGAGCGGGGAGATGCCATCCCAAATATTAACCTTTTTTGCCTTGCCAGACCAAAGTATGCGAATTATAATCATTACGTTACGCATGCACCTTTCCTGGACATTTATGTACTCGAATTAAAATTGGCAGGATTGTGTGTCATCGGTAAGTATGAGTAATAGCAATGTTTCAAAACTTTATAATACAAACTGACATCTTATCCTGCGTAGGTAAGATGCCACTGCATAATATTTTCCACCAGCTTTAGTTGAAATACCCCATTTCTTAATAACAGACCTCAATAAACAATGTTCTTAGCTTACTTTTGTTATTTTTAACCAAATAATAACAATATCGCAATCAGAAAAAAAACTGTCGTATTGAGTGCGCTGTGAAGAAAAGTTACATATATAGGGTTGTGCCGTCTGTTGGTCACAAAAAAATATTACAAAAAAAAAAAAAATGGCATCTTACCCCAAATGGCGTTTTACCCCAGTCTACCCTATTCAATTTATAATGATAAACATGAAGAAACAAACGTTATAAATTTTTCATTTTTTGATAAAAATTAATTTGCATTTCTAATACACAAGTTATCTAAAAATCGAATATTGTAAATCGATTTTTTATTTTATCCAAAATATATATAAAATTAATGCTATTTGTTTAACATATCCATAGAAATCCATTTGTTTAGCATCTAATGCTTTTCCATATGGTTACCATCATCTTCTTGTGATATCTCTCTCTTGGACCCATTCACAAAAAGATTTCAAATACAAAATTTTTGAACGTTTGTAGTCCTTAATAATGAATACTAAATTTTAAACAAAAAAACTATCTTGCGCTTCAAGGTGTTAAGGAAAGGAGAGTGACGAAATACGTACACACTGATCTGATGATCTCATCTTTCCTAGGAATTTAGGTAAAAATAGAACCATTGGTAGCAGTATTTATTATATTCCTTAAAAGACCGCGCGGTTGGCGATGTCGCTAAGACACTGGCCTCTCACCTCTTTGAGTACCGGGTTCGGTTCTCACGTGGGTTTCGTTGATGGTGGAGATCCGCGCTGGGCAGGTTTCCCCGGGGTTCTCCCGTTTCCCCTGCATTTCTCACACCATCCTTTCTCAGTCTTTCTCTCCGTCTGTCCTTCTTTCCGTGGGATAGCACAAAAGATCTTTCAGGTCGACGTGCTCGGCTGACAAGCCACCCACATTCACAAGTAATCTAATCTAATCTATCCCTTAAAAACGATAATGTCTTGTATTTCTGACTTCAGAGTAGATTGTATTTCACTTCTGGGAGTCTTTCCACCAGCTAGGTAACAAGCTAGTTTAATAGATGCGCGAGACCTATGACATATTTGTCTTTTTAAAAAAAAACAGCAACTCAATTCGCAGATCATTACCTAATTCCTCATCGAGTCCATCAAAACTATTTAATTTTAAAATACAGCAGAGAACAGTGTAGAAAAATAAACATTAAAAAAATGTAATCTTTAATACTGAATGCAAGCGGAAAATAATCCCGTACCTCTCTTATTAACCGAAGATATTAATTACAGTACTTTATTTCTTGCAACTAAAATGATACAGGATACCGGATGATAACATTAAAATATGTCCCGCGGGCCTTATCTTTAATCTCGTCAATTGATTTCTATCTGTACGGTTATATCTGTAGCTATATTACCTATCTTTAACTACAGAAAAAAGAAAATAGGAAAAACTTGAAAACTTACTCTTCCCAAAGATTTAATCCCACGGAAAAGACAGAGAAAGCTGAGTGACCAAAGGCCTGCCAAAACAGCTAGTAAGTACCATTGGGGGAAGCCAATATCCAATATGTGATCCGATGACTGTAGCACACCCCTCCTATAGTGTACAAAAAAAATGGAATCAATTAAAAACGAATACTTCTGTCGAAATTTTGAAAAAAAAATTAAGAAAAAAATGAAGAAAAAGATGGAAACCAATTTATGTGGTGTAAATTTCTATAAATCTAGAATGTAGATATAACTGCGTTTTATTTCTTTGGTGGCACACATTTTAGTGGATTTATTTTGCCGGGACAAAAGCGACAGAGACTGAGCTGTACCAGGAACAAGATACAAAATTGACTTATGGCCGGCTGCACCATTGAAGTTCAGGAGCTGAACCACGTTCAAACTGCAAGATGAACGGAGATCATTCTTAAACCTATTGCGCCAACAACGTTTAATGAGAATCTCGGTTCAAAAGCGTCGTCAAGTTGATCTGTCGAATTCGGCCGTTCAAGGCGCTGAACTCGGTTCAAAACCGCTGTTCGGCGTTCGAGCCATTACTGATATTCGCTTGCGAATTGAGACCAAAGCAAGTTTTCTCTCAACTATCAGAAATAACTTTTAAAAATGACAACTTTACATTTATTTAGGACAGTGACTGTGAAGAGGAATTTCAGTTGTTAACAGAGTTGCATCATTTGTATCCAATTATGCGATTAGTATGTTAGGGTAATCGTAGAGTTTAGTGTCCCAAATTAAATAACAATAAAAAACCTATAACAGTAAATGACAGTCATAAAATGTGAAATTTCACCACACTTGGGTGGGTGGGTGGCCACACGGATAGTGTCCCATTCCCCCACCGACATCGGGCACCGAAGTTTGTCGCTGTTGGTACAGTCTCTGCCGCCGACGCTGGAGCGCTAGGTCCAGCAGCAGGCCGGCGATAGCGGACTCCAGAACGCGGCGGCACGAAAACAGAGCTTACGATGGCCCTTTGTCGGTCGGGGGTGGGACACTTATAGCCAGCCACCCACCCAAATATGGTGAAATTTCACATTTTATGACTGTATGTCATTACACTGTTGTAGGTTTTTATTGTTATTTAATTTGGGACGCTAAACTCCACGATTACATATATTAGTAATACTCCGCATCGATTTTTTTTACATTCTAAAATGTGTTATGTATGATTCAATTATATCAATTAAAAGGATTTTTTTTTCGTCTCTGTATAATTAGGGACTCGGCAGAATTCAGTTTTTTAATTCCTGAACTCCATTTTCATAATGAGATTGTTGCTGCTGAAACAAAGGACAACTGTTGAAAAAAATACAATGGGTTGATTACCCGCAACGAAAGACGAATCTTGTAACCAATCAGGAATCAGCTTTGAACGCACGACGTACTTCCGCTGCTAGGAACCAAGATCACAGAACCTCAGTTCAGTTGTGACTGCTTTAGCTTGGTGCAACAAGGCTGAACTTCAATTTGAGGTTCAAGCAGAACTCGGTTCATGGAAACCGTAGTTAAACGCTACTTTGATGCAACCGGGCATAAGGCGTTGAAAGGAACTGAAACACACAGAAAAAAGAAGCCTCCAAGTCCCGCGAGACTCGAACGTAATTTCTAACTTATTAGTTACATCATAAGCCACCATCTTAAAACAGGCTGTATTAGAATAGCATTATAGGTAGGTTTCGATCTACCACATCTCGATTTATATTCCAGAGGATTGGTATTTAAACGTTACGGCTTCTATTGCGAGGCGCAATGAAAAGCATTCAGTGAGGGGAAAAACCTTTTTATCTTTACCGTTCTCTATGTCCATCAAAGCAAACGCAGCCATGTATCCTTCAATATTAGAAATCTGTTAAAACTGGCGAAGGAAGGTGTTCAGATGTGCAATGTCCAAAATATAAGGTACATTTGTACGTAACTTATATTACGCATTAGTTACTGTATCCTTCAATTTAAGAACAATCGTGGAATCGATGTGGAGCCTCCTTAACTAAAGCAAACAGTAATAATTCACCAAAAACAGACAGGTGGAAAAATTCATGTGCTGGCGTTCCTCCTATATCTATGGTTTCTGAGATTAGAAGAATTGAAACCTTATGAGTAAAAATATTGATAAACGTCAATGGATGAGACTAACTACTATGTTTACTAAGTTAAACAATTGTGTTTAAGAATTTTGTTTACTAACTGACATCCTAGAACAGCTGTACCACACTCTTTGGTGGTTGTCAACCAAAGTAGTAACTAGTAAACAGCGAGGTCTCAGCACAAAGGATAATATAATGAACTTTTATTCTTTTAATGCTCTCAAGAAACTTAGTTAATCCTGCAGAATACCAGCAGAAGAATTTTTTTCACCAATTCTTTTTTGGTGAATTTATTATTGGTTGTTTCAGTTTCGAAGGCTCCCCAGTAATTCCCACGATTGTTCCTATTATCGTCTGTGCCGAGACCTCGCTGTTTACCGATAGCTACTCCCAGCTGACGATCGCCAGAGAGCGTGAAACAGCTGTTCTTAGTCTCACCGGTTGATCAACAGAGGGGATAAACGCTTCTTTGATCACAAGATAAAAAATTCACGTTTTATGTCCTATCCGACATCAATCTTATCTTCTCTAGGAAGGATCCCGTACACACTTGATATTTAATATGGAGGAGAAGTAGAAAAAAAAATCCCTAAGTCGGATATCGTACGCTGCATCCTCTCCCCCTAAAAGAAACGATTAATTTTTCAGCAACGGAGAAAGTGAATGTTCTGTATACGTCACACATCACAACGACAGCAATTACAAGGAACTTCTGACTTGTACAAAATTGATCTACAAATGTCAGAAATAAAGCTCATAGTAACTCGAAATCTTCGCCATTTGTGTCTTCGTCATTAGTTCTCTACAAACAAATATAAATCTGTTATTGATACAATTGTTGTACTTCAATTGGTGGCGTTTCAGTTACCTCTAAATATGGTAATCGCTTCTCTTTTAAGATTATATAGCTAACCTTGAAGTCAATTTAGCTTTTTTGTTGTTTGCTTTGTGTTAAATAGACTATTTGTTTAAATAAAGTCAACATTTGCCGTTCAGTTAAATCGAACATAATTGGTAAATCGAGCTTGGTACAACCAAAAGGGTAGGAAACGATAGAACGTGCTTGCCTCAAAATCCAACCAATCAGATTAAAGGATTGAAACACGTCACTTTGGCTCTGATAGTTTTCAGTGCATATGCGCTGAAAGCTACCATAAATCTTATTTCATTTCTAAGGTCATTCGAAAGGAAACGATTGATGATCCTAGACTTCCATGTGAACACAGCCGATGCTGAGAAATTGAAAAAAACAACTTTTTAAATATTTTAATACTTTGATATATTCTGACGCATAAATATATTAAATAAAAACTATTTCTTTTTGAAAAATAATCTCAATATTGTGTGGTAGTAATTTTGAAATTGCTCTCCGTTCAACTGTAATGGAGAATTGGCGATAGGAATGTGCATAAAGTTGTTTTCCAATACTTCACTACTTGGTTGTAGGGATTTTTCTAGCGGAGCATTGTCTGACAAGGGAGGTGTACGGGATGTACAAAACTTTCACATACTGCACCCTAAACTTGCCTATTGCAGCTGACGTGAAGTTTGTTTTGTCGACAGGTAGTCTCTCTCTCTACATAGTTTGTTTAGAATCATCATGATGTGCGATCTTCGTATATACGAAGTTACGCGGTCTACGGAACCTAGTGACCCCGAAGGGCGAACCCCTAGGAGAAGCCGTAGATAAACTAGGGAACAGATACTGGGGATGGTTTCCCGTTGCCTTCCCCCAGGACGCCATTAAGGAATGACGTCCGACCAGAGAGAAAGTGAAGAAGAGGCTGGACAACACAGGAAAGGAAATTGAAACAGCCATGCTCTGCCGGGATTCGAACCCAGGAACTGGCGCACTGGACGCCACGGCTGGCCGCCGCCGAGACCGCACGACCACGCCAGCACGGCTTGTTTAGAATACGTTAGTGAATATTGTGCTCACGATTATCAGAAATTACATCTATTTCAATTTTGTGTTTCTTTCTTTTTTTTTTTTAACGATGAAATCCGCAAACCTAAAGCATTTGTTCATCTGTTGCTGCAGCTTTCAACAGTGTTTCAACGAGAGAAGACATAAACTGGTCCTCAGCCAGGGCTCTACGTTCATTTTTTTTCACTTTGTGTTAAACACACAAAATCAAATTTATTATGTATTTCTTTTTATCATATCATTAGGAATGTTAAAGACAGTAAAAATTGGTGATGCCCCTCTTTCTGACATTTACTAAAGACTGAGATTAAGTGGAGGGGGGGGGTAATAAATGAAGATGAAACACTACGAATAAACCATCTGACAAAAAAGTATATCCTAAGCACAGACTAAAATAAAATTATATAACTAGTGAAATGCTGTGTTTATTTCACAATATTACACACAAACGCAGATAAAATAATATAGTTCTAACACAAATATGGAAAAGTCAGTCATATGTTCTACCATTTCTACCCCCCCCCCCCCGCCAATATAGTCTTTAGTAAATGTGAGAAAAAGGGGCAACGCCAATTTTACTGTCTTTAATATTCTAAATGACATGATAAAAAGAAATACAGTCTAACAGATGGATGTTGACGATCTCGTTTGCGTAAGAATTACGGAAAACACGAGATCTTCAGCAGGTCTCAAGGAATTTAGTATTTTTAATGTCTGTCACTAGGAAAATGCTACCTGTCGCTGCAGCTACTCTGTCTTGAACTCTTTCTAAAGGAATGAGAGGTCCTCCATTTATTAATTCCCTACGAAAATATTCTGCAACTTGCAATATTTTTTGTGCGCTGCTTCGTATAGCACTGTTTCTCGCCATTTTGTGAGAAGACATTCTCGCGTAAATTACGTCAAATCACGAAAATACGAGATCGTCAACATCCATCTGTTAGACTGTACATAATAAATTTGATCTTGTGTGTTAAACAAAATGCTTATTAAGTGTAATTTCTCAGAAAGTGAAGAAATGGAGATAGAACAAACTGGTTCTCAGCATGCGAGAGAAATGTTTCAACCAATTGAAGGACATGCTTTAAGGAAGACGACGTCATCGTAGAGATCCTAACATGTAGCTTCAATGACGACTTTTATTAAGATGCGCCTGATGACTGGTGATTCTGGGAATGACTGCGATAAGGAACAAATGTCTTCTCTCTGTCAAGTACATGACCTACACAGTCGGAACATGAACCATCTACAAAGAGACGACCCAAGGGTGACTGAAGAGTATCTGCAAAATATTATGTATTACTGTATGCTCTTATAAAGCCTCGTCACTCTTGAACTCATGAACGTCAGCCGAAATGGACTTCACTTTTAGTCAGCTATATGTGCGCACTTTCTGCGAACCAAACATCATTGGGCTACTCAATTTACACCCCTACACTTCCCTTGTGATATTTTAAGAAGACCAAATTCTCCCAGACCAAAAGATATTTGTCGTTCGGGACCTAATTTCGAATGACAATGTTTTGACCATGTTTGCGGGCCTTAAGATATGCGGGAAAACTTGTGAAATGATCGTGTGGGAGATGGGCCTTGGAGATTATTGGCAGACAGTCAATTGATTAAGTTTTCTGTAATTACTAAGTTTTAGCTTTAAACTTGAAAGTTTCTTAAAAGCTTAAGAACTTTTATATTATTTCTTAAATTCAAATATAAAAATATCTTAAATTCAAATAATTCTCACGTTTCTCATCAAAATCCCATTCTAAAGCACGAAGCAAATTGGCGAAGATGGTCACGAACAAAGTTAGCCGCATTTGAAAAGTGCTCTTAAGTCTACAGGAAAAAATATCCTAGATATTAGCAGCACCATATATCTACTATCTTTTAATTCTCGATATTGCTATGTCCTATCTGTTTCAATGATGACTTAAGTTTTCCTTCCCGACTTGCCGGGTTGATCTCGGGTTTTTCGTATCATGTAAAAAAAAAATCTCCCTTAGATTCGAGAAAAGTCTTCCTAAATTTGCTCACGTTTTCATTTACTGATCAGCCCCTACTGTTCACAGAATGGTAAAAACTATACCAAAATTATAAATTAAAACAAACAAAAAAAAAAAAAATCACCAAAATCGGTACCGTAGTTCTCGAGAATGTCATCGTAATGTTCATTGCATGCTTACTCATGTTCCTGGTTCTTCCCGTGCACTTGCGTTCATCGAGTCGCTTTGTTCTTCCGAGGGCCTCGGTTCGCATTGCCCGGAACTGGTGTATTGTGTGTCTATTGTCCAGCAAACCTAATTCTAGTTGTAGACTACTCTTTTGAGCACGCGTAAGAGGATGTGTACGAACTGATTTGAGACACAGCTTGACCTGTCTCATTCAACTTTGCCAAATACTTTCGTCTCGTCTGAATTGTTTTCTTTAAAATTTGAAAACTCTTAAGTCTTAAAATTATCTTTAAATGCTATGAAATTGCAAAGAATTAAAAGCCTACTAATATTTATTTAAAAAATTTAAATGTATAAAAAACTTCGCGACTTTATGCAGCTTGCAGCTAATTAAATGTTATATATATATATATTAGTAAGCCAGGGAATGTAGTTTTACAGGCCCCGAGCGCGATTTTTGTCTTTCCAGCTTAACATAGTTAGTTTATCCAACGCCCGTCCGTGGCTCCTCAACCATTAGACGTCGAGCCTCCCAGTATCGACCTGCGATGTCTTCTACCGGGACCGTTAAAGCTGAGCAAACCCATAGGTGGTCACCGTCCATCCGCCCGAGGGATCCAGCTTAACATGTTTATTCCCTGTTTAGAACTTACGTTATGTTAGTTCTGCATAGGCAAAAACAGCCTATGTCACTCCAGAGATTATAAGGAATACAGAAATGAAAATCGGTTCAATAGTTTGAGTTTTCCATGCAAACACATACGAACTCACAAACACTACCCATCTATGTTAGTATGACTAAAAGATTACCTCTCGCAACTACGGTAATGGGATGGTTCGCAAAAACACACTGAACTTTTTAGTATTAACAGGTTCAGATTTTTTTCTTGTGTTCTTGTTCCTGAAGCATAACATTATCCTTTTTATAGTACAACTTTTAGAAATATCTTTATGGAATCTTGTAATGTTGATATCACAATAGAATAGTAAAAACAAATGGATATACTTTCAAGAACAAACAATTTGCACAATACCACATTCACGAAGTTGTACTACAAATTGCGAAAAAATAATTACTCCTGGGCTTTCTAGAAAATATAATTCTACGAAAAATCCGAGGAAAAAAAAGATAATTTTTCAATATATTTCTCTTAATAACAATCTAATAATATGTCTTCTTAGTATATAATGGTGAAATTTATAAAATAAACATTACCATAAGATAAAAAGAGTTTAACATCTACTTACGAATAGAATTCTAATACAGAAGAGTGGTTCTCACTATAATTGCTAGTTACTGGTACACACAGTTTAGTATTCCATGTGTGATTACATCTCTCCCATGGCAGTTCACCAAAACTAAATGAAGCTAATAGATAATAGGCCACCCACGCTAAGACGACAATATAATAACTGCACGTCCAAAACACAACTAAGAAGTTCAGAATACCAATCCCTATTGAAAAAATAAAAGTTATTAAGTTTTAGGTATAATATATCAGGCTAATGAAACAATAACACTTTTTAATAATTATAAGGGGTGTTCAAAAAGAAACGAGCCGGTGTGTGTAATGGGCAAACCGGTGACAGAAGGATAATATCGTTGCATGTGTAACCAAGATTGGTTCCGACACGAGTGAGTGCGAAGTTCACAGCCCGCCGCTAGAGGGTCACGGGTGCAAGTCACGTGACTAAAAGCTAGCAGAAGCATGCGTCAATCGTCCAACGAGGTCATTCACGTTGTAAGCAGTGACACAGTGCAATGGAGGCGTCTAAAGAAGAGCAAAGAGGTGTTGTTCGTTTTCTGACAGCAGCAGGAGTAGGGGGAACGGACATTCATCGAAGAATGTCACAAGTGTACGGTGAACACTGCATGTCCCTTCACTGCATAGGCTTCACTGCATAGGCTTCCCATAGGCTTCCCTTAGGTTTCACTGCATGTCCCTTCACTGCATAGGCTTCACTGCATAGGCTTCACTGCATAGGCTTCACTGCATAGGCTTCACTGCTTAGGCTTCACTGCTTAGGCTTCACTGCTTAGGCTTCACTGCATGTCGGACGACGACGTTGTGAATGGTTTTTTTTAAATTCACAACGCAGCCCCGGGAATTTTACGAGACAGCCATTCATCGCCTTTTATCGCAGTGGGACAAGTGCCTCAACAGCCAGGGCCAATACTTCTGACATACCTGTACTGGTTTCTGTTCCTCGGCTTCCGGCTCGTTTCTTTTTGAACGCCCCTCATAATATAGTTGAGAGTAAATACACTGACAAAAAAAAAGAAGCACCCCGAGAAAATTGTCCGATCACCGCGAAATGTCAACATGCAAATACACCTCAGGGCCGATTACTAGAAAATCACGATCAATAGTGGCCCGCCACAGCATCAAGGAGGGTAAGCAAATGGCTCACGCAGGGAAAATTGACAGCGGATTGAGGTTAGCCTTCACGGAGAGCATAACTGTACACGAGCCGGAGGTGGCGCTACAACATACCGACTTGTCCCATTCGTGTAGCTGTTTTACCCGAATAAATGGCCCAACTGCTCTGGATTTGCAATTATTTACTTTCGAATTTCAGCATTTGCTTACATGTAAGACATGTACATTGCACATACTAATTGGCATCTCGATTAGACGATTCCTTCCGGGTGTTTTTTTTTTTTTTATCAAAGAGAATTTCTAAGAATTAGTAAGTTTATTTTGTGGAATTAGCAGTGTCTCCTGTTGTCTGAATATATGGGTTCGGTTCTTATATGGGTTTCCTGGTGGTAGACGATCCGCGCCGGGCAGGTTTTCTGTGGGTCCTCTCCTCTCACTAATATCTACCATTTTTTCTTCATCTTTTCCTTTGTCTGTCCTTCTTTCGGTGGGTATTTTGCAATAAACTTTGCTGCCACCCACATTCGCCACAACCTAATCTTAAGGTCAGTAGTAATTCATTGAACTTAAAATTAGATGAACAAATTGATCTACTCCTGACCTTCTTATTAAATGACAAACCTCTAACTTATCTCCAATATTCCCACAAAGAATAAATAAAATCTTACCTTTCATTAGTGGGCATATTTTCCAAATAGTTAACATGCTGGCCTGAAAGTACTGTCCCATAAAGCTTTCCATTAGTAAATAGGGAAATCCCACAAGTATGGTAGTGAATAAATATGGTATTATGAAGGCCCCTTTATAAAACAAGAATTAAGAATCAGTAACATTTCTCTTAAACTAATTTCAAAGTTGATACGATACTCTAAATGGCTTCTAAATTGGGAACAGTTTTTGGTGATTTGGGATATTTTACAACACTTCATTTTTTTTATAACAATAACGACAGTAATCTTTAATTTCCTAGCTCAGACTTTTCACACAAACATAGCTCCAAATAAACTAAAAATCGTATACTCCTTGGGTTTGAGATTGGTCCTAAAATAATTCTTAATTTTGGTTGTTGGTGGCGTTACTTGCAAAATGAATAATTCTATCAAAGAAGAAATAGAAATAATCACAATTAAATCATTTATAAGCATTTGCAATATGATGGCAAAACCTGTAAGTATTTCAAAAAGCTTAAAAGAAAAATGGGGACAATTAATAACCAATAGTAATTAGTCTGGCTTTGAGATGTTATTTACGAAACAGTAGGTAGCATAATACAGGATGTTTCAGCGGAAGTCGCACGTTTTATAAAGTTCAATCGTTCGTGTTAATAATTAAACACTAACATAGCTACGTGTAACATATGTTAATAATGACTTTAACATCACATCTAAGTGCTGACAGTGTCGTCCTCTTTTTCGGGACACATTTGCGCACGTTTTTAGATACATGTCTCAACATGCCTGTGTCGATCTTATTTATTAAATCAATTTTCTTTAAAGGGACTGAACACTGATGTTTACAAGGCAGTTTCATGGCCTTCGTGAAGTATAAAAGACGTTATGCTTACGGAAGGGTACTTTCAGCATTATGTCACACCCCCAATGAGTCCATGGCACTCACCAACAGCTTCTTCGTGGACCCTGTTATCTCAAAAATCAATTGCCTCCCAGGTCACCAAACTTGACATCAGTGGATTACTTCTTGTGGGGCTATCTTAAAAACAGAGTCTACAAAAACAAAACAAGAACGATTTAGGATCTCCGGGAGAACATTACGAATGAAATAAATATCGACACAGGTATGCTGAGGCATGTATCAGAAAATCTGGTGAAAAGTGCGCAAGTGTGTCTCGAAAAAGAGGTGGGTCACTTTCAGCACTTGAAAAAGTGATGGCAAGTCATTCTCCCATTATTAACCTCTCATTAACATGTGTTCTTGTTTAGTTATTTAGTCCAACGATTGACCTAATTAAAAAGTGGGACTTCCTGCAGAAACACCCTGCAGTTTCCACTCAAAATGGATTCTGCAGTAAAAAATAATCCAGAAAATGCCTACATAGAAGCCGTTGACTAATTATCAATAAGATTTAAATATTTCAATATTTCTAAGGTTGCTTAATTAACAATCATTAAGTAATTTTATCTTCAGTTTGTCAATTTTCAATTTCGAAATCTTATATTAACAATGCTTGCATCCTTAAAAATTGAATTAATTAAATGCACAGCTCCTCGTGAAAGAAATGGGACTGCCTTGTTACCAAGTTCATCTAGATCCGAAATAGTACCTTGTACGGAACAAAATGTTAATGAAATGAATGTTTATTAAGGCATAAATTAATGACAATAACTTATAGCCCTACTTAAATTAACAGTTTCTTAATGACTTTCGTAGGTATTTAAGACACCTCAATTAAATAGGTTGTTTGACAAAGAGTTGACTGTCTTATTTTTTTAATCGATTCATTTATTGGTATTTTTAAATTTTCTTAATTAAACTTAAACGAAATATCTTGATAAGAAAAGAAATGTTTGCTATTGAAGATAGCTAATAAATTTCTATTCCTGCACACAGACCCTAAGGTAACCCGACCCTCTTGTCAAATGGATACCGCGCGTGCGTGCGTCGGGCTGATTATCCGACCTCAATTTAAACTAGTCCCGTTGGTCGAGAATCGCTGGAAGTCTAGACTTCTCGCGCACCTTAGGGCCTGCATGGCCGGTGCAGTTTAACCTTTAATAAATTTCTATTGTTTGAATTACTGCTGTGTTTTTTTCTACGCTTGTCTTAAAAAGAAAATTCTACTGTACAATAATAATGCAATTTACTCACCTCCTCCGTTTTGCTGACATACATACGGAAATCGATAGAGATTTCCCAAACCAACAGCTAGAGCTATAGTAGAAATCACGTACTCGATGTTGCTACCCCATGTATCCCTTACTCTCTTCAGCTTCAATGAAAATGTTCCTACAGATACAGTATCCTCTTCCGGTGGCTTTCCAGGAGGCACATTTGCAGTGTCTTGTGGCTGGAGTTATTGGGATTAAAATACAGTAAAAAAATATTTTCCAATAAAAAATTTAAACAATTTAGTTTTAATTTAAAATCATTTTTTACTTTTTTTCTTTACTATAATAATTACTATCGTATTATTTTGGTTTATCTCTTTCTTGATGTAAGACTTCAGAAACTACACGTCTTACAAGTCAAAAATTTTATTTTCCACAGATTTCTTTTGAATTATGTACCTTCTTACATCATTTATTGACTTAAATACAATGCAATCATTCACAACAATTTTATTCTATATTGAAGGATCCATTTTGCACTCAAATAGATATGGAAAAAAAAACTTTGCCATCAAACTTAAAAGTTATAGTTTTAGCTAATTAATCATTTATATGTGAAGACATTTTCAGATCATCACTTTCTCATGGCGTAGCTTTCTAAACTTTAATGTTGCAATTGGAGTGTAGCTGATTTGCGGTCTTGTCCGTCGTTAGGGTGCGCTGGTAGCTTAACTACCATCGCAATACCATTTCAATACTTAATAAACCATTCATGACACCTGGAATTTTGGTGATCATCTGCTAGATGATACAGCTTGAAGTAAAATTTCTAAAATTTATGCAGTTATTATCCGTGCGCTCAAAGATGACCCTCCCAGAATGCAACGCAGCTTATAGATTGATCTTTCCTGGCTTTTCGTAGTTATTCAAATGGAAGAGAAAATGGCGGTGGCGGGTTCACAGTCAACATTTCGACGAGGAAGAGTTATCAACAGTCAAGCTAGGGAAATTATTCTAACGTTGCTCGTCGATTTCTAGAAGATGTATCGCCCAACAACGATTTTAAAAGTAAAAAGGATGCGTTGAAGGTCACTGCAGAATATACTGGAGTGAGTTTGTCAACGGGGAAGAGAATTTTACAGTTGCCATTGCTACTAACGCCAGGGAGAAAAAGGCCTCGTTTGGCTCCAAAGATTTCGCCTGACGATTTCGATTGTTACGTCATTCGTCAAATTGTTGCTGATATGCATATCAAGAAGGAATTGCCGCCATTTTCTCTTCTACTTGAATAACTCGAAAAGCCAGGAAAGATCAATCTATAAGCTGCGTTGCATTCTTGGAGGGTCATCTTTGAGAGCACGGATAATAGTGAGTTGTAGAAAATGATATCAGTGAACTATAACGAATATCTATAATACAGTAAAGTCGTGATGAATAAACAAGTTCCTGAAAGAAATTAAAACTACTCTCCTGAAAATGTACTTATTCTGTCTCGTTTTCTTTAATGTTGTGAAAACTATGTAAAAGTTAAATCCTTGTAAGCTGTAAATAAGTCTACCGAACACTTATCAAACTTTCCTATTGCTGAATAAATTCAACAGAAATGTACCAGAAAAATCATTTCATATTGGTAAGTGTTGATTGCATCGAAAATCAGAAAAGGATAATGATGCAACATTCTGAGCAAAGTTCAAATTTTTTGTTTAGATTTGCAGTTAGCAATTCTAGGCTTGTATTTCATTTGCATTCATAGCTTTTATAACACCTTTTAATCACTTATTTTTATTAAGAATTCGTCTTTGATTTAATGGCAGTCATCCTACGATATTACTTCCTGAAAAATTGTGTTACCTGGAGTTTATGGTGCCTGAAGCCATTAATAAAGTTGTCGCTCCCAAGAGAAAGAAAGCGGATCTTATCTTCCAACCAAAAACATAATAAGTTATGATACTTCATTTACCGTTCCCAATTTTCCACAGTGGCACTTGTGTCTTTGCCTCTCCGTCCCTACAGATCAACCACAAGTTCTATACAATAGCAGGTAATAAGATTTCCAAAAATGGCTTTAAAACCCCTAGGAAGGATCTATTAGATTTCCCGTGTAATATTCTCCACAGACCAAACCGGTAGTCGAAGCCCCATGAAGTCCCTCGTTGATTCACTACAACCTTGAGGTTTCGAGAAAAACCCAACTATGAAATGACTTATCTAAATTTCAAACATCAGTCAAAACAGATTTCAAACAATCCTTAAAATCAAACATTATATAGATATAACAGGCTAATGAAAGTAATAAATAATTTGCTTCAATAAGATTAAAGTTACGGAAACTAAATTCAGTCTTAACTTTTAAGCATTTCTGAATTTACTTAAATTTCAGAAAATGAAAAAAAAAAATATTGCTTAAATTTGCAGATATAAATTACAAATGAAATTCAAGACACTTTTCTAAGATATTATTTTCTAAATCCTTTTTATATTATAGCTTTAAGACTAAAACAATCATAACATTAAGGAAAGTATTCTTTCAATTCTTTCAGAAATGTTCTGGTTTTTTTTATTTGTTTCTGGGAATTGCAACAATCTGATTTTATATTGTTGAGGTATCTTTTCCATAACAGTATGACAATCCTATATGTTTACGATGAAATTAAAATCATTAAAATATCTTTACGACCGGTTTCTCCTGGTATTAGCTCATGTCGCAACTCTACTTGATTCAGTTGGACTTAATCCAGGATTAGTTTACGACAATTGGGAGAAATCGGCTGTTAACGTTTTAAAAGGACTATTCCCATTCATCCCATATCCTTCCCTCTCGTGAAAGGCTTTTTTTTTACTTATTTTGAATCTGTTAAAATCATGAATGATATAAATTTTATTAACCTATGACCAATTGTTTATTGACTTGATATGCTTTTTTACGTAGTATGTACCTTTGGTTATCTATTAATCTTGACTGCTATTTTTAACAAATGTGGTAATAAATAAAGACTGTTAACGAATTAACAAAAATACATAAAAATTGAAAGAATTAATGCGATTTGATAATTTTGATTTGTTCCGATTGTCAAACTTGTGAATTGTTGTCACAAATCTTAAATGATTCATCAGAAATGGGAATTCTTTCTTGTTGACTAGCAAAATATCGGAATGGGTTTCAGATATTGCCTCAATGCTAAAGCAATGGGGATGTTTAAGGTCCTTGGTTCGAGGCTAAAAAAGTCACGTGATGAAGGGACTCACGTTTTAAATCCTTCCTAAAAACTGCTGAATTTCGGATCTTTATTCAAGAAGATTCAAACTAGAATTCTAGTTTGAATCTTCTTGAATAAAGATCCGAAATTCAGCAATATTAGGAAGGATTAAAACGTGAGTCCCTTCATCACGTGACTTTTTTAGCCTGGAACCAAAGAACCTTAAACATCCCCATTATTGTTTTTTTCACTTCTGTGTCATTCCCCTTCTGCCCATCACTAACGAGTGTATTCAAAAATACCTCTCAGAAAAAGAAATGTCTTTAATTAAAATTTATTATCCTTCGCTCAAAGAGTTTTTTTGAATCTCAAGATTGTTTATTTATTTCCGATCCGTCTGTTTATTTGTAATTCGAAAATGACAATGAGAATTATGATTGCCGAAACGTTGCAATATTTTAAATATAATATTCTTACTTAACTAAATTCTAAGCGATATAGAAAAACAAGCGCGTATACACGGGGGATGGTCTATTTATTTACAAGATACATTTTGAAATTGAGGGACTTGAGAACGATCATTGAGATTAGGGTCAATCAGCAATCAAATTATATAAAGATTTTCACCTTCTCTTCATACATTAACCCATCAGAATAAACAAAAACAAACCCTGAGGATTCTAACAATTAAAAACTTTATACAGTAGTAAATATTGACAACTGTGACAATGAAACATCGATTGGGATATGTAAATTCGCAGGTCAGCTTCCGCCATCTTTCATCCGCGAAAGAATACAAGCTAAATCTTGGAAAAATAGATGCAATTTTCCATACTTTACTAACAAGTTGTTTTCAAATCGTAGGTTTAAAAATAGCGTAGTATACGTAATGATTTTTCGAAGTGCAGTCCATTACATAAAAACTAGAATAAAAATAATTTTACATAATTTCTAAATATAATTTCAGACTGGTCGAATTTATAATCTGCTCCGATTTACTGCTTAATTATTTAATAATTGAATAAATCGTTCTAAAATTGAAAGTTGAGCAATGATCGTTCTTAAATAGGCCTAAGTTGCCATTAACATTATAATTATTTCAAAGTAAAAACAAATTCCAACATTTTCTCGCCAAACAGTTAAAAAAGAGCAGCAAGCATTCTCGCTCTAAAATCGTAGAATAACCAAATTTTCAAGTAGACATGAAATCGTTTCACGTTCTTGTATTTTTACATTTCGAATAATTTCTACAAAAGGCGAGTAGAAAAAGTACAATTTCCTATATCGGCTTCAACGAACCTAAGTTTAATTAACTATCTTCCCATTTTGTTCGTAAGTTAATAATTGAAGTATATCACTAAATGGATAGGGAAGGGTTATTTTTTTAATAAGAAGGCCTAAAGATTGTAATTAATCTTATGTTAAATTATTGATGGTTTTTATAGAGAAAAACTTACCTCGGTAGCCATATTCAAAATAGATAATTTTAGAAAAAGCAGAAAAAAGACAAACTTGAAATATTTGCAATTCCTAAAGCATTCTTTCGCGATTCAATTGAAATGTGGCATTCGGACATGCACGCTTCCTCTGTATTCTATATTGATCAATGTTAATAAGTTATTCTACAGTTATTAAGAATTCACGAGCTCAATGCAATGCAGCAACATCAAATTGCTTGATTGTCAGATTAAACAAATAGATCTTCAAACGATCATTTCATTATTCGGATTTGTATTTGCTACCTTTATATTGTCTATTAATTTAAAGCTGCAAAGTCTACAATTGGCTTTTATCCTGCCTTTGAAATAGCGTTTATTGTTGTGGCAAAACACATCCACCTTACATGGTATTCATTGCCTCTGTTTTAAGTTTAGAACTGAATTCAATTTTAGTTCTTATTAACGTAAGAGGGCGCTGTTTACCCTGTTAATCACATTTGAAGTCTAAATTTGATAACAGGAAATAATGAAGGTGCTAATCGAAAAATTTTGACCAAAACACAAATCTATTATAAAGGCATGACAGTTTGATTTTGTCTCGTAAATTAACAACAACAAAAAATATATAATTATTTATTATTAAACATCATAACACCAGAAAATAAATGTCAAACTACATTTATTAACTGAAAAAACGAATTTTCAAGGAGATAAAAAATTAACCGTCTCCTCTTTTTCAAGCCTTTTTTACAATAACAATAAATTGACGAGATTCTATTACAACAACGACCTCAAAATATTGACATTAACAGTTAAAAAACGTCAATACAACAATAATAAAAGATCATAATCTACAATATAACAATCACACATTAATAATAATCACAAAATCTGATCAAACGAATACAAAAAATTAGATGGATAATAGAAAGCCTATTAACACTTTAATTTTTCGATTATTACCTTTTTGTTAGAGGTTACGAATTTTTTGTTAATCATTTCTCTAGCCAATTTTACTAAATTTTCACTAACTTTAAGACAACATGCCTCTGAGACCAGTAATTAATGCATATGGCTCACCGGTTCACAACTTGGCGAGATATGTAAATAAAATTGTAAAAAACTTCAAACTTCCAAGAGAAGATTTAATTGTTAAGAACTCAAAAGACTTAATTAATAAGATTGGACATTTCTTTAATAATACTAAGAAATTTTACATGTTTTCTCTAGATGTAGACAACATGTACACAAATATTCCTGTAAATGAAACTATGTTGATTTTAGAAAGCTTAGCTTTTGAGAATAGGGAAGAATTGAAGAAACTAAAAATGGATTATGATGAATTGATAGAATTAGTAAAACTAATAACTGAGAACACATATTTTAAACACCAAGATAGGATTTTCAAACAAGTCAAAGGTTTCCCTATGGGGTCACCTTTGTCAGGGACATTGAGCAATATTTATATGAATTTTTTTGAACAAAAATTATTGAAAGATACTAAATTTAGTATGGAATATTACCGCTATGCGGATGATATACTTATATTATGGTTCGGAACAAAAAGACAATTTAGTAATTTTTTCAGTGACATTAACAAGAGACACAAAGACATACATTTCAAAATGGAAGAAGAAATCAATGACTCATTAAATTTTCTTGATCTGAAACTAATAAAAAAGGATAACAAAATAACAATGAAACATTACATTAAAGATTACAAAAGTGACCATATTTTAAAATTTGATTCTGGACACAATATGAAAATAAAAAGGAATATAATTGAGAATTATTTAATTAGAATTGATAATAATACCAGTAATGAAGAAGATTTTAATATAGCAGTAAGTGATATGAAATCAAAATTAAAAAAGAATGGTTATACTGACAGATTCATAGATAGCTCAATAAGAAATTATAATAAATTTAAGATAAAAGAATTGGATAAACATAATGAAAATAGATTTTTCATTCCGTATCTGAATAAGAATAGCTGGAAATTAAAAGAAATTGGTAAAAGATATGGAGTAAACTTAAATTTTGAATATAGAAATAAGTTAAAAAATATTTTGTGTAAAATTCGTTTTTTCAGTTAATAAATGTAGTTTGACATTTATTTTCTGGTGTTATGATGTTTAATAATATTTATTATAAAAGAGAAGATTTAAGGAAGAAGTATGGTTTGTTTGTATATAGTAAAATATAATTATTTAATTATATAATAATTTATTTTTTGTTATAATTAGTTTTTTGACAACCAGATGGCGCTGTGCTGATGACGTCATGCATCTCACCTTCGCTGATTGGTCCTTCAACTTTCCGATGTGGTGTATTGGTTTTTAAAATTTATTATACTAGTTGACCCGTGCGAATAATTCGCATGATATCTTGATCAGTCACTGAATGATAATGTAATAATGTGGAAATAAGTAAATGCAGTTATTTATTATTGAAAGGTATTTTATTTTGAAGAGTAATAATAAATATCAGTCTTATTGTAAAAGGTCGTTATCATTGTATACAATAGGTTTAATTGTAAAACATTTAAAAAGCAGATATTGGCTTTGTCAGATAGAAACATTATCATATGGCGTACCGACAAAAAAAAAACACCTTTGAGAAATAATAACTCCAACAGCTGTCCTGCATGTTAGTTAAACAGATTGTCAATAGATGGAGCCTTCTAAATTTTTATAAAAAAGTTTTTAAAATAAAGTTGTTGTTTTTTTTAACGAAAATATTAATTTTAAACAATTTGTTTATTTTTCGTCATTAGCGGTGAACTTAATCTTCAAAATGATGTCTCAATCATTGATTATAATGAAGTATTAAGGGAGACATGGCGAACCGACAAAAAAAACAAACCACCTTTGGGAAATAATATATAGAGATAACGGGCGTTATTTCTTTGTTTCTAAGCATTTGAAAATAACAGACGTTAAGAGTTGTCGAAATCGATGTTGTAAATCCTCTAATGAAGTTTTTCATGAATAAGAAATTATGAATAGTTATTCCTCAGTATTTCCTTTCGTTTTCTGGTAAAGTAAATCAAAGTTAAGACTATTTTCTCTCAAGCCCTAAGACTTCATTGAGATAATAGGGCAGTGCCATCACTGTTAATCCTACAATTTGCGATATAATAATTAAGCACAGGGTATTCCGTTACAGGCAAACAATCATTCCAAGTCTCTTATTTATTTTAATATTATTATATCAAGCCTCTGGAAGTCATTTCATTCTTCTCTTCCACAATCCTTGCTCCGTCTCAATTTACAGCCAGACAGCAGTTCTAATTTGCTGCATTCATGACTATACATTTTATTTCTTCTAATTTCTGTATTTTAATAAGACATTTACAAAGATTGCTTCTTGCATTGTTTCTTCTATTTTGAACTACAAATGTTCACTATTATATAAAAATTAGTCAAAAAATAATAGTATAAATTAATATTATATTCATGTAGTAAATAAAATATTTAAAGAGTGAAATACACGTCACCCACTTATTTACGCACTTATTTATAGAGGTAAGGCATGAACACTATGAAAAGCAGATGAAAAAGATGAAGATTGGATATTGAAGAGTACAGCAAGTTTACTTTCTTCTTCACTTTCTTCTTCTAAACTAAGAAGATATCCTCGGAACATAATCTTACCCCAATTCTAAGTCAAATTATGGTTGGTCTGATGGTGTAAGCTCTAGACTAAGGGCAGAAAGGGGCCCGGGTTCAATTCCCAGTGGAGCTCATGGATTTTTCCTAGATTAGTTCTCGTCTGGACGGGTTCTACTATTCATCCAGTCCTTTGTAAAATAGGAACCGGATATCTTTCCCTTGGGATAAAGGCGGGTGAGCATTGGACTGACCGGTCAACCCTGTCTAGTCCTGATGGTCATTGAAACATGGGAATCTATACCTTCTGCGCTCCCATGAGCTAATGGAGGATCTAATGGGAAATACCGATAACAAACAAGTAGAGAATCATGGAAGAAAGAAAGAGTGAATAATAATAATAATAAAAATACTAATAAAGATCCACAAAGCTTAATACAAAAAGATCCACAAGCTTAACTCCATAGAAATAATTCCAATTGTTATAACAGCCACTGGACTGATATACAAAAATTTTCCTAATCATTTGATCAATCTACAGATCTACAGAACCGGATAAAATTTTATGTACAGCACAAAAATCAGTGATTTTGGAGACACGCCTTATAGTTCCCACTATTTTGAGCATACCATCAGGCAGCATATCATAAGGTTTGCTATTTTGGCCCCTTAAGGCTACCATACCGGCTGCATCGCACCAAGCACTGAAAGACATAATAATAATAATAATAATAATAATAATAATAATAAAAAATAATAATAATAATGACAACGCAAACATCAAAAATGCACTGAAGAACATATACCTTGCTCGAGTTCACAAAATCCTCAAAACACAACTCAACGCCAGAAATAAAATTAAAGCTATCAACACTTTTGCCGTTCCCACACTAACATATTCGTTCGGCATAATTCCATGGACAAACACCGAACTCGAAGCACTACAACGCGCAACACGCACTACATTCACGAAACACAACATGCACCACCCCAAGTCCGCTACGGAAAGGATGACTCTTCCCCGCAAGGAGGGAGACCGAGGACTCATCAACCTCATCATCCTACACGAAAAACAAGTACATACACTTAGGGAACATTTCCACCAAAGAGCAGAAGACTCCTCACTTCACTCAGCCATTGTCAAGGCTGACACACACCTCACACCCCTGAACCTCGAAAACTCTTCTCCAACACTCACCACCCCTGACACCCACACTCAGCAGCTGCGTGAATCATGGGCTCGTAAGGAACTCCATGGCAGACATCATCACGAACTCAGCCAGCCTCATGTCGACATGGAAGCGTCGAACAGATGGCTGACGAGTGGTGAGCTGTTTGGGGAGACCGAAGGGTTCATGATCGCAATACAGGACCAAGTCATCTCCACACGCAACTACAAAAAACACATTCTACACGATGCAAACACACATGACGACAAATGCAGGAAATGCCACACTACGCATGAGACGATCGACCACGTAATATCAGGCTGTCCCCTTCTCTCTCAAACAGACTACCTCCACCGACACAATCAGGTAGCATCGATCGTTCATCAACAACTAGCACACAAACATTCACTTATTAAGAGCACGGTCCCGTACTACAAGTACATACCACAAAGCGTATTAGAATCACCCTCATATAAACTATACTGGGACCGCCCCATTCACACAGACAAAACCATACATCACAACAGACCAGACATCACACTTGTTGATAAGGTCAACAAACAGACCTATCTAATTGATATTGCAGTGCCTATCAGCAAGAACATGCAGAAAACTCACGCAGACAAGATCAGTAAATACACTGATCTAGCACACGAGCTCCAGAAGCAGTGGAGGCAGGATCGAGTACGTGTTGTACCCATCATCCTGTCCGCTACTGGTCTGGTGCCTCACACATTGCACCACAGTCTCAGCACACTAGGACTTCACAAAAACACTTATGCACAACTGCAGAAGGCTGTGGTACTCAACACTACACGCATAGTTAGGAAATTTATGGACACAAGCACACATCCCTAATCATTCTTGCACACATCTTTACACTTGGCAGTATGTGCTTTGGTCCTTGACCCGCCATATTGTTTTTGCTGGGGAAACCCAAGGTTTGAAACATACAAACATAAAAATAATAATAATAAGCCCCCATGGACCCTACCTCCTCGCGGTGGGGGCGGGAACTACACTAGCTTAGGGTAGGCTAAAGGGTCCAACCATCTATGATGAGAACTCGTTCTAATATAGATCATGCTGCATCGGGTGTGGCGCAGGATAAAGTCACCCGCGTTCGGGGGTTAGGTAGAGGTCTCCGTTCGAAAAATATACTACAGTCTCCCGCAGGTGGTGGTGGAGAAAGTGGCACCCCATCCTGTAGTATGGCTACCACAATGCCCGGGCAACGCCATCCAGCCCGAACAGTCGGAAGTGTTTCGTTTGTGTCAGAGCAGGCGACCACCAAGACTGGGAAACCACGCCAGCGCATCCGATGGTCATCACAGATGAACCAGGATCTTATGCGCGACTTCTACACTGTTACACAGTTAGGGACTCAACTCACAGGATACACACAGGCACTACACCATGCATTCACCACACGTTATCCATCGTTAGGGCTTAGCGAACAGCGAGTAGCGGATCAGCGACGTTCTATAGTAGTAAACAATTTTATTCCTCCATGCATACTTACACAAATTAGGGAAGAGGTCGCTGAATCCAACCACAGGACACCACACCCCACCCCACCAGAAGACATTACCTTTATGGCAAACACAGAAGCCTCAGAAGCCTCTACCCCTCAGTCCACATTCCCAAACAATACAACTAATGACATACAACAAGCAGCACATGATAATTTCTATACCGCACTAGCACAATATACAGGCACAGACCCCACACTCAGACCTGCACTCCCCAAAGTACACACATCAAAACAACTCGCCACAGTCATATACCATCTCAACACACACACTATCCCACAACACCTTGACAATATCCAAACATTAGAAGACATACATACAACACTCTACTGCGCGGCACAGGAAACCATTCGGGCACTTGGAATCAAACAACACCACATACCTACCACTGCACGGTCACAAGAATACATCCCCCCTTGGAGACGTCGCCTTGAAGGCCGCATCAGCGACCTTAGAGGAGACATAGCCAGGCTCACACAATACTGTGCAGGAAACAAAACAAAGAAACTTATGTCCCAGGTCAGGAAGATATTCAAGCACATAAACACTCGCCCTTCACACTCAAACCAACATAACCAGGTTCAGGAACATCTCGACACACTAAAACAAAAACTCAGTGCACTTGCAAAAAGATTACAAAGATACAAACAGTGCACTCTACGCAAACAACAGAACAATACTTTCCAATACAATGAGAAATTGGCAGTATGTGCTTTAGTCCTTGACCCGCCATATTGTCTTAGCTGGGGAAACCCATGGTTTGAAACTTTTTTCGATATAATAATAATAATAATAATATTGCTAATTTAGAAAAAATTGGGCTACAAAAAAATCTTATCAAAAATATCCAGAAAAGTGTATTTTTACAAACATGTCATTATCATCCGCAGGTTTCTACAATAGATGGCTTGAGATGAATTTCTCCGCCTACAAGGCTTCCGGACTTTGTCTGAGATAAACACATCTATGGTATAAGAATAATAATAATAACTCAGCCAGCCTCATGTCGACATGGAAGCGTCGAAAGATGGCTGACGAGTGGTGAGCTGTTTGGGGAGACCGAAGGGTTCATCATCACGATACAGAACCAAGTCATCCCCACCGCAACTACAAGAAACACATTCTACACGACGCAAACACACATGATGACAGATGCAAACAACACATGACACTACGCATGAAACGATCGACCACGTAAAATCAGGCTGTCCCCTTCTCTCCCAAACAGACTACCTCCCCCGACACAATCAGGTAGCGTCGATCCTTCATCAACAGCTAGCACACAAACACTCACTTATTAAGAACACGGTCCCATACTTCAAGTACACACCACAAAGCGTACTAGAGTCACCCTCACATAAGCTGTACTGGGACCGCCCATTCACTCAGACAAAACCATACATCACAACAGATCTGACATCACACTTGTTGATAAGGTCAACAAACAGACCTATCTCATTGATATCGCAGTGCTTGTCAGCAAGAACATGCAGAAAACTCACATAGACAAGATCGGTAAATACACCGATCTAGCATACGAGCTCCAGAAGCAGTGGAGGCAGGACCGAGTACGTGTTGTACCCATCGTCCTGTCCACCACTGGTCTGGTGCTTCACACATTGCACCAGTCTCAGCACTCTAGGACTTCATAAAAACACTTATGCACAACTCCACAAGGCTGTGGTACTCAACACAACACGCATAGTTAGGAAATTTATGGACACAACCACACATCCCTAACTATTGTTCCACACTTTTTTTAATTTTTTTTTTACAGTTGGCAACATGTGCTTTTGTCCTTGATCCACCATATTGTCTTTGCTGGGGAAACCCATGGTTTGAAACTTTTACGATATAATAATAATAATGGCCTCTGACGACCATGGAAATTTTTAAAGACCAGTATTAAGAAAAAAATAGGCTTAACGCTGAAATAGGCGAACACAAAATTTTTCACATACTTATATGACAAATATAATTATTCATATCCTTCAAAAACTCACATGGCACTATTTCTTAAACTAACCACAAGCGATATTTTTGAATAAGTGGAGTAACACCATATGACCGACATAAAGCGCCTTCCGCCGTTCAGACATGGCCTAGTGGTCTAGGCGGCGTTCTGTCATCAGGCCGATATGTCAGAATCTATTCGAATCCAGACGCTGGTCTTTGATGTTTCTTTTTTCTTCAGTGTTTGGTTTCTCTTCATAGGAGGTAGAAGTCTGACTGCCACCATACAGTGACTCATGAATAATAATATCCAAGCGTCAGTAAAGCAACAAAAATTCGCCATCACAACGTGTGCCTCTATGACCAGTGATCCGGGAACACAACAAAAACAACAGTCAATTGCTGCGGCTGCTCTAGACGGTCTCGAAAACTTGCCGTTTGCCAGTTGAAGCTTGGGGAAAATGGCGACGCTTTAAACGTGTGAGCGGCAAATCGCGTTTTGCTCTTGTTTAGATCGCGATTGAAGTTGTCGGCAAAAGTTAATTTTGCCAATAAATCCCAACTCATTTCACAGCAGAGTTAAAGAAAAAGGAAAAACAAAAGATCCCAGAGGAAGAGAATGCGGTGAATAAGCCATAGATTGAATGCAAAGAATATTCAGATTTCAGCGTGAAGTTAACACTGTCGTAAGTTTTAAATTAATTTTTTCTCGTCGCCTAAGTTCTGGTGTCGACTTGCTTCTTATATTTGCCTGAATGTAGAGCTAGTCTTATTTAGAACAAGTTGCTTGTTTTTCGGGCAAATGGGAGGTTTTCGAGTCTCTTGCCGGTTTCAACTTTTCAAGAGCGTGTAAAGCGGCCATTATGAAACAAACGAACAACAAGTGCTCACCTATTAATATTAAATCCAACTGAGGGAAAAGTAACTCATAAAATACATTTTTTATTAGTTTTTTGTTACAAATAACAGAAAACACTTTATTAACCCAATTTACTCGATTGACATAATTACACTTTCAATATTGACACTAGACAAACTTTTAATAGGCGGATATTTTCTTAGTCTTTTTTTGAATTATCAGGAGATGGAATCTTTGTGTTGCTTCTAAGTTTCACTGATGGAGCTAGAGAAATCTTCTCAGATCGCCTTTTTCTCCGAATCTCTTCTTCTGGCGTTGCTGCTTTTTTGTATCTCTGAAATTGTGAAAAGAAAATGCAATGAATTTTTGGCTGTATAAATTAAAGAGGATAAAAGAGAAAAAAGCAAGTTAGATTTGAATGCACAGTTGTCAATGAAGCTGGAACATAGTAACTAAATTAGTAGTATTTTTTTTTTTGAATATTTTTACTAATGTACTAAGTGATTTAATGAAATTTTTTTAGGAAATTAAAAGCATTGCATCTCAAACATATCATCGAGTTCAGATTTTTATATGTATTATTATTATTATTATTATTATTATTATTATTATGAATAATAATAATAATAATAAATTTAAAACACTTGCAGAAAAATTTTGTAATTATTATCATAAAATAAGTAATAATTTTAATATAAATTGTAACGAGAATTTATTACAAGATATAAATACCGTGTATGCTCCAATAGAGGCTCCCGGCGTTTATTTGCAAAACTAGCCTCGGCTCCCGGTGCTTAATAGAGATCGTCTACTATTAGAGGCCGGCCATTATTAACAAAAACCTTCAGAACGCAATATTTTTACACATAAATACCGACTAATATTACAAACAGATACTTTATTTGAATTTCACATCCTACATAAGACTGTTAAAGATAAACGGCAATGTCTTTCTGTACTTTTGGCTGCTATTCGTCGTCCGAATCCGCAATGACGGGCGGCCGCCTCACCGGAAGTTTCTTTCGCGTATTCCACCGCGCGAATCTTAAAGGCAATGTCAAATGACCGTTTCGACGGTATTTTGTAAGGCAATGTACCGTAAGGTATTATGCACGACTATAAAGATATGCACGCTTACACTAGTTACCGGTAGGCAAATATCAAAGACCCGGCTACTGTTAGAGACTGGCTACTATTTGGCCATGTCCCCTCTGCAGCCCGGCGCTTATTAGAGACCGGTGACAATAAGAGCCTCGGCGTTTATTGGAGCATATACGGTAATTCAAATTTAATAAATACAATTGTAATTGATGTACCAAATGATGAAGAGATAATAAATATAATAAATGGGATGAAAAATAAAAAATCAATTGGACATGATCAAATATCTATTTCTGATATTAAAGAGAAAAAGGAAATTTTTGCTAAATTGATAGCAATAATGATACAATTAATTTTAAACAAAGAAATATATCCAAATAATTTAAAAATATCAAAAATTGTTCCAATATTCAAAAATAATGCTTTTAATGATTGTAAGAATCATAGACCTATTGCTGTATCATCAACTATAAATAAAATAATAGAAAAATTTTTAACTAAAAAATTACAAGAATTTTTAAAAATATTTAATGTAATTAATGAAATCAATATGCTTATCAACAAATTAAAAGTAAACTAAATTATTAGAAAAATTTTGTGGGCATATTAATAAAAATTTAAATAAAAATCATTTGGTACTATTAATAACTATTGACTTGAGTAAAGCTTTTGATCTGATAGATCATAAATTGCTTTTGACTAAATTGAAAAAATATGGAATAAGAGGTAAAATATTAAATATTAAGGAAAATTATTTAGATAATAGAAAGATTTTTGTGCTAATAAATACAATATTAAGTAAAAGAAACACAATTAATATTGGAGTGCCACAAGGATCCAATTTAGGGCCAATTTTATTTATAATTTTTTTAAATGATCTTTTTTATTTTTTAAAAGATTGTTATATATATGTATATGCTGATGATATACTAATATATATATCACGTTTAAATTTGGAGATTGTGAATAAAACTTTACAGGATAATTTCAATATTTTACAAAAATGGCTACATGATAATAAACTTGTTCTTAATAATGAAAAAACAAAAGGAATATTAATTAAACCCAAAAAGAAAATAGTAGATAAACAATTTAAATTCATAATACATTCGCATGATTGTTTACATGGAAATAGTACAAAATGTATTTCTTGTACTGAAGTTGATATAATAAATAATTTTAAATATTTAGGTATAATTATAAATGATTTTTTTACATGGGACAACTATATAAATATTTTATATAAAAAATTAAATGTAACCAAATATATATTTTATTATATAAAAAATATTCTTCCACTTAAGATAAAAATTTTAATTTATTTTGCAATTTTTGATTCTTTACTAAATTATGGAGTTAATAGGGGAAGTCGGGCGAATATGAGCAGGGGGGGATAATATGAGCATACCCGTCTAAAACGTTTCCTGTAGGAAGTAGGTGCTGCTGAAGAATGATCAACAACATCGTAGAAACCCACCCGCAAGGCTTAGCGCCAACAGAAGAATCACAGCGATTTGCATCTATCAATTGTTGAAAAGGTACATTTAAGATTGACTCACTAAAATGTTTCCAGTAGTTTCTATTAGCAACAGCAATTGTAATTATCATTGGTTTGCTTCTTAACTAAGCTCAAACATATTATAAACCTTCTCATTTCATCCTATGTAAAAGTTTTGAGGTCAGTAAACACCTCAGTAAATCTCCCCTCAGTAAACAAAATGGCCGAAAAGACACAGTGCTCCCGCGGTTTATATGAGCACGGGTGCTCATGATACCCTAACGGCATACATCCCTTCAATCCCCCTGTATTTTCAGAAGAGGATTTCATTCCGCAGAGCTCACAGCTAATCCAGAATGCAACAATAGCACAACTCTAGCTCTTCACAAAACCATCTCCTCTGGAAATTCTGTACAGCTATCATCCCTGGAAAATTCCAATGAAAGGGAGAGCTGTCTTGTCTCACCACCAACACCAGGATCATCTTCACCCCCCAGGAATATCTACACAGAAAAGTTCAACTCCACAATGCTCCCCAACATTCCGAGACTTGATTCCTATTGCAGCCAAAGGTTCAAGGAAGCCTTCCACAAGAAAAGTGGCTCATTCTACAGTGCTCACTGATAGTCCACTCAAATATACAATAGAGAATGCCAAGAAGCAGCAACCAGGAAAAAGAGCAAAAAAGTCTTCAAATTCGTGTGCTAAGAAATCAAGAAATATTGTAGACGCAGAGTGTATTTTCTGTGGGGATCTTTTTTTCAATAACAGGCGGTGACTGGGTACAATGGCAAAAATGCCAAAAATGGGCTCACGTAGAGTGCAGTGATGTTGGTAAACGACAGAAATGTTCCATTTGTGACTTTTGTTCAAAATAGAATATGAAAGACAAAATGAATACCACGCATTGGTTTCTACTATAATATATGCAGTATGTATATATATTAAATATATATATATATATTTTTTTTTTTACTTGTATTCTACTATTTTTCACTATGAAAACCTTTCTAGTTACCATTTCTATCTGAAATTAAAGAGTGTCGTTGTGCATTACATGTATTTTTAATATTATAAGAGGGTGTTCATATTACCCCTTGGGTATGCCCATATTTCCCCCCATGTTTTTAATATGAGCACTTAGAGGATCTTCATTAATTATTTTTCTAGACCAAAATTATTAAGTTTTCATTGATATGTATTTTACTATGCAGTTATAAAGGAATGAATTGTTGAATAAAATAATACTGATGTTTGTTAATCACTTGGTTTGATGTGGGATAACAAATTTCTTTAAGGTGCTCATAATCGCCAGACTTCCCCTATATGGGGAAATGTAGGAAATATATATTTGGAAAATTTTAAAAAATTTACAAACCAAAGTTTTAAAGTTGATATTTCCTAAAAACATAATATCAATAAAATAAAACAAATATTATTAAAATATAATATATTATATCCTAAACAAAAATTTATATATAATATAATAATAAATAATTTTTATAGCGTAATTAAATTAAAAAATGAAAGTATAAAAGAAAATTATAATTTGAGAAATAAAAATAGAATAAAACTTGATTATCCTTTTATCTATAAAGAATATGGTATAAGAAATTTAAATTATATAATTGAGAAAACCTTTAATGATATAAATTGGAATATATTTAAAGATTATAAAAGAATTTCAATTGTAAAAAATAAGGTAAAAAATTGGATATTGGATAATATTGATTAATAATTTGTTAATTTTATGTTTGTGTTAATATGTTTTTGCTAATATATTTGTTTCAGTATGTTTGAGGATGATAAGTTGATTTTGTAAAATTTGTAAAATTTATTTAAATGAAATTTTCAATGTAACTATTATGTATTATTATAATATATATATTTGCGAATGAGCCCATTGGGACTACGCAAAGTACTCAAGAGGCATGTTTTTCCTTTCTTTGTGCCCATACTTCCTTCATTCTTCTGCTGTGGGCTTCTTTTCTCTCTTGAGACCATGTTGTTCCGGTCTTCTTCTTAGGTTTCTCCTCTTGGTCAACTTGCCACTTGTAAATTTTGGACCTGAAAACTACCCGGTTTGGAATATCCTCTGGTGTAATTCCGGCCAGTTTAAGGTCAGTTTTGATTTCACCAATCCACTTCATTGGGTCTGTTTTCGATTTACTCCTTTGTTCGTAGAATTCAACTATTTGTCTAGTAAGTCTTTCTGGGTTCATTCTTTTGATGTGTCCATAGAATTTTAATCTGCGTTTTCTAATGTCACTGAGAATATTTGAGTATTGTTTGATTTCTTGATTCTGAGCCGGTACTGTTCGTCTATAAGTTTTGGGCCTAAAATTTTCCTTATGATTCTGCGTTCCTTTTTCTGGATGTTTTCTATGTCGGATTTCCTATTCAAAATTAGTGTCTCTGACCCATAGAGGCATTCTGGTTTTATGACTGTATTATAATGTTGTAGTTTTATGTGCTTGGAAATACATTTTTTGTTGTTGATATTTTGGGTGAGTCGGTATGCAGTGTCCATCTATTATGTATTATAATAAAATAACAGCACCTGTTGATGGGAATTTGAATTCCTAACGGGACTGAATTGTATAAATTTAAAAAAAAAGTTTATATGTTTTTGTAACAAAGTGTGTTTAGAATTTATATTAATTTACAGTTAGAATTT
>JAFIDM010000007.1:13465990-13488518 GCA_023159025.1 Thereuonema tuberculata | reverse complement strand
AAATTGGCTATTTTCAAGGATAAGATGCCTTCGCACGAAGTCTTCCCCTATTATGGTAATTGCTGAGAGGAGTTACTAAAGGGGTAATATCCTTTAGTTTTAAACCTTGGGTTTCCTCAGCAAAAACAATATGGCGGGTCAAGGACCAAAGCACATATTGCCAAGTGTAAAGACGTGCAAGAATTATTATTATCATTATTATTTGTTCAACTTTTATTTTGAAATTCAATTCATTCCTAAGATCCTAATTTGAGAAATTTATTTAGAACTATAAATTATAAATTAAACATTTTTTAAAATACCTGCTTTAAAGAACCCTTTTCTCTAAGAAGACGATATACTGCATATATTGGCACCCAGATAATTGAACTACAGGCAAAAAATATTCCAAAATAATCAATCCACCAAACGAAACCAGGTTCCTTTGACAAAAATTTGAGCTCAAAAAAGGAGAAACATAGTATTCCCTACAAAATAAAACAAATAACAATTGTTAATAGTAAATAAAAGTGTTTTTTTTATGCGTATAGCTGAGCAAACGCCAACATACATTTGTCACGCAGTTGTATAGGACGTGCTGTACTATCCAAGCTATGTTTGATATGCAGCGGAAGCTTAAAAATTATGTAAGTGCACCGTGAGGCTAAGAAGATTAAGAAACACTGCTTTAAATGATAGTTTTATATTTTCCAAAGATAACAATAATTGCAAAATAACAAAAATTATCTGGAAGCGATTACAATAACTGTTTCTTGCTCCCCACAACCAATTAGAGGGATACATTGAAGTACAGTAGAGCCCCGATTATCTGCGGAATTGGGTGGCAAAGGTACCGCGGATAGTAAAAATCGGGGATAACCCGAAAAAAGACTAAAAATGAGGTGTAAACACGAAAAAAAATATTTCAGCATAAAAACTACGTTTTATTATATAAAAAACATAATATGCAAAACTTTTAAAATATGTATAGCACAGCAGAAACCTTTCTGCAGATTAAGAGCCTACCACTCATTCACAAATTCCGAGAAGGCCTATAGGATTACGATGCACAATAAACCTGTCAGTAATTTTCGACCTTCGCATTGTAGGGCCTATTGTACTTTCCCTGGTGTTGGCTTGGATTAAAATTGGTTTTTTTGAGGTTCGTAATTAAAAAAATTTTTCGCGGCACTCGCGGATAATCAGGGTATGTCATTCTTGGCGTAATGCCTACGCTCCAAGTTCAAGCCACAGAGAGCTGTAAGAGAGAAAATTTCCACACTCTCGTAGCTTCATCGTTGTCGATGTAAGTGAAGAGTGTTAATATTCAAGAAACATTTTTTCTAGAGTCCCGTTAACATGAAGTGAGCAGACTGTTCGTAAACATGCGTGGGTTTATTCGTAATTTTTATGTTAAGTCCCGCGAATACAATGAGACAAAACAAACACATGTGACATTAAACTTAATAGCAAACGACAATCGCACATTTGCCATCTGTTCGAAAATGCCTTTCTGTCGGCCAGCCCGGATCGGTTGTTCTATTTCCAACAGACCATTGCTCCTTACAACCAATTAGAGTGAAACATTGGAGCATGGCAGTCATGACGTCATGCATAATCTCCAAGTTCAATCCATAACGCACTGTCTTCACTATAGCTGAATAAAGACCAATTAAAAAATATTATTATACCCATTTCGAATAAACTTAACATTTAAATGTATTAATTGTATGAATTAATAGGCCTCATAACTGAATAGTATCCATTTTTTATTTTATTTTATAAACTTAAAAAAATTAGAGTTGATTACAGAGCTTTAAAAGAACCCGACTCCTTGGAATGGAAAACTAAGGAAGAAATTAATTCAATACAAAACTCCTTTCTCTTCATTATAAAGCATCTTTTTTATTGTCTAGACGATATTTCTCAGAATTTATCATTCTGCTTTGTCAAGCCTTTTTTTTGAATATTTATGTATATAGTAAACCCAAACACATTAGCTTATTTCCAAGATTTGATAAGAGGACAAGAGGCTAGATTTAAATAAATAAAATCATTGATATGAATAAGTTTCTTCCATATTGTTATTGAAAAATGAATTACTTCCATAGTGTTAATTATTGTTATTGAAAAAATTGTTAGTTAAAAATGATTGAATTTCTTCCATTGTATCAATATTGTTGTTTAATTATGTTCGTTGACAATGAAAATGAAAATGTATTGATACCTACTTGTTATTCATTGTAAAATATTCAAAAAAAAGGCTTGACAAAGCAGAATGATAAATTCTGAGAAATATCGTCTAGGCAATAAAGAAGATGCTTTATAATGAAGAGAAAGGAGTTTTGTATTGAATTAATATGAAAAATAAGAAGACATGTATATATATTTAAGGAAGAAATTTTTGTCAAATACAGTTTTCTCTCATTTTCTCTCACTAATACATGGTCTTAGCTTCTGTTTATCAACATAACACTAATTTTATCATAGGTGTCTTTTGTATCAACGTATTATCGTGTAGGGATATATTCTAGTAATTATAGTATTCCCAATATTTGGCTTGATATTTATTTTGCTGAATTAATGAAATGAATTCTTTAGCAACTGTTCATCATATAATTAAGAGATTTCTTTGGATTTTCAAGTTTATATTTGAATTTAAACAATTAGTAAGATATAATTTACTCACAAACAAAGTAAACGGTGAAACGTATAACCACAGGTATTTCATTATTCTAGGAAGTTCATAGCCAATCATATCTCTAGCATTGGCCATCATTTTATCAGCACCTAGATATTAAAAGTTACAAGAATAAGAAAATACGTCATAATTAACTTTTTCTTTTTAATTTTCGTTAAGAAACACTGTTAGACACATTAAAGCTAGGCGAACACGTACCAATCTGGGACAATATTGGTGGACAATATTGGTCATGATTGGTATTGGTGGTTGGCACTGTCCGCGAACACACAGGTTTTCGTTTGACGAGCATTGGCCTAGTTACGGCGTTGCTCACTAGGGAGAGCTAAAGAGAGCGTGTTTCCGTTCAGAATTGCTATAGTATTAAACGCCGTCCCTCTGTAGAAATCAATGAAGATTCTTTCATTATCAATTGACAAAATGTTGTTGATGGAATTATCTGTGTTGGGTCGACCCATTTTGCTGATTTTTAAGCCTTGTTTCTCAAAGAAAATGGCCGGCGTGAGTGACTGAATTTCCGATGTTCAAGGTCCCGCCTCCTTCGACGTCAGCATTGTCACGTGATTTCATCCGTTCATGTGATTCGCTCGCTAAGCAGCAATCTTTCTCGCCAACTGAAGTTGGTACCTTTTTTCCGACAATCGCCAATGGGCAATATTGGGCAATATTCTTCCTTTTTATTGCTGAAAACGGTTGGTACCAATCAAAAGTACCAATATTGTCCCAGATTGGTACGTGTTCGCCTAGCTTAAGAGAAGTGGAAGCGGAGGCTTGTACTAATTACGTAAATGCTTGCATGCGTGTGTAAAAACCAAAAACTTTGATCCCTAAAACAATTTAGTGGTAGATTTCTCAAATGACCAGTACAGCAAAAATCAACTCAGCAGGAAATAAAGAAGCAAAACTATCATTACCATCTTTCTTAAAGATATCTACTGTCCGACCACAGATGCGAGATCCCTCGACACTTCTGCGCATGGCAGAAGAGGGCGAATCCATTCCCACAATAGGGGAGTCAATCCGGGATGTTTGATCCGTCTTGTTTGTATATTATTAAATATCGAAAAAATTAGCTTCTATTTTGTGAACATTTTAGTTTATAAAATGGCAACTATTTTGCTTAGCAATAGCATAAAAAAAATATACAAATTAATATCGCTCAACATACGAAATCGTAATCCCTGATTCCCTTCTACCTTAAAACACAAATCGACTGTTCTTGGCACTCTGCCAAGTAGGGGTCTCTTTATGTGTGGTCGGACATATTTTATGTTATGGAAACACAACAAAATTATACTTCTTAATCTGGGTTCTTGTCAGACACAAACAAGATCGCTTGAGATGGTGTCTCTACAAAAAAGGAAAATTAAGTACTGCTTGCCCAAGCGATAAAGACTGGGTTTGGCACACTGCCAAAACAATGGAACACGCCCAAGGGGAGAAAGGAAGCTCTGGAGGGACGGAAAAATACGCTTGGAATTTACGTTGGAATACGATTCTTCCTTTTGCGCTGGTTTAAATTAGTTCTTTCTATCGTACGATCGTCATATCAGTCACGTTTAATTATTTTCTAGTATTTTTGTAATCGTTTGAGTACATACTCATAATGAGTGCTCCTCTATTTTCACGCAGAGAAAGAGATAGGAGCAACCAGTAAATCACGTGACCAATCTCTTTCGTCTGGCTAAGCAGTAATAGCCTCTTCCCGATAGCGTTTGCATTATCTTTAATTTGAAAACACTTGAATATCTCTTGACCTAAGAGGACCAAGTGAACAAGACTTAAACTTCATGAGAAAAAAAAATCGCTTCTTGAAACATTAAATGAACATCAAAAGAACTCGAAAGTGTAATAAAATATGTTTTGATTACCGTAAAGATAGTTCATCATAATACCCTCGAAGAGAACTAATGCAATGACAGCCCAACCAGCTCCGCCATAAGAATCCAAAAAATCAACGTAATACCGTCCAGCCTGTAAAAAGAATACAAAAACATTACAAATAATTAACTCCTTAATAAATTAAAGATGAGCTAAGTAAATATCAGAATATTAATTTAAGTAAAATTTATTGTATTACTTTTTACAATTGTAGTTGCAATTCAACATGACTCTGATGTCCATTAGACAAACTGCAATCTTTACAAATAATTTGCTACAAGGTTTTCTCTAGAACTTATCTTTTATCTCAAAAAGATTAAGGCTTGTGTTCAACTGCGCTCTCGAATTTCATAGATAGTAGTCGCATGGCGCTATATCTAGACTTTCTACTGGCCCTCTTCTATTTTAATGTTAGCGAACGGCCAGGAAAGTACAATCTATAATCTGCTTTGCATTCTGGGAGTTTCATCTTTCAGCGTTATTTCATCTTTCAGGACTGTACGTATTCTTTATATAGTATAATGAATTCTCTAAGGGCAGATTTAACACCATACGAAAACAGATAAAAATGAAATTTACAAATCACGATAATTGAAGAACTCTAAACCAAACTTTAGGAAATTCGTGGCAATTTATCAGAGTATGACGTGAAAATGTTAGGGCTTTAGAAGTATGTATGGATAATAATGAAGCCGTATTCAATCCTAACTGCAAAAAAATGTTAAGTGGTAATATTTGTTTTTGATAAAAATAAAGTTTGCCTCTTCTTTTTAAGCTCATTCACTTTCATATTACGAACCTATGTAATAATATAGCTTAATGTAAAATACTAAAATTTTTTGGTTTCTATGGAACACTTATTGAAAATTTACAGATTTTATAAAATTTGCAAAAATTATTTACCCTGGTTGTCAGGAGAATCCCAATTAGAAACAGAACACAGCAAATCAAGAGAGTTATAAGCCATCGATAATGGACATAGAAGTCATTTTCGTCCTCAAGTGCACAGATCAGTGATTGGGCAAAACCTAGCTGTAAACAATAGTGTTCACTATAAACAAAATAATAATTATAATAAAAATAATAATTAACTATAATTATAATAAGTTAGCCATATCTATTAACCAATCTAGTATATATAAAGTACATTTTCCTGTATTTTCCACAGTTGTGAATCCTTTATCCAAAATCTATAAAATACAGCTTTGGGATGGAACTAAGCCTAAACACAATATCCATTGACGTTTCATAATAGAGGTTATACGTAATCTCTAAAGATAGTTTTATATAAATTATTATATATTTTTGTATACGTATCTGAAGAGCGTCTGCAGGTCAGTAGTGTAAGAGTAAATGCAAGAACTCTTTACAGAATTTGATTAAAATATTTAACGTGTGCACATTTTTGACACAGATTAAACAGACGGAAAACACAACCGACTAGGTTTAAAAAACTTATTTGCAACTTAAAAATACATGTCACAACCGGTTTCACCCTATTCAGAGCGTTTTCAAGTGACAATAACTAACAGAGATAAGGACTTATTATCGTGATCATTATTATCGCTTCTGTGATCATTATTATCGTCGCGGTGAGAGTTGAACCCGCAAACACATTATCATTGACTAATTTCTCCAGTATCAATGCCGAAAGCTCCGCAGAAAATATCAATCTCAATTATCAAAAATAGGAAATATAAAAAATCTCACATACATCTTCTTGAAATCGACGAGCAACGTTAAGAATAATTTCCCTACTTGTTTTTTGAGACCTTTTCCTCGTCGAAATGTTGAATGTGAATCCAACGACCGCCATTTTGTTTTACATTTGAATGTGACCGACAGGCCAGGAAAGATAAATCTATCATCTGCGTTGCATTCTGGGAGGATCATTTCTCGCCGCGAGGACTGTAAAAACAGTTGCTTCGACAAACTGGAGATCCCAATCTGCACTGGAGTGACGCCTGTCGTGTAGGATAGGAACTATTGTCCGTCACTTCCCTGTTGACCGGAAATAAGAATGTCTTTGTCTTTATAGAATTTGTAGGCAATTTTATATTCTTGTTTCCTTTCTGTTATGTTTAGAGATCAATCTATTGTTTCTATTATTGCTGATCCAGCTGATACAAATAAAGGTAATAAAACTATAGCAGAAAAACCAGAAGTGGCAAAAGCAATTTTACCAACGGATAATGTTAATTCGTTATTTTTTAAATATTTATAACTTCTTCTATGTACGTATAATCTCTTTTCTAGGATTTCATAATTTATATGTCTCCACAGATATAATGAACGAACTAGAGTAATGTTTTTTAGAACTAATAATATATAATTTTAATATATTTTAAAGAAAAATATATTAAAAGTATGAAGTAACTCCTACATATTAATTTTCTAAGAAATTTGCCTGTTTACCACACTAGTAAGTCCAAGGATTAAAGTCCCCAAAAAGAAGAGCACTGCCCATAGAGGAGATACTGGAAGTAATGACAAAGCAGTAGGATAGACAAGGAATACCAAAGCTGGACCTGTAACAGAATAATAATTTTATAGATATTCATTAAATTATTTCCATTTTTCTTGAGTGAAATGCAATTTTCAATACTAAATATGTCATGTGTTTCAGATTACATTGAAATTTATTGAAAAATGTGGTAAAGATTTCAGATACGAAGAAATGCTTATAAAATTTCATTTCTAATATATAAAAAATTCTATTTAAAATTAAGTCTAGTAGAATCTTTAAAAAAAACAAGAAGTTCCTGAAACAACTAAAATCTATTATCTTAAACAACTGACAGTCTTTAAAATGTCTATGTTTTTTCTTTGAAGTCTACATTCATTTCCAAATTAAATCTATCTGGTAAATACAATTATCTTAAGAAAAAAAATCATTAAATTTCCATTACTTACGTAAGTTATTTAAATCGGATTACTTTTTTTATTATTTGAAATTAATGGCTAAGAGGATTAACATCTATTATTTAAGATATTGATAGAAATTTATTGTTCTTTTGCTTTTCTGAAGCAATTTTTATCGCCTTTTGGTGTTAATTCCTCAACAAAGATCAATTGGAAACGATTTCAAATTTACATGTTAAATTATCTTTTACTTCTGAAATACCAAGGAGGGGACTTTAACGTGCGTAAATTGAAACTTCAAACAAAAGAGGAAATAGTGAGAATTTTCCATTCACGCCCTGAGCTATCGTGAATAGGAATCTGGGACAGCTGTTTCGTCTTTATTAGAACTCATCACAAACATTTTCATATTGACGATTAACTCGAAGACGTGAAAGGCTATGGATCAAGCTCCAACTCCCGGTAGTGGCATTTTCCAAAAAACAAAAACAGCAACAAAATCACGGTAACCAGTGATTATAGCATTTTGAGCCCTTTGAATCGATCGTCAATGGGTAAATGCGGCTGATGAGTGCTACCAAGCACGAAGCAGCTGTCCCAATTCTCGTAAATAACTTAAGGCGTGAATTCAAATTGTGCATTTTTTCATATGCATGAAGTGTCAAGCAGATTAATGCAGAAATTATTACGGAAATACACTCATACATATATACATACATACATACATACATATATACATACATCGATTTATTGGATAAGCCTCGTTTTCCTAGAAAGTAGGTACAGTAGATGTCGCAACCTTTAGTTTTTACTTAATTATCTCTTACTGACGATTAGAACTAGACATTTGAAGAAGCTCTATGGAGAGCTATAAAATTACAATACCACACATGCTATTACAACTTTTGTAACACAATAATTAATTGATAACCTCATCAGTGTACATCTACATTCGTAGGATCTAGATTCTAATTTTTTAATGCATCTAATTCATATCTTTAATAGATATAGATGTGGTTAGTTATAGATGTATTTAAATTAGGGACAAGAGACCAAATTCCAACCACTTTCTTCCACCTAATTCCACCTAAACGCCGTTTCAAGTTCATTAAGGTAAAGGTACTCCAGAGCATCCACAGCGAATGCGACATCTAAAAGCTTTTTACTAAATTTTGAAAACGTTAACATTTTTGCATTAATGTTTACATCTTCTTTTTGTAGATTAGAATAATGTTTTTCTCATTTATTGATTTTTTAATTGACTTTTTTTAATATTAAAAATGATTTATGGAAAAAACATGTAATAGTTTAAAAAGTTTAAAGTTTTTGGCCTGGTTTGACTCATTCTAAACCACTGTCAAGCTGCTCCAAATATTATAAATCATACTATTAATAGGCAAAAAACGTTCGGATGTTTATTTGTCATCGTAGTGAAGAGAGCGGAGAGAGTCAGAGAGAGAATATTTTTAAGACCAGCAGTAGTCCAGTGGTTAGTGTTCCTAACTGCGAGGACGGAGGTTCTCTGTTCGAATCCCATGCAAGGCAAGAAAAAAAGATAATTTGACTTTCTCAGCAAGGGGGAAAGCAAATAGATAGAACGCAGGAGGTTTATACATTTTATTCCTTTTAAAAAATGAGCTTAGAACATCTTTTTCAATCTTATGTTTTCGAAAAATGTCACGGTATTTCAAAAATGTGGAATGTTTTATTTCCGTGAGTATTTCACGGGTTGCACGTAGTGGACAGTTAATCACAAGCCCAGAAGGAAAGATTTATCAGCTTGACTTTCTTAAGAAAGCTAACTAATATGCAGCAAAGAGAAATGTTTGTTATATGAATAGAATTCATTACAAGAATATAGTAAATATAGTAAATTTGGTAACATATGTCTCATTTGTCCTTTACAAAGAATTTGTCCTTCTGGTAAGTTAAAGATTGTGTGTCCGATAGCCCACATAGTGGTTGAGGCGCTGGACTGCGGACTGAAGGAGGTTCAATTGTAGGCGGTGGTCGGGGATTTTTCAACGGTTATTTCTCCTCCAGACGGACCCTATGGTTCACCCAGCCCTCTCTCAAATGGTTACCGGGTTTCTTACCGGTTAAGCATTGGCGAGCGTTAGTCCCGTTCATCGAGAATCTCTGGGTGCCTAAACATATCGCGCACCTGCAGGGCCTGCTGTGGTACAGTTTAACTTTCACTTACATACCATGGTAGGTCAATCCGTAGATTGGTTCAAGTCTACGGAACCTAGTGACCCCCGAAGGGCGACCCCTAGGAGAAGCCGTATCTATACAAAGGAACAGATACTAGAGTGGATTCCGGTTGCCTTCTCCAGGACGCCATTACGGAATGAGGTCAGACCGAAGAAAAGTGAAGAAGAGGCTGACAACACAGGAAAGGAAATTGAAACATCCATGCTCTCGACCAGGATTTGTACCCGGGAACCGGCACACTGGCCGCACGGCAAACCGCACGACCACGCCGGCACGGCAACTTTTACTTAAAGATTAAAATCTTTAATTTACCAAAATTCTTTTTTTAATAAAATAAAAAAAAATATATTCACAAAAGCATAACAACAGGAAATATCATTCGTATTTACCCTTACCCTTCCGAGCTAAATCGTCCATTGATTTATTTAGTTCGTGTGCAATAAAACCTAGTATACTGTATACCATAATTGCACAAACAATGCAGATAAGAGTATCACATGTAGCTACTATGAGGCTGGCTCTAAAAGAATTGAAAAAAAAATAAGATACATATATAAATTATTAATTACGATATTAATGTATAGAAAGTGATGACATAAAATAGACACATTCAGAATGAAATCCTAATCAATTGACTTTGTATTATATTCGGAATCGGTCGAACTGAAAGCTAAGAATTTGATCATCTTAGCATGCGTTGTAGCTTCCAGCTAACAAACATTGATAAACACAAATTTTAGTGTAGACTATTTTAAATTGCTACTAAATATTAAGTCCAAATGATTTATGTATCTTTTTAACTTACAGTTTTAAAAAAGATTAATATTCAACAACTGTAGTATTTTGCCAAAAAAAAGGGTTTGCCATATATGGTCATTACGTAGCGATCGATTTTTGTCTGGAACAAACGTCACCAGTGATGACGTCATCAACTTGATCTCCGCGCAGTGAGTCCAAGATGGTGTCGTTTTGTGATCGCATCAACGTGACCAAGAAAGGACAAACTTTGCATAACCAAGCAAGGGGATTAGTGTGGAACGTTTGTAATTCTTTCAATTTTAATTATTATTATGTATGCGTAACTGTAGAAAATACAAAATCCAGAATGTTTTCGTAATATTTATAAGATTCAGTTACGGATTTTAGCAATAGATGGCGACGTTACGTCCTGGAAACATCAATAAGGAAATTACGTCATCAAAAGCTTTTCTTTCATAAACTGAACTGTAGATATGCATTAAATAATTAAAAATTAACTAACTTAAAATAACCATAAATAATTTTTCTAAACAGTACCTCCAAACGTTGGTGTGATAGTCATTATAGCTATTATATGTTATAATAGCACCAAATCCCACAGAATAAGAGAAGAATACTTGAGAAGCAGCTTGATACCAAACCTGCATCAAAGAAATAAGACACGTCTATTATAAATTTCAAAAATGTAAAACAAACTGTTTACATCAGGTTTTCCTAAAAGTAAAATATGGCGTAGTGATCAGAACGGTGAGGATATGGAAAAAAAGTAAGAATTTGTTTTAATTATTTCTGATGGTCCCAAGTAAACTGCATTATTTCAGTAAACTGCATTTGAAATGAATTCATGTATCTATAATGGATCCAAAATATCTGTATACACTCCTCTATGGTCTTTGCTCAGACAGATCCGTCTCCAGGTCCGTAAGTTCATTTTTCGTAGCATTTGTGGCGTCACAGTCGCGAAGGCTTGTGCACAGCAATCTGCAACTCAGCATTGGAAACGTATATCTGTTTGCGGACTTCCTGGTTAATGATTCCCCACAGAGAAGTGTCTAGCGTGGTGAAATCTGAGCTGCGTGGTGGCTATGGCAAAGGTGAAGGAAAGTTTTCGGATCCCCGACTAATCTACCTGCTTGGAAATAGCTTATCAAAGCCCAATCGCACTCTCGTGGCGAAATGAGTTGGTGCTCCTTCTCGTTGAAACCACACAGTGTCAGTTACGCCTTTAACTGGAGTTCAGACAGTAACCATTCGTTAATTCGTTGTACGTAGATAAGTTGTCTGATTCACTGGGACATTGCATGTCTCCCCTATACTGACCAGGCGCACTGGGAGATACATTTTGTACTTACTGCCAGGTTTTTTGGAATCGATACTGAGGGGATTTTTCGGTACCTTCCTCAGGAAGCCATTACGGAATAGCTTCAAACAGGAAGAGAAACTGAAGAAGAGGCAGACAAACACCGTAAAATAAGCATTCATGCCATAGCCGGGATTCGAACACAGGTTCCGGCATATCAGCCTCGTTGGAGGCTGCCACTTAAACCACAAGCCGGACAGTAAATATTGGAAATCATATTGCGTCCTTAAAAATTTAATATTTTATTAGAAATATGAATCTAACAAATTCTGAATAAAATAGTGAACAACCAGCATTTAAATATTAATGATAAACTGATTAAAAAATGCAAATACACTAGCTTAGTATTTTAATTCGTTTCTGTAGAGATAATTAGAATAACAATTTAGAATCTTTTCTAAAGTTAATTATAAATTAAAGGGTTTTATAGGCCGTAATCCTCGTTTCGATTTTTTTCTCATTCGTACAATCGTGTTTGTGACTTACATAACCACCTGATACCTGCAATTTGTCAACAATTGCTTTATTGATGATTTCTTTATTAATACGTAGTTAATATATGATCGATGGAAAAAAACTGTTTTGTTTTGTTTTGTTTTCTGTCGTTTTTAAGAAAATTCGAGATTTAGTTGGAACTCTTTCGCGAGCGGCGGATGTGGACATTTTGAAGGCAAAAACTTTTAACTTCGTTAGAAGACGAGCAAGAAACCACCTGGCAGAAAATTCTTAAGATCATTTCTACGATGATCTTACGATGTTTCGTTTGGAAAACAAAACAGAAAAAATAGAAGCATTTTACTTTTAATTAATACTAGGTTAGGTTAATTAAGGTATGACCATTTCCAGGATATTTCGATTGGGAACAGGAAAAAAAAAACATTGTTTTCATTTCGAAAAGACCCTCAATTTTGAAACTTATCCGCCATCTTTAAAATAGTCCAAATACCGCCATTTTTCTTATTTTAAATGGTTGCTTCCTCAAAGAGTGCCACCTAAATGTCTAATTTTCTTAGAAACTTACAAAATAAAACCACATTTTTCCATCGATTACATATCTAATACCTATTTCGGAATCGTTTGGTTTAAAAGAAGAAACAAAAAAAAAGAAAATTCATCTTAATTTCAATGGTTCTGTATCCAACACAATTACAGTTAACCCTTCTGTGAAGGTGATCGTGAAAGCGTTCTAGGCCTTGAAAAATCGTATGTCGAATTATGGCGCAAAGTTTGTACATACAAAATGTCAATCAAAGGTTTTTTTTAGTAAGAGATAGTGTTTTAAATATACTATAATATCATACTATATATATCAATAAATAATAATCTTTAAATTGCTTTTATCTTTAAGTTATTAATGGTTTACCCTGAACTCTCGTTTTCCTCTATTTACCGTTTTAGTCTTCTGATACAAGTATCAGAAAGACTTACAATCCCGATTTTGAGGTCAAGTATCAATAAAATCTCATTAAATTATCATTAAGCACAACAATCACAACAATCGCAACAATTGCGTCTTTTGCATCCGCAACAATCACATTTATAATAATAAGGAAATTAAGGCGATATCAATTATATTTTCATAGTTGTATCAGAAGCATTGTGATTGGTTTGCTAATCGCTATCCCTACCTTGTTTGTTGTCTATTCCCCTAAAACATAATGCATCTAGATTTCTCTGTATAAGTAAAATTACCTGTGCATATGTGATTTTCGTGAAATTTGGATTAAACAAAAAAGCAATTCCGCTCAAGGCTCCTGGTAATAGAAGGCTTCTTATCACCAGAATTACAATAGTAAATATAGGAATACAGAGCATAATTGTAATGATCTGAAAAATATAAACTTTCATCAACGACAATTTTTCAAATACACTCATTAACAAAAAAAACGATGCCCCTAGAAGGAGTTGTCCGATGGAGACAAAAATTGGTGGAGAGGAATTATGTACAGAATATGTACAGAATAGAAAATGATTAAAATTTCCAACAAATTGAATGATTTATTTCGGAGTTGCAGAGTTACAAAGTAACGAGCTCAATAGGGTGTTGACCCCCCCCCCCCCTCTATCCTGAATGGAAGCTGCCACACGATGTGGCATAGAGTGATAAAAGCTCCCTGATGGTCTCCTGCGGTATTTCTTGCCAAATTTGCTCCAAGTGTCGGGCTAGGTCATCCACATTCTCTGGTGGATGCAGTTGCCTTCCTATCATATCCCAGACATGCTCGATTGGAGAGAGATCTGGGGATCTGGCTGGCCAAGGAAGTGTTTCACAAGCTGCAAGACAGGTCATAGCAACACGTGCCAAATGTGGTCTGGCATTATCTTGCTGAAAAATAAGGCCAGGGTACTGCAAAAGGAAGGGTAGCAAAACAGGTCTCAGCACGTCGCTGTGCTGTAAGTGTGCCGCTAAAGACGACCAAAGGGGTCCGGCTATCAAGGGAAATGGCACCCCAGACCATAACTCCTGGTTGAGGGCCTGGGTGGCGTGCAATAGTGAAAGCAGGATCGGCACGCTGCCCTGGGCGTCACCAGACACGTCTGCGACGATCGTCAGGACACAGTTTGAAGCGGGATTCGTCGCTAAACACTATACGTCCCCAGTCAGCATCATTCCAACCGGATCGAGCCAAGCACCACTGTAATCTGGCCCGACGGTGTGCAGACGTGAGTGGCAGGTGACGTAGCGGTCGGTAAGAGCGTAGATGTCGCTCTCTCAGCCGTCTGTGAATGGTCATGGTGGACACTCGTGTTGGGGTCGCACGTCTGATGGTTGATAACGATGATTCAGGGCTGTGACAGCTGATCTGACAATCACTCTATCCTCCCGCTCTGCTGTGGCCCTAGGTCGACTGCTACCTTCATGACGCTGAAATCTGCCATTGTCCACCCATTCCTGCCAGCATCTTCTAATCGCCGCATCACTTCGACCTATATGACGACTCTTTCAATCCAATGATACGATCTCTTTCAAACTCTGACAGTTGCACGTAATGAGCTGAAACCTGCGGCTAGGCATTTTTTTCAGTCGTTGAAAGGTATCCTAACTCGTAATGCAACAGAAATTTTGACCATCAGATTGAGAATCGCTTCTTATATACACCTGCTGAGTGCGCAGTTCAGATGCGCTGTAGCTCTCCCTATTCATTCATTGGATACCAAAGTTTAATCATTTGCATGGGCGATCCCAATGTCTTTGCATATGAAATTTCATTACAATCGGACAACTCCTTCTAGGTGCCTCGTTTTTTTTTGGTAATGAGTGTAGAAAGTATACAGCATTTAAACAAATTCATTGCATATAATAAAGTATATATAAATGGTATATAATACAGTTGAACATCCATAATCCGAAATACTTTGAACCAAGAACATTTCAGATTTTGGATTTTTCCGGATTTTTGTGATGTTCCTGAGAATTGAAAAATACATACTGTCATAAAAGTTATTTTTTATGTAACATATAAAACATGAATACAAATATAACAAACAAAGATTATAAATTTATTTATTTATCATCTTCAAAAAGAATATCGAAAGAGGTTGATAGATCAGGAACTCCAGGGATTGAACACATTGTGTTTTACGAACAGTTTCAGTTGCCTTACGTCTCCCGTGGTTCCATCCTGGGATTGGTTGAGGTTACTTTTAGCCAACCATATTGTGTAGTTTACAACCGCTGCTTATTATCTACCTAATTGTAGCTAAATTCCGAAAAAAGAATTAGAAGAAATGAAATCATAAGATTATTAGTCAATGCTTAATGGTCTGTATAGAAGCACAAAATATTTAAGGTTTGGCTAATGACAATAAAAGAATACCCTGTATTCCCCGTAAATAGAAAAATCCCGAGAAATTCTGTGGGTCATAAAACCACAGTTACTGTCCTCCAAATGAGAGATGGCCGCCCTGTTTTTGTGAGATCTGCGCATGTATCATCGATTTGTCTGGTCAGGCACTTCCGTCTGATGTTATGAAAGGACGCCGCCATTGTGCTAATCGCTTGTTACTTTGCAAAAGAGCATTGTATTTATAAATAATATATATTTAGTTATTTATACAAATACTTATTGTTAGCAACTGGTATTGAAATAACGCTAAATAGTCGAGAGAAGTTTTAATTTGGCGTTATCAACATGTCTTTCTCAGGGAAAACAGACTACGTCGTCCATTGTGACAGGAAAACATAATTGATCAGCTACCGGAAGGGCTGCGCAGTTCAAACTTCCGCCGGCCAACTTTCATTTTGAGGACAATAATTTTTCTGATGTTCCTTAGATAACCAATGAATTCCCCCAAAGCAAGGAGAATGAATTGGTATTCATCACATAGGCAATACATCATTCTAAAAAGTTCGGGTTTTCGGAATTTTGCGGATTTCGGAATTCCGGATTAGGGATGCTCAATTGTATTAAAAAGTAAGTATAGTTGGCGTAATCCTCAAAACTAACCCTTCCCAACGACTTAATTCCTCGGAAAAGACAGAGAAAGCAGATCATCCAAAGTGCTGCCAGAACAGTTAGTAGGAGCCATTGAGGATTACCAATATTGAAGATATGATCGGATGAGTTCAAAACTCCATAACTAAAAAAGACAGGAAAATGATTTTTAGATTTTTTTTTAGAAAAATTAACAGCATGAATAAAATAGGTACATATCGTGAATTTTGTTAAATAACAGTTTTAAGGCAATATGCCTAGAAATAAAAACTATTAAAAGACTTCAATACTATTCATAATCCAAGTGTAATTTCTATAGATGGTGAAGTTTAGAAAAACCGCATAGGTCGAATAAAACTATTTTAATAAAAGAAAAAGCGAAACGTTTTATTAAATTTTTAAGATAAAAAGTTAGAAATATTCTTCTGCAGGCATAAGTGGCCCTTAGGGAGGTAAGGCTTACGGCAGAGCCGGCGCTAGGAGGGTGCGGGGCCTCGGGCAAGATGAATTTTTGCGGCGTTTTCTGACCAACAGGAGCAAGTAGAAGTTGGCAGCTGCCCGATACCATTAGAGGGCTTCACGGAGCCGGATGGACCTCAGGGCCAGTATCAAGGAGAATTCAGCAATAAAAAAATAAAAATAAAATCGGGAATTGAATCAGGCGCCTCCAGCCCGTACTCATGGGCTTACCACTCGGTTACCTGACCATTCAAAACAAAAAAAAACTAATAATATTTACAGCATAAGTTACATCTGTGAAAAATTACATTGTTACGTAATTAGTAATTGACAAAGTAACAGTGAGACATGTAAAGAAAAATTTTATATTTATGATAAAAAAATTAAGTTTACTTACTAGAAGAATTCATATACTGAAGAGGAATTTTCACTAAAATTTGTTTTATTATGTATTGAAATGCAATTGGGGGTATTCCAACTATGATCGCAAGTCTCCCACGGCAGATCGCTAATAGAAAAAGAGGCACACAAGTAATAAGCCATCCATGATAAAATAATGATGTAATAACAACATGTCCAAAATACAACGAGGAAATTTAGAATTCCTATCCCTAAAGAAAAAATAGAAAATAAAGCAAATGAAATTCACATGTAAATTGACAAATTCAATGTGGTTGGTGGTAAAATAAAGAAAATACTGTGTGGGAGTGTTTTGAAATTACACCTATATTTCACATATATAGTATAGCCTACCCATACGAGAGTCGATCAGAAAAAAACAGTTTACAATCACTAGAAATTAAATGTATGAGTTTTGACATAATGCCGATGGTTGCTGAAATATCCGATAGAGGGCTGTAGTGCTCAGTGCCGCGTGTGTGTGATTTGAGATGAGCGCTATCATTTCAAAATAGCGATCAGCTTGAAAACCTGGTCTCCTACTGAAACCTTAAAGAAATTCTACAAATACATCAGAAAGAAATGGGTCCTGGTCCTCTGAAGGGCGATCCTCCTTCATGACAATACCCTTCCACAAGTTGCACAGGACAGACACAACTTGCTGCTGGGTTTCCATTGGGGAAATTTGGAACGTCAGCCACATTATATCATCATTAAGATAATTATTTTACATGCACTTCAATCAATGACAATATCACAAATATTGTGTATATTGAAAGCAAGTTTAACGTCCGTAATTATTCATAAATGGAGAAAGAAAATCGCTAACCGGACAATAAATATGCCTTCGCACATTGAGTCAACATCAACGGGAATTCTGTACAGCTGTTTCATCCTTATTAGGAATCAAGCAAGTTTAATGTCCGTAATTATTAACGTCCGCCAAACACCAAGGGTATATTCTGCTGATGATTCTTAATAAGGATGAAACAGCTGTACAGAATTCCCGTTGATGTTGACTCAATGTGCAAAGGCATATTTATTGTCCGGTTGGCGATTTTCTTTCTCCATTTATGAATAATTACGTTAAACTTGCTTTCAATTGAACTTTTGATGTTGCCTCTTTGTCATTAATTTTCTTAGTGCCTTTCAGTGAAAGGACAAGGGGTTAAAACATTGGATCTTTCAGGATCATTTTTTATTTTATTGCTTTTTATCTCGGCGGCCCATTCCCGGGATCGAGAATGCTTTTAAGTAAAGCTTTCGCGCATCTGAGCCAAACACCAAGGGTGTATTCCACTGTGTGTATTGATTTATGAAATATTTTTGTTACAACGGTGTTTTACTCTAAGGTTATATAGGATAACGATTTTCTTACTCTTCTATACTTCTGTAAAGTATTAAAGTGTATAATTATTTCTATGAGATAATTTGCAGATCTGAAAATATTGATCTTCGATATTCAAAGTTTTTGTAATGATTACTTGAATATAGGATTAGGAAAAAGAATTAAGTCCTTTCTTATGACGATTACGGGCCAAGAAATAATAAGAAAAAAAATCCTACCTTTCATTAAAGGACAGATCCTCCAAATGGTAAGTATGCTTGCCTGAAAATATTGTCCCATGATAGCCTCCATCAATAAATAAGGAAATCCAATAAAAATAGCAGTAAAGAGATAAGGAAAAATGAATGCACCTGTTAATTCAAGCAGAAGATCTCATTAAGAAGTAAATTAACCATAAGCAAAGTAATCAAAATATATTAAGTTAAAGTCTCCCACTACAGGCCTCTGTGGCCGTTGGGGTCACGGGAGGTAAGGCTACCGGCGTTCTATGACCAACGGGACTAAGTTGGGGTCGGGTGGTTAACCCGACGCCCAAATTTGCGAATCTGTATATGATAAAAATGACTCTTCGAATATCAAGTATTTAATCTAGTAGTTCAATTTAAGTTCTTTAGATAAATATATGCTTAATTCTATAATAATAGCGATGAGAGCGTGTTAGGGAGTTGTGGAAATTAGGTTTTTCATTTACATATTTAATTTGATTTCCTGATAGTGTCTTCTGGAAAAGAGAAAGCTCTGCTAAAAGAAATAATAGAAACAACACTTTTTGCTTTCCAATTATACAACACAGGATAAAAAATAATATTTGCAGTTGTAAAAAAAGAGATTTACCTATTTGCAACAAAAGTCAAATTTCGAATAGTGTAAATTTCTTCGAGCCGATTTTATCTCCCAGAGAGTATTCAAAGTTATCCCTATTGGAAAACCAGATACTACAGTAAATCAAAGCATGAAAAATTTCTATGATTATTATGTCTTTATTTTAAGATCTTGACTCAAACTGCAGGCGACTGCAAGCCTTTTATTTCTTTTATATAATTCTTTTTCCGATGCACCAAGAATTCTGAAAAGTTTAAAATGAACTTATGAAGCATCTGGGATTTCTATTGTTATTAATTTTCAAAATATTCTACAATTAATTAAATGAAACTCAAAAACATTCAATTTTTTGGGTGTTTTTGAGATATTACTTGGTATTTTTAACTCAAAAAAATTTAACAAAAACCTGAAATAATAAAAAATTTATTAATGTTTTACATTTAAAAATATACAGTACTAGCCGGGTGCCGTCGTTTCGCTCCAGAACCCTTGCATACATAGCATAAAAAAAAAAACTATTTACGTAGCAAATTAATATCGAGATCGGAAAATATACGAGTTCCCAGCCCGTTGTTGCCTTCTCCGGGTAATTCAGATGTATTGCGGGTTGGCGCCACACACCTACATATCGATAAGGCAACTTTAAAGCGAAAATATAAATCCTCTTTATTCCCTATCCAGTGGGAATTTCGAAAAATCCGGTCTTATTCCTTGTCTACATCATAAAGGGAACCTCTGTGCAACATTTCAGCTTTCTAGATCCAAGGGTTTGGGCTGGGCGTTCATGAGTCAGTCAGTACTGTCCTCCAAATGAGAGATGGCCGCCCTGTTTTTGTGAGATCTGCGCATTAATGATCGATTAGTCTGGTCAGGCACTTCCGTCTGATTTTATGATAGGATGCCGCCATTACGGTAATCGCTTGTTACTTTGCAAAAGAGCATTGTATTTATAAATAATATATATTTATTTATTTATATAAATACTTATTGTTAGCAACTGGTATTGAAATAACGCTAAATAGTCGAGAGAAGTTTTAATTTGGTGTTATCAACATGTCTTTCTCAGTGAAAACAGACGCCATCGTCCATTGTGACAGGAAAACATAATTGACCAGCTACCGGAAGGGCTGCGCAGTCAAACTTCCGCCGGCCATATCTCATTTGGAGGACAATAAGTGAGTCAGGACTTTTCTTTTAATATAGTTAGATTAGTGCAATAGTTAATTTTTTAAAAAAAATATTTAATCTCATACAATTTAAAAAAAAAAAAAACAATTGTTGCACTAATAATAAATACTTTAAATACTAAACATTATTTTACAAATTTATTATCATTTCAAGTTTTCGTAAAATTGTTTTGAGTTGAAAATACCGAGTAATACCTCAAAAACAGCCCAAATAATTGACTGTTTTTGAATTAATTGCAGAATATTTTGAAAATTAAAAACAAGAAAATAGAAATTCCAGATGCGTCACAAGTTCATTTTAAAATTTTCAGAAGTTTAGGTGCATTAGAAAAAGAAATATATAAAAGAAATGAAAGGTTTACAGTCGCGTGCAGTTGCTTGAGTCAGGATCTTAGGTAGGCCCTACTGTAACTAAGTAACTGCGCTTTCTAAATCCTGAGATATTTCAGAGCATCCACAACTAAATATTAAGATTTTCATTGATGCTCAGCACATGGACATATTTACTGTTTTACCCCTCAGCATTACCGGGTGAAAGCAACAATCCAATCACTGGATAAATCACTATTGCTGTAACTACAGTTAAAAGGAAAAAAAAACAACACATTTTGTTTTCTCATTCAGCAATTACAGGCTAAGTAGTTGTAGTTTTGAAGTTAAGACATGGTTAGCTTCAAAAAGCCAAAGTTACCATCCTTAACGGTACCTATCAATAAATTTAACTTACAAGAACTTATTTCACCACAGTACACATATTACTCACCTCCTCCATTTTGCTGGCAAATGTATGGAAATCTATAAACATTACCCAAGCCAACAGCGATAGCTATGGTTGAAACCACGTATTCGGCGTTGCTACCCCACGAATCTCGTACTCTCCTAATTTTCACTACTGATAGCCTTGATACGGCCCTAATGTCTTTTGAAGTTTGTGGTCGTTCTTCGGCGACTATTTCAACAACGAAAGGCCCTGGTTCTTCTGGCTCCGAAGAAGGCCCTGGTTCTGGTTGTATTTGAAGATTTTCCTGTAATAGCAGTGATATGGATTATTAATGTCTCAAAGTTAATGAAAAGATGAGATTTTGGTACTATCAATGTTTAGTAGTTATTATATTGAACAGAATGGAACGAAGTTCCCGAAAATGTCTAAATAAAGAATAATACGAAACAAGAAGAGAACTTAAAGCCTACTTTCCGTACCTAGTTAATTACGTATTATGTATTTTCAAACATATCCAGGAAAATTTTAGAGTTCTGTAAATCCTTCAAGCAGGGTGTCTACACCTATGATTCAGATTATGTCCAGTTTTTAGCGGTTCCGTACACGAAAGTGTTAGGGAGGAAACTCTGATGTTCATTCAATTCCGTCCGTCCGTCTGTCATCACCTCTACAGCAGAAACTACAAGTCGGACACGCATGAGTTACACCTCATTGGAACCTTTATGACTTTTAGAGGCGAGTGAAAATACGAGTTACGGTCACTTCCTGTCTGACAGGAAATGGCTGAAAATGAACTTTGAACGGGGTTGCTTTGATTTTGTGTATAATATGAAACCAGGTTTTTTTAATTGCTTTTCGCTAAAAAATGACAGATAACTATTATCTCCATGTAATATAAACATGATCAAACTGTTTCTAACAGTTAATTATATTTTATATTTTCCACACTGAAAAATGTAAGGACAGCAAATAAATGCACAAACAATTTTCAATTTCCTTAATTCTGTAGAACTACAATTTGGATAATAATACTTTCCTTACAACCGTATGTCATTTCATCATGTAGCAAGGCAAAATTCTGGTTCCATAATGTAAACGAAACTATAGGAAGCCTACATGTTTAATTTGCGACTACTTCCTATCTCCCAAGCTAAGCACAGTGAGATAGATGTAAGTAAATTGTGCTTCGATCTACGATAAATGAAATCAACTGCGGTCTTCCTCGAATTGCTGAAGAAATGGAGAACATTTTGGTCAACAAATATTCATAAATGACCTGTGAGACAATATGTAATCGCACACCGGATCTTGTATTTTTCCCCATATCTAGAAGTCATAAGAGTTCCAATAAGATATCTAGAAGTCATAAGAGTCCCAATAAGATATCTAGAAGTCATAAG
>JAFIDM010000007.1:13426645-13458164 GCA_023159025.1 Thereuonema tuberculata | reverse complement strand
AAAAACTTTTTTAAAATATTTGTGCGTTTGGCTAAATTTTAATCATTTTTAATTAATCAACGCACGTTAAATAATTGTAAATACATATCAATTAAGCGACTCGTATTATTTAGTATATGATTATAGATATTAAGACTTGTTAGCCTGAGGACGAAGTTCAAAACATGAACTTCGAGACGTAGTTATTTATATTGAAGGGAAAGTATTATATATTTGCATTATTGTTAAATGTTTCGTAGTATGTGCTTCATGTCCCAATCTGGATTAAGACTTTAATACTGCACGTTCAACATCAATATTAACGAATGTTTCGTAAGTGGATCCTTAACATTTGATTTTGAATACAAAATACACTCATGCTCAATAGTTAATGGATTGGCAGTTTCGGGCACATCCAGGCATCCAAATGTCACTAAATTTGGCGGAAATCCGCAGTAGATCCTACTAATACAAAGTAAACTCAAAACATAAAGGTGGCAGCATCGCAATGGGGAAAAAAAACAACGTCGAAGACATCAGTGTGGCGCAGAACCTGTCAATGCTGACGTGTACAATATAATACAGTCACTAACAAAAAAAAACGACGACCTAGAAGGAGTTGTCCGATGGAGACAAAAATTGGTGGAGAAAAGATTATGTACAGAATAGAAAATTATTAAAATTTCAGACAAACTGAATGATTTATTTCAGAGTTACAGAGTTACAAAGTAACGAGCTCAATAAGGTGTTGAGCCACCTCTACCCTGAACGCAAGCTGTCACACGACGTGGCATAGAGTGATAAAGCTCCCTGATGGTCTCCTGCGGTATTTCTTGCCAAATTTGCTCCAATTGTCCACCCATTCCTGCCAGCATCTTCTAATCGCCGCATCACTTCGATCTATATGACGAGCGATTCTACGATTTGCCCAATCTGCCTCTTTCAATCCAATGATACGATCTCTTTCAAACTCTGACAGTTGCCCGTAATGAGTTCGAATCCTGCGCAGAGGCATTTTTTCAGTCGTTGAAAGGTATCCTAACTCGCAATGCAACAGAAAGTTTAACCGTCAGATTGAGAATCTTAAATACATCTGCTGAATGCGCAGTTCCGATGCGCTGTAGCTTTCGCTATTCATTCATTGGACACCAAAGTTTAATCATTTGCATGGGCGGTCCCAATGTCTTTGCATACGAAATTTCATTACAATCGGACAACTCCTTCTAGGTGTGTCGTTTTTTTTGGAAATGAGTGTATATTGGGTGACAAATTTAGTGACAACTGGATGACAAAGTCTTTCTGCCACGTTTGGTGATATTTGGATGCCTGGAAAGATCCAAACCTGCGAATTCATTAATTTTTCAGCATGAGTATATATTTAGGTGGGTGTTTCTCATGTAAGCCCCGTAAAGGTATTACAAGCACTGTAGAAAAAAACTATGACAGCCAATCTTTCACATATTATGTAGCATTATGTAATACAACATATAATTATGTAGAATTCAGACAAATTGCAGAGCCCAGGTCAAATCTCTGCATGTGTGTGTGATTGCAATTCATGTTATATAGTTCTGGGTAGGTATAGCTTAGTATATCCCGTTTTCAGAAGATAAAACGAATTTAATTTCTAAATTACTCCAGAACTATCAATTCCATTATACTACTACTCTAGATGATGATGTTTTATTCAATGAAGTGCCAGACTTATATAAAATTCATCGTCTATTGCTTTTGTATCGGAATTTTTGTCACTTTTACACCGAAACTTCTCCATGCATCTCAGAACCAGGCTTCTTCCCTTTTCTTTAGAAGTTTTGAACTGGATATACAACATAAAACTTCAAGAATTTTAGCCTGTATAGTGTTCAATTAACTTTTTCAATACTATAAATTTGTATATTTTCCTTTAACATGTGTCCATATTTCATTGGATGGAAAAAGTTGATAACTAAAAGTTGATTGTTGATTATCCAACAATCTAACCTAACCTCAACTAATATTATACTGTGTTTATTATACATTATGCTTCCAATACAACATTTTTATACTACTAATCGATATAAAAACAAAGTTATATAACAATAACACCTGTTATATAACACCTGTTACAATATATCTAATTTTTTGTAGAAGGCGATTTCGTGATTCCTTCTCCTAAACATTGACAAAGCAACAGCGGAGAAGTTTATGAAACTCTTAAACATATTCTGACGAAGGCTAAAGGAACCGAGCCGAAATATTGAATCAACTTCACCCGGAGTGAGATAAATTCCTCATAAAAGATTGTATTATTTAAATATCCAAGAAAGCAATGAAAATATCGGAAAAAAACTAATGACTTGTAAGAAAATAGCATTAGTTAGAAAACTTTTAAGGTAAAAATTTCTCTTATCAACTTCAATATTTTCAGTGGACTTAATGTGACTTATAAAAGTCTTTTCTTCTAAATAAAATCCTCATTCTAAAAGTATCAGTATCACTGAACTCACACTTCTGTTTAGCTACAATAATAAGATTTAAGTTTTTAATTATAGCATATTACATTAAAACTTAGTAAACTCAAAATGTTGAAAATACCTCTGCGCAGCTACCATCGAATTGGAGAACAGAATATATCATATATCCTGGAATGCAGGCCACTGAAATTATGGTTATCAATATTCCTGTAATTTCCGCCCATAGGGGATAAGAATAATGTGGACTCCAAAAATGTTTAAAAATGGAGAAAAAAATCAATATCTATGGCAGAAAATAGATTCGTAAGGTAAAATAGAAATGTGTAACATCAGTAAGAATACAATTAAAACAATTAAGGTATATACATGGAAGTTCAGAAGCAAACATTGTAACTCCAACACAGCATTCTGGAGGTCATTACAAGTCATTATGTCTACCTCAACATAAGCGCAACTTATTAAAGGAATGGAGAAAATACATACTAATTAAAATATAACAAAGGGCTTTTAATATAGTAAATATCTAATAAAACAAGAAATGTCATTCATTTATGCTACATCGGAAAATTTGGTGCATCAGTTGCCTCTCAACTACTTTTTTATGAAGATCGATGAGGCTCCAAATGCTCCACATCCTCCAAATGAACAATCCTAATGGAATCAGGATAATCTAATACACTGTTTCATAATTGTTGTGTTGAGGATAAGGGAATACATTTAGTCTAGGAGCAGAGATTATGAACATTTCTTGACATAAACACTTTTATTATATCTTTTTTTCCTTTATGAGTTTGTTTTCTTTACACTGTGTTCCTTTAATTATTGGGCTATATGTTAATATGGGCTTTGAGATTTATAATGGCCTCCAGAATGCTGTGTCGAAGTTTTGTTCTGAATCATCTTATATTAATGTAGATATAGATAGATATACCATAATTCTAATATGTATATAATATGTAGTACTTAATATAACTGATTTCCACTAACAATTATTTTTATCCAAAGAGAAAACATTTATTACCCATATATTTTACTATCCTCTGTAATTTAACAATGCTTAGATCATTTGAAAGCTGTAATACAGAAGCAATACGTTTTATTAACGTAATATTAAAAAGAAAAACAAAACAAAAAAAATTGCAATTAAGGTACAGAATCACTATTATTGCAAGAAGTTTAGGAAGAAAAGATCATTCTTCTAAGAAGAAGGATTTTCTGATGTTATGATTGATCAGCTGGGGAAGTACTGTGATTGATCGATCCCCTATTTCCTGACCTAAACGTAAGCTCTGTTACTCACTTTGGTTGAGAAAACAGTTTCAAACTGAAAGGGTTGAGTTGTAATAATTTTTCTCGTTTCCTTCATTTCTCTAACGTAAGCAGAGAATGGTACAGCTTTGTTTTACAATTAACTTTGAATATTATATTAAAACCTATTTATTAGGAAGATAAATCAATTTCTACACCATAATTATAGGAGAATCTTTCATATGTTCACAGCATTATGAGCCCTGTTGCTCATCTCTCTCTACTTGCCTGGTAGAAGAAGTGTTGCAGATTACTTTTCTTTCTTTGGGAAAACAAGAACAGACAGACAAAGCATTATAATTGATGTAGGTCATCACTCACAGGACTTATTATGCTTGGAACTCTTTGAAAACTTCACAGACTAAAGAGCGTTTCACATGGATCCGAAAATCGGATGGTCGGGTCCACGAATCGGACGTATTCTCTTTCACATGGCCACGAAACTCTCTCCCACGTCGTCTATACGATATGTAACATTCAAATCGTTCGTATAGATGACGTTTCGTGGCCATGTGAAAGAGAATATGTCCGATTCATGGATCCGACCATCCGATTTTCGGATCCATGTGAAACGCCCTTAACTCCTACCTCGACGACATCGTACAATTCATTCTTGATGGTATTCGATAGAAAAGTAAAAACAAGCTGTTGGAAGAGTGTTCTACTTTCTTAATGGTAAATTCGAAAGCTTCAGTTTATTTTACCCAATATTTGGCCAAAGCTAGAGTTGATAAACAACAGCGAATCAATGTATTTTACGTTGAAATTGAACAGATATCCTAATTGTGAATTAGAAACTTATAGATTATAGTTTAAAGAATGAAAGTAATGTAGTTCTTGTAAATTTGTAGATACTCATTTTAGAACAGATCCCTACAGTCGTAGTTTCTGATTTTTTTTCTTTGTAATGTTTGGCTTTCCCTCAGTTTTTAATTCTCCTTAAGTAAACTATTTCCTAAATGAATGAAATTAATATATCAAAACTCACTAACTCCTAAAACAGCTGGTGAAGCATATAGCCATAAGTATTTAAAATATTTTGGAAGTGAATATCCAATCATTCCACTGATAGTAACCGAAAAATTGGCAGCACCTGTTTTACAATAAACAAAAACATTAAAATTTAAATATGTTTTCTTCACAAGTTGTCCAAATATCTAAATTCATAAAAATAATTAGAAATTTAGAAATTTCTAAACTGAGAAAATTTTCAGATAAATGTAACTGTGTCGGAATATTTAAAACCCCTAATATATTTAAAAGAGGCTTCCAAATGTTTACGGATGTTTTTTTTCCCGTCTATTTCCTTGAGTTTGAAATCTTCATAAACGTTTAATATAATATTCTACAAAACCTTCTACATAATCTAAGTGACGTCTTTTCAGTAAATGTCTCTGCTTCCTCACTTCACATGTTAGAATAATAAATAAAATTATTATTTGCTAACAATCCTTATATATTATTTCTCAAAGGTGTTTTTGAGTCGGTACGCCATAACTACCTTAATACTTCATCAAAATCAATGATTGAGACATCATTTTGAAGATTACGTTCCCCACTAATGACGAAAAATAAACAAATTGTTTAAAAATTAATGTTTTCGTTAAAAAACTTTAATTTAAAAACCTTTTTATAAAACTTTAGACACGCTTTAACATAAGCGACTTATCTTCGAAAGTGAAACAACTTTTCAAATAATGCTATAGCGCTGTAAACTTCAAATATATCCTTTTTTTTGAATAAAAATGCACTTTAAAATGATATTTCATCGTTTATTTAATAACAACAGATTAAAAAAACTAAAAAAAAATTATATTTTAATAAAAATAAACGTTGTTACAATTAAAAACATAAAAAATTGTCAACTTCTCATGTATTATTTCTCAAAGGTGTTTTTTTTTCCCTTAATACTTCATCAACATTAATGTTTGAATTATCATTTTGAAGATTACGTTCACCACTAATGATGAAAAATAAACAATTTTTTTTTTTAATTAATGTTTTCGTTAAAAAACTTTATTTCAAAAATCTTTTTATAAAAATGTAGAAGGTGCCATCTATTGTGAATCTGTTCATTTATTTATTTCCACATTACCATTCGATGACTGATCAAGAAACCAAGCGAATTATTCGCACGGGTCAACCTTTTTATAAAAATGAAGAATGAGCCATCTATTGACAATGTCTTTAAACTAACATGCACGACAGCTGTTTGATTTGTTTATTATTTCTCAAAGGTGGTTTTTTTTGTTGCGAATTATTCGCACGGGTCAACTAGTTACTATTATTACTCGTAATATTTCTATTGATTCATTTCTGGTACTTTTGAATTTAAGAGAGAGAGATGATATTTGTACTTTTAAATGTAAAATAAAAATTCACAAAAATACTTCGTTCATGAATTTTTCCTTTTTTGTTTATATCCACAAAATAATAAAAATCAGCAGTGTTAATTTACTGTACAATATATATAGGCCTACATAAGTTTAGGTTCGACCTTGTATTCTTGATTTAGAAATCCAGGCATATGTTCAACAGGTAAACCAATCTTCTTCATTTTACTTAATAATTCACTGGTTAAAATATTTTTCTCTTTATCCAGATTTTTTTTCATCAGTTCGTAGTTGCTAATTTGGCTTCTAGATGTCAGCACTTTCTTCACTTAGCAAATGCAAAATATTTAATATTAGAAGCAAAAGATATAAATTTGGTATGGTAGTTATTAAAATGTTCTAAAATAATTGTAATACCATTGTAAAATCGTAATAACTAGTTCATAGAATTCAAAAATATCTATGTTTATTTTTTTTTATTTACACTCACAATAGCTTTCATTTGCAAAAAAGCATGAACAAGACAATAGAGAATCTTTAAAAATTAAAAAAAATAAGTTATTCTGTTTACCGTAGTTATAACAGACACTTAATATTTCGAATATGACTTCTATCATGGCGGCCCAAACTACTGCTCCATATATATTAAAAAATGGTACAAAATGTACTGCAAACTAGAAAAAAAAACACAAATAGTAAGCAGTTAAAAACTACTATTTGTTTACTCTAATGAAAGGATGGCCAACCTATGAAGCATGCGGCAAAAGTGGCGCATTGGACGATTAGAAGTGGCTGTTGCACACCCGGTGATAATAATAATTAAAAAGTAAGCCTACATATACATAATCACCAAAAATCTATAACAGAAATTCAAGTTCAATGAGTCAAACTAGGAAAGAAGGACTTTTGTTCTGCGTTCGTTCCATAACTGTACAATACACGTTTGATACTTAGTTATTTTTGTTTTGTCATTAAATAATTGCATCAGGAAAAACTGCTAAAACTATCTATATTAACATATTTTATACTAGAATTGGACAGTGGTACAAGAATCGCATGGTGCATCTGAACTCGTGCGTGAAAAATTGGCGCATGGAATTTAAAGGTTGACCACCCTTGATTCAATGTAATTATTTCGTGTATATTTTATTCCATTAGGTTAAGTGCGCATCTGCGAAAATGAGCCACGCAAGAGGAGAACTTCATTAAAGAACCCTCTTTTTGCTGGAGGGTCGGAAAGCACCTCGGAAAATAAAACAGGATTCATCCAGAGGAGTTGAGAACAGGGGATTCTCACAATAGAAGGCGATCATTACACTGTTTGAGGCAGGCAGTAAAAGGGTTCTCTAATGAACTTCTTCCCTCTCAGTGTGGCTGATTTTAGCAGGTACGCGCTTAACCTTAAGATCAATGAAAAATGATTTTAAAGAAAGGCGTTTACCTGTGTAAGGACAATCACATCAAACACAAATAAAACAAGACAGGTAAGTAAAACTGTAATCCACCGATATTTTTTGCAAATTTTATATTCATCTTCCAAAGCCGTTATCAGTGTCTGTATCAAGCCTAGCTATAAAAAAAATCGGTATATCTGATATAAATCCTCCAATATTAATAGAAAATTATAAACAATTAAATTATAAACATTAGAAATTTTCTGAATTAAAAATTAATTATTTCTTTCAGTAAGTAATATTATGAATTATTAATCAATATTATGATTGAGCCTGGGAAGTCTTAGGGCGTCGTGCACCTACGATCTCCCAAAGCGTGATCAGTTGATGAGCCACTCCTGGCGTTCGAAGCTTTAAAGGTCTTCAAATAAAAGTTAGTGTGCATCAAGAATACTTTACTGTTGAGTTGTTGTTAATGTGTCGTTGTTTCTAAAAGGGGCTGCGACTAGTTAACAACAATTAACCTCATGTCACTGATCACTTTAACATGGACAAGCATGTTTGAAAATGACAACTACAAGAATTTTCAAGACGAGAATCTTGAAAAGAATTAATCTTATATAACATTATTTTAAGTAAATAAATCGAATAGCCTGTCAAATCACAGGAATGGGAGTAGATGTCAGCCATCGAGTAAAAGGTGAACAATGTGGGTGCTGATGGGAGTTTTCTAATTGAGGAATGATTTAGCAGAAGAAAATTGGGTAGCTAAATTTTAATAATTCACAGCAATTAAACGACTGATGAATGTTAATGCACAGGAAATGTAGATTAAGGGGAGATTTGAACAGCTCTCAATGTTAAGTGTGCACCGCACACTTTGTATCCAATTTGAACATTTTTCTTCTTTGCTTGGTTTCAGAAACAAAGTTTATGAAGTAAACTCCAACTAAACACCAAATTGTTTTCTGAAAATAGATTAATTGTCGACAGTTGAAAGCTCTCAAAAGCTTAAATCCGCCCTAAATCAGTTTTATTAAGAAGAATTGTTCTTCTATTAAGATTTACGATTAAGGGGGGTATAACAGGAACATAAACTTTTCGTCCAGTGAAATATAATAAAAGAACAACTTATTCTTACAAGAAACCTCTCGAGTTCTAAAAATTCAGATTTTAATGAAACTTTGCAGAATGAATCTATAGATTGTTAGAATCCAAGGGGAAGTGGCTAAAATGAGACCCGTCATCAAAAATCGATCGCTTTACCTATCAAACACCAAATGGTGCTAATGATTTTTTTTATAAACAAGAAATGTAGGACTTTACTATGACTTTTTGATAGGAAAGTAAAGTAACGCCATCTGTTGACTTCTGATGCAATCTTATTCAAAGAAGATCTTTGATATATAGTTATGAAAGGTTTCCAAATTCGGAAAGATTCTTAAACGTAAATTAGAATAGAATCACATATAAGAGGAAACATTCTGCTTGAGTTAGTTATGATATATAATATAAAGACACATAATCGAGTTCAGCGTCGTAGTTATGGTAAAAAAAAAAGACATCATGCGTTGAAATCTAAAGAGTTTTAATGTACTTTTTATAAATTAAAAGTAATGATGGTTTACTTAAATAAACTATTTTGTGTATTGGGGCCATTATAAAACAATCTTTTCGATATTAGTTTTGGTATTATTTTTTATTTCTACAATAACTTAAAAATGACAAGTGCAAAGAAGGTATCTGAAGTAGTCAAGTGCATAGCATTGACAGCTTGAAACTTTCGAGTGTCAAATCCGTGGGAGGGATTTTATTTTTTTAATAAGTATTACAAAAATATTATGAAATTTGCACAGTTTTTAGTTTTGTTTGTTGTATTTATGTTTGTTCATTTTGCTATTTCAAATTTAAAAGTGTTTTTATTATCTTCATTTTTGCTTTCATTTCTTTATTCACTAAATTAATTACATAAGACAAAAAAAGATCTTAACATAAAGATATTCAATGGAAAAAAAAATCGACAAAAACAGATAAAGAAAAGAAAAAGAAATAAAAAAGAATTTACTATTCGGAAAAAGAAAAAAAAAAAGAATATAAAAAAATAATACTTATTAAAAAATAAAATCCTTCGAGAATCAAATCCGTGAGAAGGATTTTATTTTTTAACAAGCCGGGTACCATCGCTTCGCTCCGCAACCCTTGCATATAAACAAAAATGTATTTATTTAGCAAATTAATATCGAGATCGGAGAATATACGACTTCCCAGCCCGTTGTAGCTTCTCCGCTTAACTCAGATGTATTGCGGGTTGGCGCCACACACCTGGGGTTGTTAAAAAAAAGCATGTTTTTACCTGTCACAGGTGTGACATCTATATAATAGATATATTAAAACACGCGCGTATTCGAATGCAACGTTGTGTCAAAATTTCAAAGCAATCGGTGAAGAACTTTCGAAGATTCAAGATTTTGAACAAACGAACATTTACATTTCTATTTATATAGATAGATAAATAACGAAAGAGGTCTTTTTACAAACAACCTTCATATTATTGTAACTCTGCAAATATTGAGAATAGGACCTGGGTTCAGTAGACATTTGTTTGCTCAAAATGTCGTCATCAATGAGCTCCGTAAGTGACGGGAACTCCTCCTCAATCATTCTGTGTGCAGCTTCAAAATGTTCTGGATATTTTCCTAGAAATTGATAACGATCAGAAATACTGGCCTTTCGTAATTTTCTTCGAATATTACTTTGAGCTTTTCTCGACCTAAATATTACCAATAATCATCAATCAATAAATATTTGCTCAACGATAAAACACTTTTTATTATAGATAATTTCTTTCCTTTATCTATTTTCCTCTACTAGTTCATTATCACCCCATGTATTTAATGAACCTGTAAATCACAAATGCAAAAATCTACTATTTCTAGCCTGGTAAGTTCCATGTAACGTAGAATTCAAAAATGTTCTAGATAAACAAAAACATTAAATTGTTTTATTGTGAGCCTGATTACGATACACCGATGGTCTCAATTAATCTAAGAAAATTATATTTTGCTGCTTTAAAAGGATATGAAAAGTATTTTATTCCTAAATGTTACGTTTTGAACTATTGAAAGTCAAGTATTCTTACAATAAAAATAAATCCACCGAACACAGATCCAGTGAAGTAAACAAAAGCCCAGACAGCGGGAGCTGGAAACAAAGATATTGCTTGTGGATAATTAAGGAACACCATATCTTCACCTAGACAAAAATTAAATAAAAATTAATAGCACAGTTTTCTTAAAATTTAGAGACAAACCTATTTCAACAACTCATATAGATAATATCAGCTTCTCCAATTCGGGAATAAAAAGTAATTGTAGGATGCAAAAACAACAGATGCATGCAAGGCAATATCAGAATTAAAGCTCGACACTGTAAGGAAAGAAATACGTCAGTAGGTTAGATGATCAACTTGTCCACACCGAATGGTGATCTATATTCGAACCACTGCTAAACAGAAAATTCATGGTTGGTTAATGTTTGACCAACATGAAGAGAAGTATCTCAATATAGTTGATCGATTCTTTTAATGTTTGCTAGAAAAATCTGCATTAACAGGTGACTAGGTACTGGGTCCTCCGGAAATTTAAGAGGGATTTCGCCATACGAAAACGGGAGACAGCCTTCCTCAGTCGTAAGGCAGCTATTGGTTACACGTAATGGCTTAAAGAAAGGACTTAGTATTCTCTTGGCCAACTTGTGGGACAGCCATTTCACTGAAGTCATAACTGGGACAGTCGTAATTGGGAAGTCGCAACTGTCTGTCCCACAAGTTGGCCAAGAGAATACTAAGCCAATTCTTCAATAAGGCTCCTTAATTATAAAAAAATACTCAAGAGTTCAAAAACTGTTAAGATGCAATACGTTCAAATTATCCGCTTTCAATGTAACGATTATATCCAGTACGTATACGTCAGGGTCGTTAATTTGAAAGAAGTTAGAAATCATGTGGGTTTTTTTTAGACAAACTTTAGTAAAAAGCGCTTGGTATCTGATAGACGAGGGATTTCAAATGAACACTTATAAATAATACTTATTTTTTTGTTGTAAATTTACGGTTCTAAAGGGCCTTCCATTCGTTTTTATTAGTATTTGTTGGTTCTTTAAATTTCCATGGTGTTTTCCTTCAATAACTCATGTTGATATGGGCTTTTTGAATTCTAATATTCTAATGTTTCAATTAATGCCTAATTGTCTGTATAATCTTTTGCTGAAGGTAAACCATGTCGTTCTCGATGTTCAAATATAAAAGCCATGCATTTGTTTCTGTTTATTGTTAACCTTTTGTATGTACTATTTCTTTCCACCCTTAAAGATGCTTCTTATATAAATCGAAGCAATATATAACTGGGTTTTACATATCGTCAAGTCGTGAAACCACCTACACATTATTTAATATATAATACATACATGAAAATAATGACTGCTAAAGAAATATTATTTCAAATATTGTAAACCATAAAAAAAAATCAATCTGAAGCAAGATTATTATTGTTATTATTATTTGCTTTATTTTAATGGTTTAAAACGTAGTAAGTATCAGGAACAGAAGATAATTGATTTGTGTATTTTGTGTACTTTATTTGTGGTTGATGTTAGTTTTAAATTGAAATTTCCAATTCAGAATGAACTAAAGTAGAATTACCTACTATCAACATTACCTGCTACAGTGAAGTCTTCGAATTTCTTTTCTGCCTTTTGGGCAATAAAACCAATCATAGAATAAACTATGATTGTCAAGATCATAGCAAAAACAAAGTCAAAAACCGCTATAATTATACTGATCCTGAAAATGATTAAAAAACGAATAAATATATGCTAATTATTAATTCTGTATTCATCCTTTACAAGAGATATTTTATCTAAAATTGTAGAAAACAACAAGTAACATTATTATTAATAACTCTAAATAATAATAATTATAATAATAATAATAATGATAATAATAATAACACAACACGCCTAGTTAGGAAATTTATCCCTAACTATTTCTTCCATCCCTAATCATTCTTCCACATCTTTCCATTTTTTTTTTTTTTTTTTTTTTTTTTACACTTGGCAGTATGTGCTTTGGTCCTTGACCCGCCATATTGTCTTTGCTGGGGAAACCCATGGTTTGAAACTTTTACGAGATAATAATAATAATATCTAATAATAAGCAATACATACTAGAACCGATAATAATAGAATAGATATATTATAATTTTTTTTACTTTAAGATATAGTTATGTTAGGACTAACTAGAAAATTTCATCAATATTTCTGCTTTCATTTAAAACAAATATAATAAATTACAATTAATTAAAAAACAAGAATTGGTATAGTTTAATTGTCCTCTAAAAAGTGCAATATTTTAACGTCATATTATAAAGTGTTTAGTCCTATTGCAAAGAACAATTGTGAGACTGGGTTTTTTTATTATTATTATTATTATCTTTGGAGTTCAGAAAGTTTATCTTGATTTCTTTTTGCTCACAACTAATAGAATCGAATCAAATAATAATAAACTTAAAATATTAGCTCTAACAGATAAATGAATTATAATATGGAATTTGTTCAGTCGTCGTGATGATGAACCGTCAGTCATGACTGAAGCAATGAACGTTGAACAGAGAGCCGTTATCCGCTTTTTAATCGCGGAAAGTATCGGGATTACAGAAATCCACAGCAGCATCAGTAAAGTGCACCAAAAATGCATGTCTTTGTCACGTGTTAAAGAATGGATTAGGAGGTTCCGTTGACTGATGATTCGAGATACACCGTGCGATCAATAATGCTTCCGTAGTGGAAGTTGACAGTCTTATTCGAGAAGACAGAAGAGGTGGAAGCACTTGCCACAAAGTTGGAATAAGTTTTGAGTGTGTGTACATCATTATCAGGATCAGGATTATCAGGATTTGTGCGCAGTGGGTGACACACAACTTGTATTCATGCAGAAAAACATTGGCATGGGTGTTTTCTTTATCAATCAGAAAGCAAAAGACCAAGTAGGCAATGGCAGAACACGTCGTCTCCGCCGCCAAATTCAAAGACAAGTGCACGGGAGGTCATGTTGACCTTCTTTTTTTTACCACAAGGGTTCGCTGTTGATCGAGTTTCTCGCTTCCGGTTAACACCCCAAACGCTGCTCCATAGACAGAAACACTCAAATCTCTGCCAGCATCAGTCAAGTCCAAGCCTCCTGGGCTGCTCAGTGCCAGAATCATTCTTCTTCACGATAACGGCTGTCCGCACACTGCAAATATCATCAAAGCTTGCCTTTCCAAATTCATATGGGAACACTCCAGCATCGGGCATACAGCCTAGATTTCTCCCCCTGAGCCTTTAATATTTTCGGGGTGCTAAACAAGCGCGAAGTACAGAACGCTGTTCGGGATTGGGTTCTCCAGCAACCCACAACCTTCCACTCAAGAGGAATCGAACAGTGCGATAAGTGCGGAAATTTTTTTAATGTGCATTACAATTATCTTGCTAATAAGCCCTGGTTTTCATTTGAATGATCCTTACAGTACTTAGTGCTCAAGATTAAGTTTGTTTTAATTTAATATGCATAAATTTTGTAAGGGAAACGTGTAATCATGATTTAAATTTAAATAAAAGTCATCACACAAATTAAAAGATAAAAAGCATTAAGCACTTAAAAAAATCGACATTTAAATTTAAATTACTTTACATGATTATAACAATCAGTCGTTGAGATGGTCGTGAATGGATGGAGGACGATTATTTTATGAATTTTAGACAAGTCATAAGGGTAAAATTTAAAAAATGATTTCATTTTATCTGCATCAACAACAGTCAAATAACTTTTTTAGCAAATAGAGGATATTGAGGCAGATGCTTTAAGAATCACTGGTCTAATGATTTCATCAAACAAGCCTTGCATAGTTAACAGAATTAGCATTTGTAGAGACCATCTCTGCAAGAATTTCGGATAAGTAAGGATTATTTATAGGTTATCGTAGTTATCCTGTATTTTATCCTGTTTCTGTATTTTATTACCTTTGTATGCCTACCTATCCTATGCTCTTGTATTGATTATAATAACACACATTATCTGTCTAAACCTCTTAAGGTTCGAGGTTTTCATGAAAATTTCAATTACTGCAACAGATCCCATTCTCTGTCAGAAGGATTAAGGACAAGAATAAAATAAAGATCTGATCACCCCCTTCAGTACTCAGATCTCTGTAATGAAGCTAAGTTCATTATTCCCCGCCATATTTCCATGAAAAAGTCATTGGATAAATCACCATGAGTCTGAGGATAAAAATCAATGAACACAGAAGAGTTCCCTGTTGATTTACAATATGATAAAATGACCTTAACACTGACTTACTTCCAGATATTCGTGTAGATATGATTGTAGCTACTGAAAGTTATAATAACACCATATCCAATTCCATAGGAGAAAAAAGCCTGAATTGCAGATGCGTACCATACCTGTGAATTTGGAAATAGTGTAAGAGTAAATGAAATAACAGAAAATCTTGGAGATTAATGTTATTGATAAACTATAAATAATTACATACAAAAAATGATATAAGATACATCCTCTTCTTATCACTGCTATATTTTTCAGTTTTTATTTCTTTTAACTGCTTCATCAGGCCTTTTCACATACATAGAAAAAACTCTTCGAAGAGCATAATAAAGAATCAACAATACAGGACTGTTAATAACATCATGATAAACTTTACAATTTCTTGCTTAACAACATTGTTTCTAACAAATATAATTTGTTAAGTTTTTACAATTGACTTTGTATACTTCATTTTTAGTATTTGCCTACATATTATGTTTAAATATTAGAACGTTAATTACTTACAATTATATTTCTACAGGAATTACGTATTATAAATAAAATATTCGCAAGAAAAATAGTTGGCTTTTTATTATTAAAAATAGTAATTGTCCAATTTATTTATATAACGAATTTCACGGGAAGCAAGCAAATAAAACATATGTTTATTCAATAGCTTATAATGAAAATAGTTGAGATATATAGGAACTAAAATAATGGAGCATTTACTCTACAGCCCGTATTTCTGAATTAAAATTAATATTTCAGAGAGTATTCAATCAAATATTGTAAGAGTTTATATGTAAATATTTTAGAAATCATTTATTTGTATTTTTTGTAGAAATTATTTATCTGTATTTTATTCATTTTAATCGTTAACCGTTATTTATTTTAAAACATTCGTTTTCTGTTTCCCAATTACTGATGTTCTCTTTCTTTTTAAATTCTTTTCCTTTCCAGCAATTGAATTAGTTAATTAATTTAAATTAGGTTGTATCCAATAATTATGTGTATTTTTAATTACTTAGTCAATCAAATCAAACTATATATAACCTATAAAACCAATGTTTTCGTTTAATAAATTAATTCAGTTCAGTTCCAGAATTTGACTCGTTGTTTTTCCGTCTCAACGACTCTCCCACAAATACCATTACAATATCATCGAAAGAGGCGGTTTTCTAATTCAGTTTTGTCATACAATACGCTATTCAATTTTTGAACAGAATAAAAAAATAATTTAAATATTCTTAAAATAAAATATAGAAATTTCCGTACGCGCAAAGTAATTAAAAAATTGCGGACAGCCAACACACAGGACTAGTTAACAAGCATTACATACAATTAAAAAGTTAACGTTCACAACCGGTTTCGCCTCCAATACTAGACTTTGGCGATTGACTTACTCGTCAAAGGTCGCTCGTCAAAGCGTCGTATTGCAGACGAAATCGTCTGCAATGTTAACTTTTTAATTGTATCTAATATTTTTTAACTAGTTTTGTGTGTTGGTAATTTTTTAATTACTATGTGCACACGTTAAAGTTAAAGTTGCGATCAGGCCCAGAGGACCGCGCAATGCAGCTGGAGGGTAGGCTCAAGAGATCAGAACCTACGGGACAAAGTTGAGGACGGGGGGTCGGCCCGTCGCTCGCCCGCCTTTAACTCCCGGGAAAGAAACCCGGTACCCATTCTTTAGAGGGCTGGGTAGACCCTAGGGCCCGTTTGGAGGAGAAAGAAGCGTGGAAAAATTCCCGGCCTCCGCCGAGGCCGGGAATCAAACCCGACACCTCCAACCCGCAGCCAAGCCTACCGGGCCCACATGTGCACACGTAAATTTCTATATTTTTATTATAGTGGCCATAATGTTTTAAATATTCTTGTTCTATTAAGAGTAATAAAGCATTTTTATACATTATGTTTGTAACGCAATTTTTACTTTTTTTTCTTCATTTTATTCATTGGTATGTTTGTTCTAGTTTTTTTTCCCTTTTCTTTAATTTCTTGTATTTTTTTCCTATATATCCTTCTTCTCTTTATTTCCTTTAAGGATGAAAGCCTTACTTAAAGATAATAATAAATTTGTTGTGCTATTTGTCCTTTATTTCTTTGTTAATATATCTTTGTCAGTATTCTATATAATATTAGAATAAGTAATTATACCTATTAGAGGTAATAATATTAGGCAGTAATATTACCTCTGGTTGAAGAAGTGTCTCAAAGTTGATGGAAAAAAAGTAAGTCAATCCTTTCGATGCACCAGGTAAAGTAACACATCTTACAAAAAGCAGGCAAGTCATCATACTCGGAATGAACACAGTCATTGTAACTAGCTATAGACAAAAAGGTATATAAGATTTCTAAGAATAAATAAAATATCTCAAAAGAATTGATAATTCTGAAATTTCAATTTTCAGAATCTTTATAAAATTTTCCTAGCTTTCCTCTGAAAGAAAAGATTAATTCCTTCGTAATCGTTGTTTTGTTGTAATTCGTATTGAGAAAATGTAATCATAAACAACTTAATAGGCCTACAAAATGTTGCTCATAATTCTTTAGAATTATCTGATATAAACTAAATAATTCAAATGTATATGGTATAGTATATAACGAAATAATTTAAATTTAATGAATTATTTAGTAATTCTATTGACAGGTAGTTCCCAATGTCCTTTTTTCGATATTTACGATTATTAGAAATTGACCCCCTCTAGTTACAGAAATTAACCTTTTTCTTGCTTTTTGTTAGGCAATGTAGAGGAAAGGATGGCAAGTAATGTTTTAGCCTTTGCTTACTTAAGTATATTACATACTTTTATTTCCAATTGAAGTGAAATAATTCACTATTCAATTAATATTAAAACTCCGTTGCTAAAAAGTGTTATACACTGTTTCGTATAACAAGTTATAGACTGCTTCACCATATGTTTTTTAATATCTACGTTTCTCCAAAAAAAATCTTTAGAAGATAAGAAATTGGAGTCATACTGCAATGTGCAAGTGACGGTTAAATGATGGGAGTCCAGAAATCGGAGACCATCGTCTGGGTCCTTCAGTGCCTTAAGCCTTACAGTCTTTTAATGTTCATTATCATTCGTATTCGACTGCCTGTCTCGATTGGTGGAAGTGTAGAACTAACAATGGGACAGAGTTGATACTATAGTCTGTCAAATGAGAGAAAAACCACCAATCAGAGAGAAGTACTATTCGAGTAGTGTGTCTGACCTTCCTGAGACTTCCATGTGTCTGGCCTTCCATGTTAAACAAGGCGTGAGCTACGGATTCTCGGTTGGATTCGGAAACTAAACATCAACATACAATAGTTTTCCATGACGTTTCTTGCAAAACAATCCACAACCAAGCATTGCAGATTATAAACAATGTGTATGTGCACTTCAAGACTTCTGCAGATCAAGAAAATAAAACAAAAAACTGGAAAGCTACAGCTGATGCAACAGACTTAGGAATTTCAACTGTCGGTCGGCGGCAGGTAATTTTAAATTTCATTTAAAATAAGGAATTCTTTTCATAACTTCACTTCCATACATTGAGCTAGTAAAACATCCTAAGTAATAAATTTAACAATCTCATTTAATATAAATTATCAAAAATGGGATAAAAAAAGGAAATAAAGGAATTTTAAGAATAAAACGTTAGCGTGATGCCATCTAGGGAACAGCAGAGAAACTACAGAAAAAGAAACTAGACACATGCAATTGTTAAGCAAAATACCAATTTTGCCCACCATTTTCCTCTGAAAATGGGCGTGGTCCATTTTTCTCTCATTTGGCGAACTAAAAGTTTATAAATTTTTCTCAGATTTTGCATTAATAAGTTACTGTGCCATATTTAATTTCTTAGCAAATACCTATACGGATATCCTTATATTTACATTATCTCTGTTAGTCGTTTAATAATATGGATTTACCCTGCCCAGCAATTTAATTCCACGGAAAAGATACAAGTAACAAGCCAACCACAGCACTGCAAGCAAGCAAAGCAAATATATTTGATGTTCTGAAGAATAAACATCAGAGTTTCTGTTAGTTACTCGCCTGTAATAAAGAACGAGAAAATGTTATTATATTACATAAAAAAATAAAATTCAAATGTTCATAACAGTACAGGAATAATCTTGTTCTCTCAGACAAACGAGAGACATAGGGAATGATAAAGAAAGAATGCTGGAAGTAGTGCAGTAGTAAAATATTGGAAAAACCTGCCCAGTCCTTAATTATTCGTAATCTTCCCTGTATTCTTTCGAATGGCAATTACTAAATTCTTTCATTAACCAATTATTCTTTTTATTACCGCGAAAATCACATAAGAACCCTGTACTCAAAGAGTTGAGAGACCGATGTCTTAGCGAAACGCTAACCGAGCGTCCATTTTCTCGATTTAATCTGTTAATCTTGCCTTATCTTTGAGTGTGGATAGAACTCTGGCTCTCAAAAAAAAAAAAAAAATTTCGAGAAGTAATAAAAATTTTCAAAAGCAAATGGGGCAGGGAATAATGTATTAAAATAAATATGGTTTCCGTTATTGACAGGGAATTTTATTAGTGTTATATAATTAACATTACATTTTCAATGACTATTCTTTTGCTTTGATTCTATCATTCCCACAATATTATTACCTTTTTTTCATTAAAATTACTTGGACATATGTAACCTGAATCCTAAGAATATCAGAACTAGAACTCTTCCATTTTCGGGGCAGAGGTTCCTAGCAATGATTCATCTAAGCAGCAGCTGTTTTAGCTTTGCAGGATCAGTTGTTTTATGTTTATGTGGATCAAACAGGAATCGGATGCCACCTACAACCAAAATATCAATAGTCAATGGCTACTGTTAATACTAATGCTTCTTTGACGTTGTTTTTCTCATCTCTTGAAGAACATTCACTTTTTCGCTTCTGATACCGCTGAAGCCTTGCATCCCCGGTTTGTCTGTCTCCTTTGGACAAGTATCAACTCAGCAACCACGAGGGCTAGCGACTTGATTAAGGTGCGTTGAAAAGGTCTTACCAAGAGTAGTTCAGAGCCGTAGAGTTTGTGTCTCTAGCTGGTCGCGAATAATAATTTTCTTCATTCATGTATCAGAAGCCGTTGCGAAGCATTGTGATTGGTTTACTAATCGCTATCGCTATCTTGTTTCAGTTTGAACAGATGATTAAACCTTATGTTTTCCAGTTTTTATGAAAACATTTATGACATTAGACTTTCACTTTCACTGCAATATGCAGACCTTTATAGTTTTGCTTGTATTTTCATGTGATTTAAGCCTATGCTTAAGAGCGCAAAATAATTCTTATAATAGAAATATTTATATGGTTAACTAGGACCCTTCAGTCAATAAAATTAGTGAAGGGCATCTGCAGAAGTGAGATATTGTTTCATGAAAGTTCCAGAAAACTTTTGAAAGTATTATCAAACTGTCATCATGTTTACTAGAACATAGAAACTGCCTTTTTATAATCCATGAAGCACTCCTATATAATTATTTTAAAGTTAGGCATTTCAATAATAAACACCGTTTACAAAAGATTTTAATTATTACTGTTCTATTATTTGAGAGGACAGGAGCATTATTGAATACAATAAATAAGCCATACACCTGATTAAACAAAAATAATTTATAGACATGAATTGAAATACAACGACGTTTCGCTGTCGAGAGGCAGCCTTATCAAGTGAGGGAACAAAATTTTGGATGTCAATTTATACATAAATTTCTTGGGAAGAACACGAACAGCGACTGCGCATACTGGTGACGTCATGAATACACAGAAAGCCTCCCTCTGTCGGCCAGTTTCGGCAACCAAGCTGTCCTCAACTGAAGCATTAGACTAAAAAATGATTCATAAGCATCTTTGTAGAGTTAAAACAAAGATTTCAATAAGACAAACGAGAAAGACTGAAACATGAGCAGTAAAATATGCAATAAAATAAAATAAAAATGGAATAAACTCAAAGTGGAAATAGACCACCTATAATAAAGTTAAAACAAGTGAGAAATTGAACAAACTTAAAACCACTGAGGCAATAAAATTAAATAAAAATTAAGTAAAAATTAAATTAAATTAAAATTAAAATTTTTAAGTTCTAAATCCAAGTTATACAATAAATTAGTTTACAACTTTACAAATTATAGCTGAAAGTGAGAAAAAGGAAGGAAGAAACGGTAAGAAAAGGCAAGAAAAAAAATTTTTGGTTTTCTTCTTCTTCTCTCCTTCTCCCCCCTCTCTTCCCCCCTCTCCCTCATCCCTTATTTTACAGCAAACCTTACAAATGACTTATAGTGTCAATAACATGAAAACGTAAGAACAACAAGGAATATAGTTAGGAATTAAACATATTACTGCCTCTACTTTCATAATGTCCGTGATGTCTTCTTTCTTCCGTCCTTGACCTTACGTCTTCTCTTTATCAAGCCGTATTGAGTCATGTTGGGGACCGACAGCATAACGTTGTAAGAGTTAGGATCAGTTAGAATATAGTATGTCTCAATGCACTTCCTATGGAATTCAGGTTTTGACTTCGCCAAGATGCGTGCATTTGCGAAATCAATACCATGAGACAAGGAGCTGGCGTGTCTATAAGTAAGGTACGCTTTGTTTCGGTTACGATATGTTTCGTGTTCTTCCCAAGAAATTTATGTATAAATTGACATCCAAAATTTTGTTCCCTCACTTGATAAGGCTGCCTCTCGACAGCCTTATTGTATTTCAATTCATGTCTATAAATTATTTTTGTTTAATCAGGTGTATGGCTTATTTATTGTATTCAATGATATTCAGTGCACGTAAATTCATCGTATTGACAGGAGCATTATGTAGTTTATAATCAATTTATGTAATTTCTTCTCTTATCGTCATCATTCTCTTTATATTCAAGTTTCATTTTTATCCGTCTTGACAGCAGAGTCTAATAACATTATTACTAAATAATTTTTCTGTTAAACTTTTAAATTTGTTAAAGTTCATCACTGTCATCTTTACTATAAATACAGTATGCGCCAGAACAAACGATACTGAAATGTTTGTATACAAGAAAGGTTTAGGTGACATACAGAATACAAGTAGTAGAGAAAGCTTGCGCTACGCAGAAGTCAATTTCACGTTTTCTAAGGCTTAACACTTGTTTGATATGCTGTCCGTTGGGCAGTACTCGTGACGCTCACGTAGATTCTCAAACATGTCACTGAAGAGAGGTTGCTTCATTCCCCTCATTAATCCATTCAATATGGTTTTCATCAGAAAATCATACATTTGACAGGAAAGCTTCATCATTGTATGCCATCGCACAGTAAACTATTCTCGCATCCTTGTCTGTTTTACTCAAACGTTGCCCTGGCTGTCTCTTGTAGGCAAAACTAACAATTTCCTTGAACATTCGTCTCGTAGATGTTTGATTAAGATTCATTTTTAAGGAAGTTCGCCGGAGACTTCATTTAGGCGATTGTAACACCTGCTCGAGGGACTTCCTTGATTCGCATTTGTGTCAGTGTAAGTGGACGTCCGGTGCAACCTCGGCTCTGTGTCAGAATATTGCCCGTCGAATGAAATATTTTAATGACGGCTAACATAACCATTTTTTTTTTGGGGGGGGGGGGGTGAAATCGTTCTAGATATGCATTTCCAACTTCTAGCAAACTTGGTCCATTTGAACGTCCAGCTTAGGAGGACCGAAACAATACTCCATAGTAAAAAAAACAAAACAATTCTCTGTTGATAACACCATTTGAACATCTATCAAGCTTCAACCAACATAAGCATACAGTTACGTTTCCACGACAACGTTCTATGAAGTCATCAAGTGGGATGCATGAGCAACAAAGGCATGTGACAATCAGTATCGTTTGTTTTGGCGCATACCGTATTAAACGGTTTTAGGTGTACTTCTGTAATTGGAAACCACTAACATGGAGCCTGGAAGAATGTCTCCCTATGCTTAGTGAACACTTGAACTAGAGTATATGCTTTCTTTCAATCCATTCCCATTCAAATGTTTTAATGTTTTTCTGGCTTCATATTAGGTTGGAAACCCTAAAATGTCGGATTGGTTGACCTGCAAATATCACCACTTCTAGTGAAGTAATTAAAATATGCGATGTGTAATTATATCCGTTAAAGAATCACCCCTACTGCATTTGGTATCGACTGGTCATGAGGTTCTTTCTGTTTTGTGAGTTGAATCAAAATATGGAGACGTTGGATATTCGATAAATGATGCTTTATGAGTTCTTAATTGTTACACAATTTGTTGTTCACTCCATCTTTGCGAAGAAAAAGAGCATTTCTTGGACAGAATTCTAACCTGCGACGAAAAGAGGATAATGTACGACAGTAGGAAGCGCTCATTATCCTGGCTGGATAAGAATCAGCCAACGGCAGCAATTCCTAATGGCAGCAGCCTCTTCACCCACGAAAAATGCGTTTGACTGTTTGGTTGTCAACGGCTGTAATTATCTATTGCGACTTTCTTCCCCTTAAACAAACCATGACAACAATATCAGAATTGACTGAAATGCATCAGAAGCTAGGAAAAATACAGCCTACACTGATCAATCAGAAAGGTCCCATTTTGCTTCACGGTAACGCAAAACCGCATGCGGCAGAACACGAACTTTGATATGAGAGTCTGCTTCATCCGCCTTATTCACCGGACCTTTCGCCAACAGATTTTCACCTATTCATAATGACGACTTTCTGAAGATTAATAGATATCTTCAAGATTGTGATCTCAAAAAGGACATTGAAGAATTCCTGCAATGCCAAGCCACGTTCTGTGTGCAAGATAGAAATTTACAGCTTGAAACAGCGTTGGCAAGATTGTATATAAGCAGATGGAGCCTATTTTGAATACTAAAAATTACATCCGACACTCAAAAAACAGTTTTTGAATTCGATCATTCAAAACCGAGATTTTAGGGTTTCGAACCTGATGCATTCAATTGAATGTTGAATTTCTTATTAATTATAATTTAATTTTATTAACTTCTTACTTCAAGAATTCCTCAGCTGAAGATAGGTAAGTCATATTTTTTAAATTCTCAACAGATACTTCTATGCATTTATCGCTATTCCAACTGTGGTTGCAAGTCTTCCATGGCAGGTCTTCCAGAGTTGCGGATGCACACATATAAAGAGCTAACCATGATACCATAGTGCCTACGTACACGATAGTGAAAACTAACACAATGAATGTAAGAAAACCAACACCTGAAAATGTAAAAACCAAAAGAAAATTAATATAAACCAGAACAAGTTATGCCAACATAACTTTTCATTTTGTTCGTGTCCTATATTTACAGGAATTTTAACAGTTTTTTTGTTCACGCTTACAATTTCACCTTAATATTTATTTTTCTATCGTTTACAAATTTTTACGTTTCATGAGATTTATCTTCAGTATTAATATTACAATCTTGATCATAAGATGGGGAAAATTCAAAAAAACGAGTAATAAAATAAAAAGGATGTTATCTGAGTACCTGCAGTTTCGATTCTCTGTGGAGTATCATCTTCATAAAAGAAATCAATTGAACAAGAATGCCGATAATAAAAGTAATAAACAATAATCCTAAATTTAAATAATCATTGAAACGTTTTCAGAAATATAATTTAGATTCAAAGTTAATAGATCCATCAGATTAATAGAGAGATTAATGATGTACAGTACATGAACACTATCAATGCTCTTTTCGCCAGTGTACATAAATATATGAAATTTGATTTATACAGTATTTATTTATACTAGGTTTAATTAAAATTTAACGATATTCATTTTATTATTTAACAAGGCAAGGCACATTTAATAATTATATATATTTGACAACACAGACAATTTTGAACTCTGTTTTCTGATGAAGAACCAACTGTTATTCAATACTTGTTAAATTTGTGCAGTCTTGTTAAACGTTATAGCATTAATTACTATGTTGTTGTTTACTGACAATGATATTACAATATTCAAAATGTTTAAATCATAAAACTCAAAATATCTATATATTCTTATTAAGAATTTGGATTGATTTGATCATAGTAGTATTTTTTATGTTTTTTTTTTGTATTGAGCATCTAGTATTATGGTGAAGAGATAACCCAGGCCTTCAGAGCCTACAGTGTCTCAATTGGCGAAATATTTTTAGCCTTCGATCACCAACACCCTTACGGACCTCCAAGGCCTGTACAGGATTTTCATTGTACTACATTTATTTCTGCTCTAAGAAAGAAAAAAAAACAACAATTAAGAGGCGTAAAACTATTTTAATTTCTTTCTTAAATTAATTAATATTCCAAAATATTGATATTTACTTGTTTTAAACAAATATTTTTTGTTTTGTTTTTTATTCTTCTTCTGGTTATTTCCATTTCGATCTCGTCCTCTGTCATAAAATTATAAGGCTACATCTTTCTGATGATAGTTTTAAAATACAGTACAGAATTTACAGGCTTTCTATTTTAATGAATGCAACTATGGTACGTTATGTTATGTTAGGTTATGTTATGTTATGTTATGTTATGTAGTGAATGTGGGTGGCAGAGAAGCTAAGCACTGCGACCGGAGGTCTATCGTACTATCCCATGAAAATAAGGACAGATTGAGAGAAAGACTGAGAAAGTGTAGTGGGAGAAGTGCAGGGGAAACGGGAGAGCCCCGAGAAAACCTGCCCAGCGCGGATCGTCCACCATCACGAAACCCACGAGAACCGAACCCCGGTACTCAAGAGGTGAGAGGCCGATGTCATAGCGACAACGCCAACCGCGCGGCCATGAATGCAACTAACTATCTATAAACATAATCAAAAACCTTACGAACTTCAGGCAGAAATCTCATTTCAAAATAAAAATAATAGTTAACTTAATTCTTACCTTTCAAAATAGGACATATTCTCCAAACTGACAAAATGCTTGCTTGAAAATATTGTCCCAGAGCAGCCTCAAGCAGTAAATTTGGAAATCCCAAGAAAATAAAACTCAATATATAAGGAATAAATGATCCTCCTAATCACAAAGTAAAAAGAGAATCAGAATGGAAATTGTTTTCCTATGGTTTTAAAAGTTGAAAAACAAAAAAAATAAGAATTAGTGCTATAACATTCGGAATTTCCTGCACCCTGTTTTTCATGTATACTTTGGTATAAAACAGTTATTTAGTTTTGCTGTATGTAGCTAAGTTGGGTATCAAACGGCTGCTTCACAGGCTCTCGAAAACTTGCCTCAAACGCGCTCAAATACTTCCTACTTGACAGTTGCCGCTGGTCGCTCGTTATATCGCTTTATACCAGAAGAGAAATTCACGTGGCAAGTCTCGTTTTGCTCTCGTTTAGATCGCGATTAAAACTGCCGGTCACCGAAGCGACAAACAAGATGATTTTGAAGCTTAGTTTTGCTAATAATTCTAAACTCATTTCACAGGAGAGTGAAAGAAAACGGAAAGAAAGATCCCGAGGAAGAGAATGTGGTGAATGAAGCCACGAAACCACGAATAAAGAATATCCAGATTTCAGCTTGAAGATAACACTGTTGTAGTTTTTAAATAAATGTTCTCGCTGCCAAGGGCGCTGGTATCGATTTGCTTCTAATATGGGCCTGAATTCAGAACTTGTTTTATTTAGAGAAACTGGCAGATTTTTCGAGCAAGTTGGAGCTTTACGAGCCATTTGCTCGGTTGAGGCAAGTTTTCGAGTAAAGCATCCATTAGTGGCTTTTTGTTTACCATTTCAGCTTCTAATTGATTTTGCATTTTGTTATGAAATTGATAAACAAAATTCAAGTCTTTAGATCCATTGATGCCTTCCAAAATAAGTGTTTTCTTTTTTTTTTCCTTCAGTAACTGAAAATACAATAAAAATTATAGTGTTCTTTGGAAAAGAATATTCTTTAAGATAAATATTACAAACAACTATCAAAACTGAATTAGAGCTATTCGGATTACCTTTCTTTTGGGTACACAAGCATTTAAGGAAAGAAAGAAATCAGAAGGAAAAAAAAGAAAAAAAAATGAAATAAAACAACAACCTTAACTAAGCATAACTAAATAATATGCCAAATTGTACTGGCTGTTGTTGCTTTATTTTGTTTACCATATGCCTATGTTTGCTGCATATTTCTTTTAAAGTGGACAGGGAAATATGAATTATGTCATCTAAGTAGATACTTTCTTTGTCCATTATCATGTTCGGATCTTATCTTGCTGACTGATTATCTGGAAATCCACTTTATCAATTGGTTAGTTAACTTAAGATTAAGAACAATAATGATATAATATAATTTGAAGGGCCATGAACTAGAAGTTATTCCATAACTACTCAGCTTCACTTCATAACTACTATACATATGGAGTTCGGTGATGGTACAAGAACTTGGTGAGGGACGTCATCCTAACGTGGATAACAGAATAAATAGCAGAGACAAATTTTGAACGCTATTTAAGATCCTTATCTCACATCAAATAGAGTAGCTCATTGATCGATAGATCAGAGTCGATTACTAATATACATTGTTAATATCCTAGCCTTTCAAAAAACAAAACACATTTGGGTCAGATTTGATAGTGAGTCGAAGCTGATTGTGGATCAATAAATTACGAAAGCTGGAGGGGTAACAATTACAAAACAATGGTATACTAGATAGATCCATACATTTATACTCCGGATTCCCCTCCCAATGGCTTCAGATTAAGGCTGGCAGGGTTCTATCCGTATCCTTTATAGTAATGATGAATTATATCTAACTTTTATGTACGAGTAGCTGCTGCTACTTTTGCTACATTATAAATACCTACGGTCTCATGGAAGATTTAATAGCAGCAACTCTTTAATAGTTGAAGATTTCATTCTATAATCTGTAGTATCTGCAAACAAATAACATAGCTTGTCCTGTAGTCCTTTAAGATTCACATTGTGTATTTGTGTCCATTTCTCTTTCATTGTCTTTTCTTATTATACTGGTAAATTTTGTGAAATAACATTAAATTGAGTATAGTTTTTTCTGTACTTGAGTATAGTTTTAATACATAGACTATGGTACAATAGACTAGTCTGCTACGGCGACTAGTTCTATTAAAAGTCAAAGGTTAGTCTTTTTTAGTACATAGTCTTTTTTAGTACTACCTTTTTTAGGTAGTCAGACGTACCTTCTTTTTGGTGACAGATAGAGGGAAATACCCAGATGTAGGCCAACCCAATGGATAAAGCTATCATCATAATAACATATTCCATTTGACTGATCCACTGGTCTCTAACTCTAGTCATAACAGGAGCTGCTACGTCTGGTGGCGGTTGGATTTCCGTCATGTCCCCAATAGAAGGCAATCTTAAAGGTGTTACATTTTGTAATGGCGTCTTCATAGATGTCGTCCCCGGGGACGTAAGAGTTTTCACCGACTGCGATTTCTCAACCATTAAATCCTGTTATAATTATAATAAATCATACACAAATTATTAGGTAAATTTCTTGCTTGAATATTAAGAAAAGGTGATCAGATACTGATACCTACCATACATTTGCAATACGAAAGCAATTTAATTTGAACTCAATGTGAATGCTGTATTACATTAACTGACAACTGCGAAAAATTCAAATAAATTATTTAATTTCACAACTAAAAATCGCACTTAAAGATTTTATAATATTTTTAATTAATAAAAATAATAACATATATAATAATAAAGTATAAAAATCTTAAGCAAAATTATTAAATAATTAATTCGAATATCATGACAAATTTACATTTATATCTTAGTACGAAAATATTTTGAAGCTAAGAAATGTGGGTGCTGTATTTCCCTTTTGTTTCATTTTAGGCCTATTGCATACTTAACATAATAGTATAAACTTAACTATAAGATACGATGAAGCAAGTGAAAAAAAAGTTCCACTTTTCGGCGGAATCCCGAACCTTACCCTTGGAATGAATGGCGCCCTGCTTATTAATAAAAGTAAGCAAAACCCGGAAATGTACTGTATTGCTAATAAGCAAAATAGAATTTTGACAATTATAAAGTACTTTATATTAATTTGAAACATATAATCTCGAATTTCTTGGTAAATTTATATTCTGAACGTTTAACGAGAACTACGAAATTTTGTAAATAGCAAGTAAAATAATACTCTGGTAATATTTATTTTATTTAAAACCCTATGTCTATAATTCTAATTACTGAATACCAAACTGTTTTTATTAAATTTACTTAATAAAACCCGAATTTCAGTGCCATCTTTTTGAAAAAACAACCTTATTCTCATGAAACTGTACAATTTAAAATAACAAAATTATTATGGTTTATTAGTAAAATTAAAAGGATTCCTGTTCCCATTAGCTTAAGAAATCAAAAATGTAAATGAGGGAAAAGAATTTTTTACGTCTTTAATTTGTCGCAAAAGAAGTTTACTGTCATTTTTGCAGTCAATTGAAACCTTTTGTATCTTTTTTATGTAGATTTCATGGAATAATGGATGTTCTGAAAGAATCTCAACAACGAATTTCAGGACAGTCTTCGTTTATTGTCTGGTGTGTATCAGTTTAATTTTTTTTTGGGGGGGAGGGGAGTTATAATTAAATGAGGAAAGGCCTATTGTTTCTTGGTATTTTTTATTTCATTAAAAATTTGTATAGATTGCCTCTTCATACCAATAATGTTTTCAACTCTAGGCCTTATTACAAGACAACTCCTAAATGTAAATGTAAATTAATGTATAAATTTAGTTAAAATTATAGATTTTCATTAGGTAGTTGTAAAATTAAATCTATATTTTTTTGGTAGCAAGTTTTTCAAGTAGAGTAGTTTGAAATACCATATAGTAGTAGGATAATTCTTCAATGAGTAGTTAGTTTACACTAAGAATGACCTGGTAGCTGTTAAAAATTTTATATTTAATAGAAAAAGGATTGAATTCATTGATGATAAAAGTTTATAAACTAAAAATTTGAAATTAGTAAGATTTAATGGCTGTAAATTATAGCCATCAAAAACTATTTTATAATAACTAAATAACAATTTTACAAATATTAGAAATATCATGAAAATACATTATTTGGGGTTTTTATTACTATGCAAAACAAAGGTTAAAATAAAATATAAACTTACCATTTTAAAATATTAAGATAATGATTATTCATATTGGAAAAGTATTTGAAATGCTTTTGGCAATATCAGGATGTTATTCTTCTTCAAATGAGGCAGTTTATTCCTACATCTGAAGAATAAATTCCTACAGCGGTTGCTACTCTTGTAAGAATTATGTAATAACTGGGAATATATTTAAATGCATGTTACGCACGAGAGTAAAGAATCATTTCTGATATTGAGCAATTGTAATAAGAATTATTACAAAATCATACAAGGCATTACAGTCTATTTGAAATGCAGTTATTGTTTGGTAACTAACAATGCGGAAGATGTAAGTGTGGTTTCTGTTAAAGCAGTATTATAATGATAAAAGTAAGTTTGTTTAAATGTAAGTGTATTTGTAAACCTTAAATAATTTAATTTTTGAATGATATCTTTGTTTTTTTTAGTTGTTCGGTATACTGTAAGACTTTTTGATTTTTTTATTTATTTTTATATTAACATGATGTTATGTGTGTAACAGAACCAGGGTCAAGTGCAGAACTACATTTCAACTCTTATGGTTCGTAATTAAAAGTTCACTTAATCTAAATCAAAATGAAGAAACCAAAGATTAACATATTCTTAAAATAAGTTCAATGGAAATATGGAAAATCTGCAAATAAGGCAGGTTGCCCAAATAAGGCCCATCCTTCGTTTTATTAATAGAACTTTGACAATTTACCAAGATTAGTTATGTTTCAGACAGGTGCTGGCTTCTAGCGGCTACACCAAAAATTAGGTCCGTTGAAGTGGACTATTTCGCCATGTTTGTTTCAGTTGAACAATAAAAGTCGTCCCAAGCTTTTCTCGTTATTATTTCAGCTTAATTTGAAAAATTGTCCCCATTTTTTGGCAACATCAACTACATGGACATGTTTTATGTCATTTTAAAGTTTGTCATGAGTAGAATAATGTAGAATAATTTGATATTTGAACAGGGGCTCCAAATAAGGCCCTTCAGTTATATTTTCAAGACTGTTATCATTGAAAGAATTTCAAATGCAACTAATTCTGAATTCACTTTTTGATAACAGCACACCTTAAACTACCTTTCAAGACAGTTTTCAGAAATTTCACTCTTGCAGTAGAAATATAAAAAATCTTTAAACGTTAGGTGGGCCTTATTTGGTGCAGTTACCTTATAATAATCCCTACCGATATACAAGTTATTAAATTATTCTTCTTCATTCTGATATGAGGAGTTACTCGCCGAAGGTGCATACGCTACTGATGAACGAAATGAGCGGATTCCAGCGGTAGTTAGTGACATCAGACGAGCAAAACGTCACTAGATTATACGTTCGTTTGTGTCTTTAAAGATCAGCGCCAGCGGATGAGCAGCCAATCATGTTGCTGTATGAGAGTTGCGGGAACAATGATTTCCACTATTTCATATTAGATTTGTATAATTACGTTGTAATTAAAGTTTGGTTTTAGAAATAAAATTTCACACTATCTATTACTAAAATCGCATTATTTCTAAGGGAATAGCAATGTTTTTGTCATTTGTTTATATTTCCAAACAGAACTTCTTAAGTGAGACGCTTTCTCTTAATGCTTCATTTTTACAGAATATTAC
>JAFIDM010000007.1:13408239-13426545 GCA_023159025.1 Thereuonema tuberculata | reverse complement strand
ATTTGTTTATATTTCCAAACAGAATTTCTTAAGTGACACGCTTTCTCCTAATGCTTCATTTTTACAGAATTTTACTAAAATCGCATTATTTCTAAGAGAATAGCAATGTTTTTGTCATTTGTTTATATTTCCAAACAGAATTTCTTAAGTGACACGCTTTCTCTTAATGCTTCATTTTTACAGAGTAAGCTATTAAGTAGTTATTTTTGTTATATAAATTATTCCAAGCCGTTTTGGAAAAAATTAACTTAATTACTGTAATTTGTAAATTTTTTAAATGATCAAGATCTATAATGTTTGTATTGGTCCAAGTATTAATCCGTAATAGAATAATGTGTAATAGAATCAAACAAAGCGTAGTAAATGAGGACTTTCGTTTTAGTTCGTATGATATTTTTTCAAATGATAAAAAATATATATTCTAAAGTTTAGACTCTTTGTGTAGCAGATATTTGAGTATTCCATTTAAAGTGATTAATTATTGTAATATCCGTACTTAAATATTTAAAATTCATTACTGCATCAATCTCAAATGTACGAATATGAATGAGAACGAAAATATAACTTTAGTTGAAGCTTTGTAATTTGTTTCTTTGGTCTTATAAAAAATACCTTATGTTTTGTCTTTATTTATGACTAGCTGTGCCCCGTGGTTTCACCCGCATTAAATTGTGAATATACAAATCTGTTTCATACACATTAGGAGTACATAACTAAATTCATCTCATTAACTATAAATACCATCTGGAAATGAAATACATGGCCCTTCTCGGTAATGTTCGGTTCTCGTCGTGGGGCCAACCCGCCCCCGATTGTTATTTATTTAACAAAATAAAATGTCCATTACTATTTTATTTGCTGTTTTTTTTGTGACGGATTATTTGTAATTTTACTTTTCACTGTGGTCCCCCAGCAATAATTGTCAACAGTTAATCTTTGATTCGATCGAATTAGTTTAAACGTTGGTTTACGTACATTGGCAGAATCCATTATAATACTATGGAAAAGTGCCATTAAACAAACAAAGAAGAAGAAACGTTTTCATAATTTAATTAATTGTATCTATACTAATAGTTACAATTTTGTAGATACAATAAAGTAATATCTTTAATTAATTGTATCTATAATATATCGTTACCTATTCATAACACGATCGTTGCAACCAATTAAAAAAAAAACTACCTAGAAATTGACTTTATGAAACTAACTAAAACCTAAAATTTATATTAAGTCAAACGTACGCTTACGTATTACGGTTAGTATCTATTATATAGGAAACGAATAGAATTATTCAATTAAATTAACCAAACACATCCACAAAAATTAGTTCGCTGAAGCACAACTGTTGCGTAAGGAGCCCACCACCTGACTGACCCGTATGGCATACCTGCTCGCTGACCTGGGCATTCACAGTTCGGCCCTTCTCGGTAATATTCGGTTCTTGTCGATGGATTTATAATAGTAGTATAGATATTAAAGGGAATTATAGTTCTAATTGCTATTTTCAAATTACAAATAAGCATACGGATCGGATACAAATAAACAATATGAGATTCAAAAAAGAGGTTGAAATCATTCATTATTGATGGGAAAAGGGGAAGGAAAAATTAATCAAAAAATAATATAAAATGAGCTACAAAATTGTAATTTTTCTTAATTCGTTTTGTTTTTGTTTTATTGAAATAGTTTCTTTAATCCCATTTCTGAACCCTTTGTTAGTTTACAATGTTTTTAAGTTTACAATGTTTATAAATCTGGCAGTTTGTGTTTAGATTAATTCAGTAACGGTAGTGTTTTGATAAGTTTTGAACTAATAGAAACTGAAAGTAATGTATTAATTGAAACTGAAAGTAATCTACAGCGCTTAGTTAAAAGAAAAGAAAAAGTAGTTCAGAAAAAGTGGCGCTGCTGTTTTGTGTTTTTTGATGGCGATCTCTTTGCAGTAAAAGTTCATGTCAAGCAAAAGTTTAGTTTCTTCATTTTTAACTCACATTTTTAACTCACTCTGCTTAGGATTCCAACACCCTTTTCAAAGTACTCGATATTATATCAATCATAATGATTTTCCGCCTGATTTTTTTAATCTATTATTTGTGAATTTAAACTTTTATTTAAATATTTGTAATTACTTAATTAAATTTATTATCTATATTTATAATGACTATTTTATTGTATTAATTTCATTATATCCTACCATGTCCTTGTTATTATACATATAATTGTAACTTATTTTATATTGTTTTTTTGACTCATCTTTCCTTCCCCTTCCCCCTATTAATAATGTATTCGACCTCTTTTTTGAATCTCTGATTGCCAGATTGGTTGACGTTTATGTTTACTGCTCCGCTCCTATTGGTTCTAGCGTGATGTTATATAGCCTATAACCTTCCTCAATACACGGGCTATCTAACGCAAAATGAATTTTTCAAATCGGACTGGTAGTTCCTGAGATTAGCGCGTTCCAACACACAAACTCTTCTGCTTTATAATAGGAGTACAGATTATATAGACACTTGTTTTGGTGATAAGATTCCATATTTTAACATTAGTGCTTTTCTAAGTTCCACATTACGGCGGATCAGTATCTATTCTGCCGAATAAATGGGAAACTGCTTATTAATACAATTAAACACTTCATATTAATTTATAATCTCTTCAAGTTCTTTAATTGGGATATAGATTCTACGAATATATTTCCATTGCTTGTTTTATATGTATTAATATTTAATATTCAGGTCTGGGATTACTTATGTCTGCTTTACAAAATCTCGAAAACTTGTGTCAAACCGTCAAGTTGCTCGAAAACCCTGCCACTTGCTCTAAACAGGGTATGAACTAAAGGCCGTATTACATTTATCATTTCACTCGCCATAAATGCAAGCCATAACGCAGGCAATGTCAGGGTAGATTGCGAGTGATTAGTGCACTGCTTTACACTTACCATAACGCCTTCCATCACACGGAACATTTACACTTCTCAATTGTCATCATGCCTACGTTTTATTTGCGAAAAAAATAGCATTGATTTATATAAAAACCATTTAGTCAATGCATCGGATAGGTGAAAGAATGTTTTTAATTAATTCAAATAGGAAATATTCATGTTTTTTTTTCATCGTTTTATGTTTCTTTGTTTTCGGTTTCGATAAATAATTCAGTCTCGTTAAATCTCGATCAACAACGATATCTTTTCGAGATGTCGGTCGCTGTCGAATCAAATTTTCAAGCCGAAATTATGAAATGATTTTGATTAATAATGTAACATTTTATGAAAGCATCCACGAAAACATAAGGAAAAGATGCCCTCCGATCGTGAAAATCATTTTTGTAATCGGTAATTTCGAATAAATAGATACAAATCGATTGGACTTCCAAGTTCTACAATTCGTCACCAGGAGCGCTAGTGTCGATGTCCAGCCATCTGATGTCGCGCCATTTCTTCAAAGATAGCCCAAGCTCAATCCCTCGCCATCTCCTCTCGCCATCTGATGGCGAGATGATGGCGAGTGAAATGGTAAATGTAATACGGCCTTAATTTGAGGCAAGTTGTAGAAGCAATTTGACAACGGCTTGCTGTGCAGCCAGGAAAAAAATTATTTGAAAATCTGCGACAACGATAACTTCACGCTGGAATTTGGATTAGTTCGTGGTTTCTATCCACTGCGTCATCTATTACCTTCTCTTCTTCCTGGATCTATTTTTTTTCCTTTTTCGTTATCTCTGCTGTGGATGAATCGAGAATTAATAGCAAAATAAAACCTGCAAAACTAACGTTTTCGTAGCTTTGTCGCGTGACTTAAATAATCGCCATATCAACGAGAACAAAACGAGACTTACCATTGGCATGTGTAAGGCTACGTCATTTTCGCGGAGCTGAAATGGCAAGTTTTCTACCGCGTTATAAGCAATTTTTGGAGAACATGTAAAGCAGCCATTACGATTTACGATCAGTATATTTCGAGCTAAATTTCAAGAGGATCATTATCAGGGGCGAAGACGCCATTAAGACAACCTAAATTATATTCAACTTACTTTGCAAGATTGATAATGCAGGCTTTCCATGATGCATGCTTCCTATGATGCAGGCTTGTCTACATATTGTGATGAGTTTTATAACTATATTTATAATTATTTTGCGTATTCTATTTTATATTATTTATTTTTATATGTATTTTACTTTTCCAATCAATTAGAATCTAATCAGTTGATAATTTCAAATTATGACCGTTAACGATCTTTTTTTTGTTTGTTTACTTTTGAATTTCAACGGCTGAGGGTTCCCATAATTCCCTGTAATTTAAATCTTCAGTTAATTTCAGTTACGAATCACATTTTATTTTAAATCACCCAATGAACTGTTAAAGCTCTCAGCCAATGACCGATCATTGTAAATACTCTATAAATAGCCCTTGCTCTCCCTGAATATACAGAACACAGCAGAACACAGTTAGATCCAACTTCAGTCTAATCTACTTCTTTACGAGCCAGGACAGTAACAAAAATCACCACAATATTTATTTTTTCTTTTGAGGCACCACTGCGCTTCCGACAATTAATTGCAGCTGTTGTATCCTCACATTTTGACTTAACAGTCTAATCAATCTTTTTACTTTATTTTATTTTTTTCAGAAAACAACTTGAACAAATAAAAGATTTTATTTTTTTCAGATGATGAAAATATAGCAGAGGTCATAATTCATTTTCAATTTTGCTTACTGAAAATATATTTAATAGGTGAAGTTCGGGAACTGGAATTACACTAATTTTATGAGTTATCCAACAGTTTACTCAGATACTTCAATATTTTTCTTGAATTTTCAATTAGCTTTCTTTTGTTTCATTCACTTATCTAAATTTCTGTATTTATGTTTCTCCTCTAGTCCTTTAAGATGAAGTTTCATGTCATTCTATTTAGAAACGGATAAAGAAGTAAAGAAAAAAAGAAGACAAGGCTTAAATGACACAACAAAGTCCTCATACATTGATTACTAGATTTACAAAATATAAAAGTATTAACCCATCAGCGATATTCCATTCTTTTTCTATCTTCAGTATATTTTTATTCCAGACATTCCTAATTGTCTAAATATCATTTATTGCTCAATTATTAATTGGGAGTTTTAAATATTTCCATATTGTTTATAATCAGTAACAAAAACAGTAACAAAAACAGTAACAAAAACATAAAAGAAATTAAGGATGTAATACAAAAATAGTAAATAAATACATAAACGAAATCAATTCAAGACGACAAGCTTAACACTGTTTTACATTGTCTTGAAGTCTTCATGTCCATTTTAACAACATTACAGTCATTTTCATAAACACAGGAGATTGTTATGGATTTCGATTTCCTGTAAATTAAATTTCTAATTTTTAATAGGTTCTCAGAAGTGCCCTCTTAGAAGATGTTGATTTCTTAGACAGAAGGGATGTAACTTCAAAAAAGGAATGTCTTTTTCGTCATTTTATTAAACGTATAGCATGTTCTTTGGCCTCTTAGCTTCCCTGAATCTCTGCAATACATAATAAAATATTAGAAGAAGTAATATAGTCCGACTACGATATCTTGACGATTGGAAGGAACCCCACGTGATTATGACGTGTCTACTTTTCAGCCAATCACAAACAAGCGCGCCTCAAAGCACAGGGCTTTAAAAATATATAATATTTAAAAGAAATACATAAAACTTAAATATAACAGTTAAATCTTAGATTGAAAGCAGTCAAACTAACAGTAAAGCATTTCCTTTAAACATCATTAAAGCTATTTTTTGTTTGTTTTATAGCTGTAACGTAACCTTCTTCGGAACCTCTGAGCGAGGCTAGTGCTGACGTCATGGGGCTCTGGAATTTTTCCAGTCGTCAAGATATCGAGGTCCGACTGTAGAATTGAATTCAAGCTCGTTTTCAATAACAAAACTTAGGCTGAATAAGAGAAAAATGTTAAAAAAGATGAAAGTTAAGGGCTGAACATTGAATATTCCGTTAGGGAAAATTCAACTGAAAATGAAGAATAGCAAACGATGAGTCTTCAATAAGAACATTAGATTTATTTAAATAGATTTATTTAATTATCTCTGTCATTTTTGCGTAAGTTTTGTTTGCAAATAGATCGTATGCTATCAAACAGATAATATAGTAAGTTTTTTTACTCTTCAAATAAATATTTTCCAGAAATTTTGTCGACTTTAATATAACTATAAATCGTTTTATTTTAGAAATTGGATTGAATTTGATTCAATTTGAAATAAGGAAGAACTGGGTTTTTTTCTTTATATACTTTAATAAAATATATAAAAGAATAACAGTTTTTTTTTCTCGATATATATTAATAAAATAAAATAATCTATACTATAGAAGGCCATGTACAGAGGCGTGCAAGCGCCTTCAATTTCCAAGTACGAAATCTGGTATACGTTTGACAGAGGGCTGGGCTTACCCAAAGGACCCTCTGAAAACGAAATAAGCGTGGAAAACAACCCGACCACACTGGGAATTGAACCCTAACGCCTCCAGTCCGCATTACAGCTCCTAAACCACCGTACTACAGGACCCACACTTTAATAAAGTTGTTGTCTTTTAAGTATTAAAATGAAATGTTCTACGTAAATCATTAAGAAAATATCGTTGATGAATGTTGTTAAATTTATAAATATATATAAGCGATTTTTTTTGAAGGGATCTCCAGAAATGTGGATGGTAATAAAGCCAGTCTTCCTAGTGACATTATCTATTCCGCAATGATCGTAATGACACCATTTTATGTCAAAGGCTTTTCTGAAACTTTGAGGTTGTACAAGGTTTATGTTATTATGTTATTATTATATTAAAGGGTACGGGAACTTTCCAGCCACCCTGCTATTACAAATACTATCAGTAAGTAACTGTTGATAGTGAATCTCTTAAAACTTCTTTATTTATCACGAACGACATTTAGATTCAGTCTAAAACAGAATCCAGATGTAAACAGATGAATTTATCTCTTGTTGAGTCCAGACGCACTTTCTGATGATGATAGTCTATGTTACAAACGCTTTAAGAATGCGATGATGATAACTTGTTTTCTGTTAGCTTTTGATCTTTAAAGACAAATCTTTAATGAATTAAAAACTTTTAAGATTAAGTAAAGAAACTATGAGAAGCGATTTCTTGGAAGAACAAGTAGTTCGTGTATGTATTGGATGCACCCTACCAAGAGTCAATCTTTCCCATACAGATATACTCAAGCGATATGCAGATCATTTACTACATAGAAGCATCATAAACTAAATATATAATAGGGGGTACGGGAACATCCCGGCCACACTCTACTTATTTTCAATGGAAGTAGTAATAAACAACAAGACCAAATTGTTTACCAAGTAACATCCTGGAATAGCTGTTTCACGCTCTTTGGCGATCATCAGCCATGATCAGTCACCAGTAAAACAACAAGGTCGTCGTACAGAGGCTATGAATGCTCATCGGAAGTACTAATACTTTAAACTATGTCTCCATAAAAAGTATTCTGTTTCTTTTAAATGACCATTAAATAACAATAAAAAACTTTTATAACAGAAGATAATCCTTTATAATCTGTGTTCGTAATTTTATGTAGAATGTTTCAAACAGTCAGTAACCTAAATAAATTCTATATTTTTTTTTCTTTATTTTCACTGATTCAAAGTGAATTTCTAATCAAACAGCAAATTACTTCAAACTATCTTCAGTCATTTATTTTAAACTATCTTTTCTATTCATTATATGCTATATTTCATTCAGAGAATATCTAGACTTCCTCAGGCTTCTTTTTGAAAATTAACAAGTGTCTTTATAACCAGTCTTGTTTCTCTATCGTTTATCTGATAAAGGAGTTCGGTTGTTGGGTCCGGGTTATGTTTTTCAGAGAGGCAATGATTCGCCCAGTCTGAAATGTACCGTTTTTGTTCTTCAATGCTTTTACGTGTTCCCTCGCCCTCTCTTTGAGGGTCCTATCCGTGCTTCCAAAATATATGTCGTTGAGGTCTCTCAAAAGATCCAGACTGTGACATGCTAAAGAAAATGGCAGTAATAGATAAGTTAAAATGCAGAGACTGTAATGCCATGTATTTTGAAAGCACGGGTAGGACTCCCAAAAAGAAGGTGAGGGAACACGTAAAAGCATTCAAGAACAATAAACGGCACATTTCAGACTGGGCAGATCATTGCCTCTAGGAAAAACACAACCCGGACCCAATAACCGAAGTCCTTTATCAGATAAAAGATAAGAGAAACAAGACTGATTATAGAGACACTTGTTAATTTTTAAAAAAGCCTGAGATAGTCCAGAAATCTCTGGATGAAATATAACATATAATGAATTAGAAAGATGAAAACAGCAAATGCCATTAAGCCTAAAGAAAGGAAGACAGTGCACGACAATCTTGAATTTAAAAACTTTCCTCGCCAATATTACCCTTTGAACATTGAAACTGGTTTTTTTTTGTTTTTGTTTTTCCATTTTGCAGGTTATTCATTTTTGCATCTCGTTTATGATATATTTTTTAAAATTTGGTTCTATGTCATTGCTTTAAAAAATTTTTCAATTCAATTCTTCTCAGAGTTCCATTATTTGCTTCATTCGAGAATTATCGTGTCTAGGAATATAACTACACACATTTATAACTACACAATTTATAATTACATACATTTACAACTACACAAAAAAACACACATTTATACTTTCACCATCAGAAGTTATAGATGTGTTGTAATATGTCAAGACTATCTGTGGGACTTTTTCAGTGACGCAAACTTCACAAAAGATGGGACCAAACCAAATTTCAACATTCAAGACAATATTCATTAAATAATTTCAACCTTTTTCACTACTTACTTCTTTTAAACTTCCTTCTTTCTTTAGAAGACAATAGAACATATATCCTGGAACGAATGAAATCGAAATGAGGACCATGACCAAGCCGCAAACGTCAACCCACCATTCGAGGTCTTTTCCCAAAATATGGTAGTTTAACATTGAGAAAGAAAATACGATCTATCAGAAAATCAAAATAACGTTTATGACATATATAATAAGGGATTATTGAAAAACAGCAACTATCAGAGCCATCTATTGATGGAAATTTCAACTAGTGACAATACTAAAACTTGTGTTTCTCATATTTACATAAGGTATTACAAAAACAAAAAAAGGAGAAGTAGAAAGATTAGGTAAAAGGAAATCCAAACCTATTACTGGAGAAGTTACTTTTTATAATTCACTTCTAGATTTTTAAGTCTACGTTTTATATAAACTACCGTTCTGCTTTATCCTTCTGCATATAACCTTCTATTGAGCTATTCTGCATTACGTTGTTTTCATAGAGAGAATTTTTTCTAAACTTCATTTCTAAAGCTGGAAAAGTAAATGTCAACATTGTCATGGTTTTATTTTAAGTTTAATTTTGTTGTTGTTTCGTGACACGTTTGCCGCCCTCAGCTCAGATTTTAGCATATTTTTTGTTTGTTTTATGTTTCGTATTGTCCTCTCGTCTCTTGTTTTGCTCTGTAAATACTTATTTATTGTAAAAGAAATCATTATTTGTATCCATGAATCAATATATTATTTTATATTTTAATTTTCATGCTATCATCTGATTTTCTAAAGTTTCGATTTTCATCTATTAAGTTCCTAAGAGAATTTTATTTATTCTTATTCTCATAATTGCTATTTCCCACAATTGCTATTTCCCTATAATTGCTATTTCCCTATAATTGCTATTTCCCATGTGAATTCTTTGTCCTACGTCACTAATTAGAATTATCCCCATATTTTACATTGAATATTTTCTGTTAATTTGTATGACGTAATTGTCATGGCAATTACGTAATATATTGATAGGTACCCCTACGAAATAATGTTTTTCATTACTTAATGATTATTAAGGAAAAATTTAATGTTGTGCACGGATCCTGGAAGAACGAAGTATGAAGCTTGCCAAGGCAAAAAGGATTAACGGTGGCCGTAGGATACTTCTGGACACAAGCAAAAGAAGGAAAATGAACGGTGTCGTACGTTCCTGCTTTCAGCGCAGTATTCGCCTTGCCTATAAGTTAGTTATATCATCGCCTGCGGACCTTCAAATATACATATTGGGAAACGTGGTGGCATGCGAATACAATGCCAACGGTTGTGTGAAAAAGCGAGTTGTTCCAATTCCACAGAACCACATATGGGGTCCCGAATAGAAATCTTGGTGCATAAAACTTTTGTAAGTACTCTTCTTTACGTTACATTTATCATGAGGCGAAGCAAGGTGAAAAAATCTAACGACCTGCGTGACGGTGCTAAATTAATTTACTCTAAAATTAACGGTAATAACTGTATGTGCCGTGGGCACGGTAACCTAGTGGGTAAGGGCGCTTGGCTGCGGGTTGGAGGTAGCGGGTTCGATTCCCGGCCTTGGCGGAGGGCGGGAATTTTTCTACGCTTCTTTCTCCTCCAAACGGGTCCTAGGGTCTACCCAGCCCTCTGTAGAATGGGTACCGGGTTTCTTTCCCGGGAGTTAAGGCGGGCGGGCGTCGGTTTGACCTCCCGTACTCAATCTACTCCCGTTGGTCACGAAAGCCTTACCACCCGCGCTCCCATGGGCCTGCATGGCCTGTTTATGGGATTGCTTAACTTAACTTTAACTGTATGTGCCATATTTAACAGGGAGAAACATAAAAATCGTGCTGTGTTTTCGCGATATTTTTGGTTAAGAATCTATGATTTTGACCAAAACGTGAGATTGCATTTGGTATCTGGGCCACGAATTTGATCTGGGAGATCTGATTGCCATTGTCAACAACCAACTAATGATACTGAACCGTTAGGGAAGTCCCAGCTTTTGAATTAAGTCAAGGCTAATCTATGTATATGACAATATATTAATATTGTCCTATTCCTAGAGCAGCCATTATTCATTAGATGCTTTATCTGTGGATCCGATATATAGCAGGTTCTTTTAAGAATAATCAAAACAAACTCAATAGAAAGATAATGCAACGAATTATGAATTTTACACATTTGTTACTGATTATGTTCAATCACATCATAAATAATGTTTCAGACTTATTCTCTATTAATGTATATAGTAAAAAAGTAAAGACTTGCTTTTATAGTATCTACAGGGCTGTTAAAATTAAAGCTCCTCTACTTAGAGGGCTCTGGAGCGCATTCTAAGGCCCCAAATGGAAAGAAATTTGGGCAACAGAAACTTCAAACGATGCGATCGCTGTTTATTGGGAAAAAAAGTAAAAAAATTGATAAATAGATGGGGCTGTAGCAATACAAATCATTTGAACAGCGTTATAAAAGTTCAATATGTCCTCCATTGTTATCAACAATATTTTCCATTTGCTAAACGTCATTTTATACTGCAGAGCGTCTGCTGGAATTGCTAGAACATAACGTCTAATACTGTCCTTCAGATCGGACAGAATTTGACATTTTTGATGATACTTCTGGTTCTTCAAAAAAAACTATAACCAGAAGTCACATTGGGTGAGGTCGGGTCATCGGGGAGGCCAAGTTGTCTGGAACTAACGGCCGATAACCCGTTCATTTGTAAAGTGCTTCCTTAACAAATTTTGAACGCAAAAGGTGATGTGGGGTGGTGCACAGTCTTGCATGAATGTGGTTTCCTGAAAGCACCTCACCGTTGAAACTCTTGGTATCACTAATTCATCAACATGTCATAATACAGCTGTTCGATTACGGAACAGGTGCGGGGCCCAGTTGGAGTTACCTCTTCAAAAAAAATATGGCCCAATCATGAAATTAGCAGTAAAGACACACCACACAGTCAGTTTTGGAGGTTGCAACACGAGGGTTTTCTGTTGCCATATGTGACAGTTGTGGGTATTCACTTCCCCATTTACGCAGAAGTGGGCTTCATCACTCCAAAGAATATTGTTACCTGTGGAAGTGTCCATCCCCCTAAAAAATTGGATTCCCCGTACTCTAATCCACCTCAGTGAGAATAGTGCAGTCCGACCTTGTCTCCCTCTCTGCAGTGGACTCTATCGGAGTCAGAGACAGGCATATAATGCGGTGCAAAGGCTGGACGAGGAAGTTGGGGAGTGGCGAATAGCCACGAAGAGTTCTCCAGACCGGAGACTGAGAGAAGCCGAAGGATTTGTTGGGCAAACCGCCCACAGAGAGTTAGCGAGTGGCGAACGGCCACGAGAGGTTCTCCAACCTGGAGAGAGCGAATGAAGCAGAGAAGTTTGACGAGCATCCGCCCCAAAGAAGAAGATAATCAAAGCCGTAGAAGTCGAGCCAATTGCGGGGAAGACTGTGAAACACCATACGCAGACGAGAAGGCTTCGAAGAAGATAATCAAAGCCATAGAAGCCACCAGGACCGGCCCGAACATAGAAGCCACCAGGACCGGCCCGAACATAGAAGCCATCAGGACCGGCCCAAACCTAGAGGTCACCAGTCCCGAGGGATCCTTCAGTTCGAAATTTCTGAGTTGTAGTATATTTTCTTTATTTGAATAAATTCTCTGATTTGTTTTATAATCACTCTTGTCGTAATCTGTTCCCCAGCGTCTCCGAACTAGACCCAAAGTTCGGTAGCAATATTCTATGACCAAGTGATATTAACTGTCAATCGCGCCAGGAACTGAAGCGAAAATGTTATACGAATTTCCTCACTTCATATGACTTCTGGTTATGGTTTTTTTTTGAAGAACCAGGTGTATCGTGAAAGATGTCAAACTCTGTCCGATCTGAAGGATACATCATTAGACATTTTGCTAATGGAAAACATTGTTGACAACAATGGAGGACACATTGAACTTTTTTAACGCTGTTCAAATGGTTCCTATTAAAGCGCCATCTATTGGCCATTTTTTGTACTATTTATTTTTTTCCAATAAACGGGGAGCGCATCGTTTGAAGTACCTGACCAAATTTTTTTCCATTTGGGGCCTTACAATGCGCTCCAGAGCCATCTAAGTAGAGGAACTTTAATTTTAACAACTCTGTATACATACATAGTTATTAACTTATTTTCTTATTACAGTAAAACCCCGCTAATCCGGCATCCGATAATCCGGCACATTCAATAATCCGGCATCGTTCTAAGGGTTTTTTTTAGAATAAGCCTTCTGAATAAGCCTTCCGGGCACGGAATGTATGTACTTAATATACAATATCTTAGTATTGTACTATATTACTTAATATACGAAATAAAGTAACTATATTATACCGTATGTACTGTATTAAAATATAACACTACATAAAAATATATTTTGTTGTTTTGTTTTTAACATTTTCCATCACTACCGAAATCAGAGAAATCACAATAGAACACGGAAAAATGACCTGATACCTATTAATAGCCATTTTGACTCTCTATTTTAGTGGTATTTCCGCTATCCTCGCAATAACGGCCATTTTTAGACGGCGCTCAGTAATCCGGCACTACCGAAGTCCCGAACGTGCCGGATTAGCGGGGTTTTACTGTACTGTAAAAACTAATAAAAATCTATTTTCATTTCTGTAATATTTTGAATTACAGATTTACTTACTGCTAAAATCGATGGCGAAATATACAACCACCAAAATTTTATGCATTTCCAAATAGAGTAGCCAATCATCATTTCTATTTTTGTAACCATTTTGTCAGCACCTATAATAAAAAAAAAAAAAAACTGCACGAAAAGAAATAAAAAACATTTTATCTAAAGTGAATGATTCAACTGATTCATTGTTTCCCGCCCCATTGTAGATCTTCGTTTTAAATAACTACTTTTTAAAAAATCATTATAGCATGTAGGTAATATTTTCAGAAACAACAGTATTTATGTGTCTCAAGATGTATGTATTTTCAGGAGACCGAATTATTTTGAAGAATTTCTAATTCAAAATTCATTAAATGAGCTATCAAAGATCTAGAAAATATAGTGAAATTCAATTACAACAGGAATTTTTTTAAAAAAATACCAAAAATAAAATTAAGGCTTTCGAAATGAATTTTTTTCTGTGAATTTGTCAATTGCTGCAATCTTGCATTCCGTCTAGAGAATTACGATAGACAGTATTATTATAATTCGCCTATCCTCATTATGAAGGAAAAAAAGCTTCATGTCGAAAATAAGACATATTTTCCTAAGTTGACAGCGATATATAATAGCGAATTTAAGAGTCGTGGGTCGAGGACAGAAAAGGGGCCACTTTTGATTATTTTACTTAATCTATTATTTATATTTGTAATGAGTTTTAATTTCATTTATGAATCCCAGAGTATAACATGCTATTCATTTCATGAAATATGTCCAACTATCATCTCAAGAGAGTCCCAACCCCCATCCCGTTAAATCCGCCAATGGTAATATAACAAATAAGATTCGACGTTATGCAGAGAAAAAAATAATAATTTCGTCAGTCTCAATTTGCATGTTGGGATTATTTTTTAAATTTACAAAGCTACTTTATAATATTTAAATATTTAATATTTATTTAATATTTCAATTTTAAGTAATGAATTGCCTTTTTGGGTTAAGCTGACAGCCTGAGACGGCCGTTTCGAGCTTTTTGAACTCTCGTCAGCTAGAGCTACTCAGCCATTGCAGAACCCAAAAGATGTACGAGGGAAAGAGCAACTGTTTTTTTTTTCTTGGTGGACAAATGCCTTTTACGCTGGACATTGTGACCCCCAAGGTATTTGCATTCCACATTTGTTGATGTTTTTTATTTTTCGTTCTTTAGTCTTGAGGGGTCATTATTTTTACCACCTTTGAATTTAAGTATTTAGAGAAATATAACTGTTTTAGTTTGACTGAATATTTCCGTTGTTATTTTGTTTTTGTTTTTACATTTAATTGCATTAACAATAGACACAGTTATTGTAAAATTTTGAAAGATGTATTTGAAGTAATTAGAATTATTCTGAAAAAATATTAGGGATAAAAATCTTAATCAATAATATCAACATTAGAACAATAGCAATCTTCAAAAATTCATCAGGAATTTACTGAGAGCATCTGGAAATTCACTGACATCATTTATAACTGCTGTGACGTCATGCCATTGAGATGGCGTTTTCCCTACAGTACTTTCTGCAAGGACTTTTGCTGATGGCATGATCTATGTCAATGCTAAAAAAAATGCAATCCCAAATCCCCTCAGAGACTTAACATATTGTCCATGATGAATTTGTAAAGATGATCCATAATCTAATTCCAGTCACTACAAACAATTAAGTCAAATCAAAATATAATTAAGTTATCTCCATTTACCAAAAGAATAAGAAATTCCTAAGCCTTCCATTAGGACTAAACTTATTATCGCCCATCCAGAACCCATATGTTTATCAAGAAATAATACATAATATATTCCAGCCTGAAAAGAAAAGGAAGAAAATATTAAATTAACCTTTTTAGTGACACCTGTAAGGAGAATCTTTTAGCATCATCGTGTGTGTGTGTTTGTATGTGTAACGCCCTTCACAGGCGAAACCGGAAGTTGGACAACTTGGAGCCAGTAGGAGTTTGGAGAAAAATATTACTTCCGGGCCAAGCCACTTCTGATTTTAGATGGCGATTGATCGGGTCTGTAAAGTAGCGGTACTTGAGCAAAATTGGAACAATTGCAACTATAGTGAATCGTCTATGTTGAAAACGAATATGATACCTTCCACCCAATATGGCCACTTCCGGTTCAAGATGATCATTGCAATATGGCCCGAATGATGCAAAATGGGGAGGGAAGGGTCTAGCCAAACTAAATGAACTCACTGAGGGCATCACTTGAAATTATACTTGAACCTTAAATTACAATGATTTGAATAAATGAGTTTTTAGCGCCAATCAGTAGTAGTGTCACTTCTAACAATGCAAGTGTTTGATAGATTGCAAATTATACGGGGTCGGTTGATTTTGTGTTTAATTAACTTGTTGATTTAATATTCACATCATTTATATCACGAACATTCATATCAAAACATTCTCAGCTACAAGGTATACTTCGTGCTCTTATTATTGTAAAAAAAAAAAATCTGTACTAAATGATACTAGAAATAAATTTTAAAAATTTTGGAATCCTTTGAATAAGTTTGTTTCATAAACATTAGACGATTATATATGATATAGGAAATTGGAATCTCGAACTTCAAAACATTAGAATGATAGACATCAAAGTAAGAACTATTAGCATCTTCAAAATGTTGCCAAAGGTCAGAAAACTTATAGAAAACCGCAGAAAATAGATCTCAGGAAAACAGTGGGACCTTCAAGAAAAAACACGAAATCACGACAATTTCGCAACCAGTTTTTCCTGAAAGATGGTAGGCATTTGTATCAAGTCCGGAGAGTATATAGGATGCTCTAATTCTTACTATTAAAGATTGAGCCGTTTCCAATGCAGCTTGAACACGCTCATTTGTACAGAGCTTCAGGACACTTGAATTCTGACTATGTTAGCGGCTTTTTCATCAGCTTCTTCTTATACCAGCCACTTATTTTACTATTATTATACCAGTCTCATGTCCAAATACTAGAGCATAGTTAAGAGTTTTGATAAGCTATCGTGGCTTACCGGGGACTTTTTTTTTGGCTTTCCATAGAGACAGCCAGTCTCTACAAAAACGAAATTTAATTCCCATCTTGGTTTTCGTTTTTTTAATCCCACCTTAGGAACGAGATAGCACTACTTCCCCCCCCCCCATCTCACTTGTTTTTGATATTGCACTCGACCACTAATATTGTTTTCAAACTTCTGCACCTAACCTGTTGTATGGACTTGACCAAATCAATATCACTGATTGGTTCTTGCACTTTATAAATCGGTGGTCACCCTTTGCATTCGACAAAAAGTCGGAAGGGCTTCCGAAACTAGTCACGTGACTCCGTTATGTTAATTTTAGTGTGTTTTTTAAAGGACTTTTTATCAATTTTGAATCTTTTTTGATTATTCACTTGATCTCTTTCACCTTCAATAGCCTTCCTTTTCATAACCTTAAAAATAAAAAGTAATCTATCTATTTCTTACAAATCACATATAGGAGGTCATTTTTTTACCTTGGTTACCATTATTATACTAACTCCAAACTCAATAACACAAACTATCAGAATTGAGAGCCATCGATATTCGTGACAGACTTGAAACTCATCCTCCAAAGCGCTCACTAGGGTTTGGACAAGACCAAACTGAAAATAAATTTTGAAATTCAATTCATTAAAATATTTATAATTACTGGAAAAAAACCATGTTTATAATCATGGAATATTTAATCCAGATACATCATAAATTCAATTAATCATATCCTAATCTCTTGTATCCAGAGATTAAAAAGATCTTAATAATAAAATATATAATAGCAATGTACTTTTTTCGAAATAAGCAATGTTGTACGATATTAAAAATTTATAAATAATTTATTTAATCAACTATGCATCCTCATAAATTTTAGCAAGTTATTAAGTTAAATGCTTATAACTTTATTCTGCATTCAACCGTCAATGAACCCAACAAGAAATTTAAAAACAATTGTTGAAGTTGGTTGGTGTCGTGTCCTCAAGAAGACAAATAGAACCGTGTACATGGAATATAGCTTTAGCAATCTATTGGATTTTGTCAGAATAAAGCTCTCCCTTAAAAGAAAATTCACTCTAATTGCCTCTAAGTTCTGCAAGGCTGTCACTGGGACGGCCGTTTTGTCCTCTTTAAGACTCGTCAGCCAGCTAAACTCTACCAATGACAGACTCAGCAGGTACGATTGCTTAAGGACCCGGGTCTCGTCCCCGGAAGTGGGACCCTTCCCCCAAGAAACCCGAACCAAAAATAAACAACAATATAAAAAATGTTTATTCCTTGTCCTGTATTCCGCTAGGCACAAAAGGTATTTAAGGACAGCATTAAAGTAAGCATCAAAACCATGTATTATAAATAAAAATAAACTTAACGGGCCTAAATAATTCAAGAAATGATAATAAAGTACATCAGAAAGCTAAGTAAAGGATTACGCACCTTGATCTGTCACACTGTTATCATTTTTTGAATTATTTAGGCACGTAAAATTTCTTTTCATTATTATTACTGTTGATTTTAACCATTCTTCATCCTACTGACAATTCCGTTCTGAATAAATTTAACCTCCTAATTTTTCTTCCCTTTTAATAGTAGTAGATTGCAGCATTTACGTAACAAATCACGGTTTCTAAATGTAGAAATGAACTTTATAAATTGACCTCTTATTTTAAATAAAATTTTCCGTCTCTGATTAAAGACTTACATCTCTCCAATATAAGCTGTGGAAGTGTCACCGTTTGTATGTAAATATTTTTAGAAATCATT
>JAFIDM010000007.1:13375126-13404623 GCA_023159025.1 Thereuonema tuberculata | reverse complement strand
TTTGTCGCGGATGTTTCATTGTAAAAATTATTTCTATTTTCCATTCTTTCAGAAAATTGCGCCGGACAGACAGACAGACAGACAGAAAGACAGACAGACAGACAGAGAAATAAAAGATTTTAGTAATATAGATTGTCACTTTTCAGTGACGTTTGAGTTACAAATATTGATGGTTTTTGAGCTGCAAATAGTGATTTTTTCGGTATTCCACCTCAAAAAAAGAGTGCTTCTTTCTTTCTTGACTTTGTTTCCTTTATTACAACATCTGCCGTGTACACGCACATATTTTTCAATATCACATAGAATTTGGTTAAGTAAGAATATTTAAAATATTGCAACGTTTCGGCAATTATGGTTCTAATTGTCAGTTTCGAATTACAAATAAACTGACGGATATGAAATAAATAAACAATCTTGAGATTCAAAAAAAAGATTGAACACATTCCTTATTGATGGGGGAACGGAAAGGAGATATAAGTCAGAAAACAATATAAAGAGAGTTGTAGTCCCTATGGCCTAATGGATAAGGCATCCGACTTCGGATCAGAAGGTTGCAGGTTCGATTCCTGTCGCGTATGTTTCATTGTAAAAATTATTTCTATTTTCCATTCTCTCAGAAAATTGCGCCGGACAGACAGACAGACAGAGAAATAAAAGATTTTAGTAATATAGATTATGCGAAATTCGAGATACATAGGTTTTGAAGGAATTTTTTTCGAGATAAACAGGGAAAATACATTGAATTTAGATTGTGAATGTAGGGAATTTCAGAAATTTCGAGATATAGAGGTTTTCGAGATAGACAGGTTCGACTGTATTTAAATAGATTAGACCTGTTTATTCATGGGATAAATCCCCAAAATGCTTATATAAATGAATTTAACAAAGGTAAATCATGAATGCATCTAAATTCCTTCCTCTGACTACCATAAAATCCATACCTAAAGCATCGATGTCGATGTTTCCTTCAACTGCATTGAATCCCATCACAGCGTACACCATAGCTGCTAGCATTAAACTGAATATAAAGTCACCAATGAGGATAACTATACTGATCCTAGTAATGAAAAAATTCAATAAATAATAAATAAATAGTAGTCGTGACAATCATCTCATTACAAATGAGTATAAGTAGAAGTTTGCAATTTGTAATGCATTTCGACAAACGCATTATAAGGAATTATTTATTTTAGTATTTCTGAAAAACAATTGTAACTCCTCAATTCTGTTTATCAATTACATAGCGTTTGAAATGAAGAATAAAAAGACATAAAGACAATGCAATGTAGCAATGGATTTTTAAGACTGGCAGAAGGCAGCAATAGTTGCCATCGCTGATCGAATATGTTTCTTTTACTTAGGCCGGCTTTAGACGGGTGAGAATTGAATAGTCCTGTGCAGGATGGTGGCTAGGAATTTGCTGGTCTTCGCGCGTTTAACCAGTTTCCCATCAAGGTAATTTGAGTATATTACACGACCCTCATGAATATATCCACCCATCTAAAAATCACGTGAAGGCCTCGTTGTTGACGAGATTTCCACTAGTTCGTATCGACGGAATCGATTGAAGCTTGGTCTTTTAGCGCTTGGCAATCATCGTCATACCTACTTTTAATTTACGAAAATAAACATTGATTTATATAAAAAAATCATTTATTCAATGCATCAAATAAGCAAGAGAATGTTTTTTAAATTAATTAAAACAGGAAGTATTTCATTTTTTCATCTTTTTGTATTTCTTTGTTTTCAGTTTCGATATTTCTCGTCAATTCTCGTCAAACGACGATATGTTTTCGAGATTTCAAGCGCTTTCCGATTCAAATTTTTAGATCGGAATTCTGTTACGAATTTGATAGCTTTTTCTGGAAGCATCTACGAGAACATAGAGAAAAGATGAACTCTGTTCCAGAAAATCAATTTTATAGTCAGTAATTTCGTATAAACAGATACAAATCGATTGGACTTAAAGTTCTTCAATTCGCCACCAGAAGAGCTGTTCGCTATCAAGCCATCAAGCCAGCTAGCAGAAAAATAGAGCATGTTCTAAAAACTGCCAGCCTGCAGGAATTCTCAGCACAGAACCATCAGTTTTCACCCGTCTAAAGTCCGCCTATAGGTTTAAGTTTCCATTTCCGATCACTTTGTTCTTTTGGTATTGGCATCACTTTGCTTTTTAGACCATTAATAGGACCCGTTTCTTCTTTGATTTCCTACACAGTCGTACAAAGCCTCTCCTTTTTAACATCTGCAACTTTACGTATTTCTCTAAACTATACAGTATATTTTTGACACAGTTCCATTTTCATATTCATTTTCACTCTCTCAGTAATCAATAATGGAGGCAGTCAGTTGAAGAGAAAATAGTTCCTCTTTATGACAAACAAGTTCAGTATATGATTGAAAAGTTCAATTCAAATAAAATAATTGAAACGAAAGTTAAACAATAAAATATGTTCTTGAATTGAATGTTCACGATAATGGGAACCATTGATCTGTGTTGGGTAACTCTGATCGCCCCATAGTTGGTCGCTGATCACCCAACTGAGTTAGCAAATAGACTCTCCAAGAATCTAAATTATAAATCCTCGAATTTCTATCCGTCTGTCCATCCAAAGCTTGATAATCACCTGCAGAGGTCTTTTCTAATCTTCCCTTGAATTCTAAATATCTTGAATGTCCTTGAGCAAGAAAAGAAAAACCAGCATAGAATCCCTTGTTTACTATGCAACTGAAGATTGTGTAGGCCCAAAGATAATTAATTTATTAAATTTGAAAATGATTTTCTGCAAGTTGATTTTCGAAAATAATGAAGTATCACATAATGTAAATAAAATTATCTACTTGTCATCAATATTATCATTATGTTAATTTATATTTAAATTTTCGTAAATGAAATGAAAAAAATACATGCACATGAATAAGGAATCAATGATTTTTTTTTTAGATTTTTCGATATCGGGAATCCAGGACAATTGTTTCAGGTTTCCTAACCTTCATCAGCTGGATTCACCCTGCATCTTACAGCTCAGTGATCCCAAAAAAACATATCAAGAAAACAAAAGTCAACAAGATAATGGTTCTTCATATTAAAAAACAACAATATATAAAATAAGAATATATTCATGTGAGTGTATGCTTTTTCTTGTGATGTTAATATTATTTCCGCACGTTAAACTTGTTGCTAAATGTATAATTGTTTATAATTTAATCCTTCATAAGCTAAGCGGTCGCTAGCGGGGGATAAATTGCTGCCCTTTTTTTCTTATTTTATATAATGTTGTTTTTTAATATGAAGGGCCATTATCTTGTTGACTTTTGTTTTATATGTTTCTTGGGATCAGTGAGCTGTAAGATACTGGGCGAAGCTTAGGAAAATCTAAAAACAGATCAGTGATTCTTTATTCATGTGCATGTATGTTTTTTCTTGTGATTTAATATTATTACGTTAAACTTGTTGATGAATGAAATAAATTATGCGTTAAAAAACAGAGTTGTAATGTTGACTTTATGTTCTAACTGAAACTTACGTCCAAATATCAGTATGAAAATCATTGTAACTGCAATAAGTTATGATAGCTCCACATCCAATCTTATATGAGAAAAAAACCTGAGAGGAAGCCTCGTACCAGACCTAGAAAGAAACGCGACTGAGTATTAAACAAGAAATTCTATAAATAGTAAGTGACATTAAAAGAATTAACAATATATTAATAATAGACACATACAAATAACAGTGGACAGGCAGCGGAATGGGTAAGGGCGATTGGCTGCGGGTTGGAGATGGCGAGTTCGAGGGCAGGGATTTTTCAAAGCTGCATTCTTCCTCAAACGGTACTAGGGTCTACACAGCCCTCTGAAGAATGGGTACCGCGTTTCTTTTCCGGGGGTGTAGGCGGGCAAGCGTTGGACTGTCCACCCTACCCCCCCTCTGAGTCCCGGGTCACTGAAACGTCGGAACCTCCAGCGTCCCAATGTGCCCCAGTGGGATATCTAACTACTATACAAATAATGCTTAATGTGTGACCTGTTACAGGAATTATGATAAAACATTATAATGTTTATAAAGTTTCGTTATTGAAAAAAATCCACAACTAACAGCCAGAAATAGGCATACCTTTTTAGGAATTTTTGTAATCTTTGAAATTTAAATGTCACATAACATGAAATTCCGAAATTCCAAACATTCCATAGGTAATGCTGCATTATTATTGTAATATGAGACTTCAAATTATGGAGATTTTATATTTGACAAGGGCTCTTCAAATTCTTTAGAGGTTTTGTTCCTAAATCAAGACTTGTACCTCTGCAATCAGTCATGTCACCTAGTAAACATTTGGTTTCAACATTGTTATTTTTACACTTTTAGCTTATTGTGGGTTCTTTTTATGTATAAGCCCAGCGGATGCCAGCACATGAATTTTCCTGTTTTATTAAATTTTCCTGTATTTATTGTTTATTTTAAATTTTTGGAGGTGCTATATTCTTTTTCACGAATATTATTATTACTTTTCTGAAAAGTAATTATTATAATTAACTGAAATCCAATAATTTTTACCTTTGGTTTTAATTTTCAATTACTCTCATTTTCACTCTACCTTTGCATTTAAAAGCTTCTTAAAATCAGGGTTAAATAAATAGCTAATGCCTGTCATAGCTCCTGGTAAGAAAAGACTTCGGATTAAAAGAATTAAGGTTGTCAGGGACGAAATGGCTATTATAACTGATACTATCTGTAAGAGAAAAAGCATTCAGGTTAATACATAACAAAAACCGAAAAGACTATTCAAATTACTGTTGAGTAATTTAAATAACATACATGATGAGCTCTGCATTGAATGCATCAACAATTAGGTATGTTATCATAAATTTTATTTCAGGAAATTACAATTTGAAGTAAAGTACAATTTCAAGCTTTTCAATTAGTTTGAAAGAATATTGTTAAAAACCATACTGAGAGAAACCTCAGGAGAATCGGTTTTATTATCAATTAATGTACGTATACTTATGTTGTTATTATTTACGACGATACCATCAATCTTTTGTTTGATGACTGCAAGCTTGTAGAAAAACACACTTATTGGAAATTGATTATAAATTAAGTGGCGTGCGGTGACAATGTTAGAGAGAACCATCTGTAAGGGGACTGTTACGGCACTATTTAACAAATCTACACAGTAAACAAATTATAAAAATGTTAAAAATGTTAAAGACATTCTTTCTAATAAGAATGGAGATACAGAAGTTTTTTTACCACAGAATGCCGGAGCGTATGAAAATGTTAAAGTGGTGAGAGGGACAGAGTGTCTCGGAACTAGTCCTGTTGGACAGTCGATTGGTTGTTGCGGCTGATGGGAGGAGGTATAGAATGCAGCTGGCCGAGCCTAACTCTACAGGCGCAGAGGGGAGGGAACACTTAGGGGACTAGCCGAGTCCTGCTATCCCATTGATTGCACGCCTCTGTTCTTGGGTTTGGAGTGATTTTTATTTGCTTTGTACATTAACAATTGCTGAAAAACATCAGTGTATCATCAGTTTCGCTTACCTTTAAGCATTTAGATTTAATATAACTATTATAATCTTCTGGATGCCCTAAAACGTCCATGACGCTCTCACGCAATTTCTAATGCATATATGAAATCAGTCACACTAATCATCTTTATATTCTGACAGGTAAATCTTAAAGATTACGAATTGCTTAAATTACATGGATTTTCTAACCTGATTTCATATCAACGCTAATAAGAATTTTGTTTTTACCAACCTTGCCAAGAATGAAAATTCCACGAAAAAGACAAAAATAAACACAAGTCCAAATAAACATCAACAAACCAAACAGATACCACTGAGGTTGTCCAATTTGAGTTATATCATGTGATATTCCAGTAACGGCATACCTAATAGATAAAAAGTAGATATGAAGGCTTAAAGATTTTAATATACAGTGACAACTTTGGTTTTATTTATAATAAGCACAAATTAAAAGAAATATCTGAAGCAAAAAACTTCATTAACAAAGCAGTTAGAGACGGGAACTTCTAAAAGCTGTGAAGGTTACATACATAATGAAATTATTAAGATTCTAATTCATTTTTAGAATTTTAAATAGTTATGTAATATAGTTCTCCTACATCCAAAATTCTTGAACTGAAGTTACGTTGCCATTCGATAGTTCTTCCTCTTGTGAAGTTGGAATTAATGGGAAGCAGTTTACAGTATTCCACGTATGATTACATGACTGCCATGGTAAACGTGCAAAACTTATTGATGAGAACATATAGAATGATACCCAGGTTAAAATAACAGAGTAGTAAGAAGAATTCCAAAATGTAATGAAAAATGCTTGAAAACCAATGCCTGGAAATTAAAAAGAGTAAAAGACATTTTTATCAACATTTTGAATAATACAATAATGCATGTGAACAATTTTAATAAAGTAGTTCTAATAATTTTTATTGTCTACGAAAACAAAATGCTAATAACACCCCTTGGCTTGTAAATCTACTAGGCTGCTAAAATACCTGAGTGTCCTCAGCCAGAACTATCCAACGTGCATCCATAAAGTAAGAGTTAAAAGGTTTTTAGTTGTTAGCGACCTGTTTGGAAACTATCGTAATAGCGACCAAAATCGGTATCTATTGCGTTTGTCCTGTCCGTCCGTCCGTGTCTGTCCACCCCTACAACTCCCGAACGGAAAATTGGATGGACAAACGGATTTTATCATCGTATTCAGAGGCCCAAACACTGTAGGAATGGGGTATTTCAGGGGCCAACGCCCCCCCCCCCCCCATGTTCGAGATATTTGACATTGTTTTCATTTAATTTACTGTATTAGTTTAAATGTTAGAAATGCATCCGTCATTTCAGTTGTCAGTTATAGCATAATGGGCAAGGTTTCGAACTATACTGTGGGTTGTTGGTTCAAATCCGATAATCTACTGTTTTGTGTTTTGCCTATTAATTTTTTTTTCTCAATGTCGGCCTGTTTTTTTCTTTTCTTATTATTTTCCTAACTTTTTTTTTTATTTTTTTCCTATTTTTTTTATTTTTTCTTACGTTAATGTACTTCCTTTTAATTATTATTTTAATTTTTTTGATTATTATGGATCGCCTTTAAATTTATGCTTTAGCACAAAATTATATTCACTTGTTTAATTCTGTTCGCTTTGTTGGACTTCTTATAGTTCCTTGTTTTTTTTTTCTTTTCTTGATTTCTTGCAAATTCTTCTGATGGCTATATGTAAATTGACTTAGAAGAAGTATCTAAGCGACTTCCATTGCTGTATATTTTTAAGGAATTTCTTTATCAGCAACAACACCAATACCTAGTAAGATACTCTCTTAATCAAGAAAGCATTTACAAATAATTTATGTGCGAACCCTAAGAGATATTGAAGCACTGCGTAGCCCGATGCTCACCGGATCTCACCCCCTGCAATTTTTGGCTGTGGGTGTAAAAGATATGGTTTATCGTGACAACATAGCAACCTTGGCTGATCTTCAAGCAAGCATATCACATCAGGTGCTCAACATTTCCAAAAGGACACCTTGTGTTCAACAGTTGAAAATGCAATCCTGCTTTTTCAGATTCTAGCAGAAAATGGTGGTCTACATATTGAACATGTTGTGACGTCACTGTACCCATATCATCACTGGACTGCATTGTCATGGTCAGCCCATACGCCTGCAAACGCCTCCTTGTAGTGATTTTTGGGACTAATTTTTTTTCAATGAATGTCGTTCCCATGGCGTCATTACGACGCACTGCAAATTTGGTGCCATTCCGATAAGTAGTTTTTGCTGTAGAGTGCGTGGGATAGGTGAACTTTAAGACACCCTGTATAACAATTATATATTTAATTATTTAACATATTTCAATTTTCTATATGGGTTAAAAGTTACTTGAACTATCAATATTTATTACTATGAATTGCTATAAGTTTAATCTAGACGATTTTAATTTTTTTTTAAGCTTCAAACATCAAGAATCTTACCTTTCAAAATAGGACATATTCCCCAAAGTGATAAAATGCTCGCTTGGAAATATTGTCCCACTGCAGTTTCAAGCAGCAAATACGGAAATCCCAAACACAGACAAGATATTAGATAAGGAAGAAGGAATGCACCTAGTTAAATGAAAAGTTGAAAATAGCTTTCAAATATTTATAACACTTTTAGTTGGAATAGTAACAACAATTCATACATTTCAACAAATCTGAGAATTTTGAGTTAATCTGAACTCTGAACACAGAAGAAGTTGGGCTCCTTCTTCAAATCCAATATAAAAGATTACAAAAAAATGTAGAATAAAAATTGAATCAGTATATCAGACAATTCTGCATATTTTCCTCATCAGTAGTAATTTATTTTTCTAATGTATTCCCCAACCCTATTTTGATGAGTTCCTGCATTGCAGAGACAGCACATTTGATTAGGGGGCTGTTTCAAGTATTATGCAAGCATTCAAGTGGGGAGAGGGGTTCAAGCTTTGCTTTTTTTTTGCTGACAGAGCAATGCTTAAGTAAGACAGACAAACTTATTTTTTCCTCAGTATTTCATGTGTATTTTAGCATTTCTATGGTATTTACTGCTAATGATTTGGCAAATGCAATGTAAGTGGGTCAGGGCGATCGGACATCTGCTTAATTTTGCTTAGAGGGGGAACCTACAATGACTAAAAATGAGCTTACGTAATACTTGAACGTCCCCTTATATCAGATATTGTTATCTATTTAATATACTCAAATGGAGTAGTTATCAAAGCAAGTTAAAAAAAATTAAATACAGGACAATGAACAGGCAGTAAGATCTATTAAGCCAACGTTTAAAAGGTAGCTCTGAAGGACCTAAGTTCGCAACATTTTTCCAAAGAGTTCAAACCTTAAATCATCTAAAATCAAAACAATTTTATTTAAAAGATCTTTTATAAGTCACTTTCAATTGGCAAAATATAGATTCAGATACAATGAAAGGCAACTTCTCATTCTTCTATGATAAGTTAACAAACAAGTAGCTTTATATGTTTGGATAATTGACTTAAGTTTTATATCGCAAATAGAAAGCACTAGAATACGGGAATTTCAGAAAACAAATTTTAAGTCCAAATAGCCAAATTTTTGATCAATGTGACTTAGGAATAATTTGCTATAAATAATTAAAATCTAAAAGTCTTTTAAAAAAATATGTCAATTGATTTTGTTACAAAATAGATCCATAATTAAGCAGATAGGGATCAAGATAAAACATTTTGAATTGCCCTGAAGGACAATGCTGTGACTCAGTTTATAAAATTGAAACTTTAAAGGTAAGCGAATGCTTTTTAATGTGATCTCTCTATTAATATTAATATAAATAAGACCCATAGAGAACAAGTTTAGTAACAGAAACCATCATTATATATTAGCTTTGAAGCATTGAAAATAGATCAGAGCACATGCATCCTACATGGGACGACAACTGTGATATGTGATGGGTTTTTATATAAAAATCAGCAAAAATACAAAAAGAACAGGAGAATTTGAAATTTTTGAAATAAGCAGAGATGTTTTTTAATTAATTTATCTAGTGGAGAACCTGCCTGATTCCGCCAAATGCATTTTTCATCTCTTCAACAAAGACAGTTGTGACTGAGAGTTTATTTTACTTACTTACTCTAGGCTCTATGGTCCTCTGAGAGCCATAGCTTCCTTTATGACAGCTGCCCACTCATTTCGGTTTCCAGTTTTTTGCCTCCCCCTTTTCACTTTCAATATACCAAGATCTTTTTCAGCTTCCTATAACCCCCTCAGTCTTGGTCTTCCAAATTTCCTCTTACCTCCTAACTAATCTTCCTTCATCCATCCTAATTACATGACCTATCCACTGCAATCTTTTCCTTTTAATGTCTGCTACTAAATCTAAGTCCTTATATAATATCGTAATTATAATTACCGTAATTCGTGGTTGGTCCTTATTCTCCATTCGCCATTCTTAACTATGGGTCCTTAACTATTTCTCAGTATTTTCCTTTTCCATGAGTTCAGCCTCATCGTATCTCTCTCTGTCATGGGCCATGTTTCATGAGTTTATTTTACCAAGTTATTTAATTCAAAATGGGAACAGGCGACTTTAAAATAATTTTAATGCTGATAAAGATAAACAAAAAAACACATAACACTATTTTGAATTTTTGTTATTCGTTGGTTAAAAATGGTTCAATTGGTTGAAATCTCTGAAAAACATGTGTATTTCCATTTTGGCATCGACAGAACTGGACTTTTTGGTCTCTTTTGCCATCAGAGAACAAATAAACTAAATATTCAAGCAAATATTCAATGGAGTGTTCCAAGTGAGTGAAACATTTTTAAAAGTTATCAGATATGATTCATAACTTTGGACATGTACTGCTTTATAATAGAAGCTTATGTGAAATACCGGCCTTATTGTCCTTTCAAATGTTATAAGTCTGTTAATGAAGAAATGAAAAAATCATTAGATATTCTATTGATTCCTCTGCAGCTGATAATGGGATCTCTTGAACTATTAGACAAGAGGAATTATGCAGTGATTTATCTGCAAATACTCAACATACTGTACATCGTTTATTAGTGAAGAGAAAACATTCAAAAAAACTTCCTGAATTCAGTAGCTATGATAGAATTTATCTTCTGTCCATCTTATAAATAAAGAAAACGTCTCTCATATCACGGAAATATAAGAACTACGTATATTTAGAAGATTAATCCTCTGATTAATATCTACAAGATATCTTTTGTAGTGGTTAAATTATAAAAGATTTAAACTGCACTAACACTTTAAACGAGAAGTGTTTCCGAGGATACAGCAATTTCTTCCATACGTAAATCACAATATTTGTACAGCATCTATTTTGAAAATAATATGCTGTAGATAATGAAGAAGTAGATAAGAAAGACAAGGTTACCAAATAATCATGATTGTATTGTGTAAAATGTCAACGAAGGCAATATACATAGCCACTCCTTAGCAATCAAAGGATGCAGACACTAAGAAAGAACCTTCGGTTAAGGATTCAGTAAATTTATTCCATTCCAATTCATTTCATTGTAACTTACCTCCTCCATTTAAGTGGCAAACGAGAGGAAATCTCCAAATGTTTCCTAAACCAACAACCAACGCTAACATGGAAAGCACGAACTCCATCTTACAACCCCATTTTTCTCGAGCTCTCTTCACATTTGCGATTGGAACAGCGAAGATTTTAGAGGTCATAGATTGGACCTGGTGCAATGTTATTTCACTGAACGAAGTGCGGGCTCGAGGCTTTCCTTCAGTGGATGGCGAGTACTCTGCATCTTCATCCTGCACGAATTAACACAAAACAAAACTGGAAATGATTAGATAAAAATTTTCTAATATTCTTTTGTGCATTAATATTGAGAAACCTGGGCATATCGATATCTAAAACTAGATGTAATTTTTAACATTAAATGAAAAAAAAATGATAAAAATATGAGTTTTCACAAACATTTGCAATATAACTAATTATCAATTATCTTTTCTTTGCAATTCTACTTTATCTTCAAAATTTCCAAATGTTTTGTCCATAATCAGTGTCTGTTCTTAATCTTTATATTCTTCTTTATTCTGTAAAATCGCTATTGAGTTTTAGCTATTTTTTTAAAATACGTGCACCTTCGAAAAAGACAACAAATCTTCCTTCACAATAAGAAATCCTTTTAAAGAAAACAACATGGCATCATTCTTTTCGCCTGTTCAAATCTCTTTTTATAAAACCATTAGTTTGTAATTTTTCATTATTTTTTTTTGAAAATATGGTGTAGTGCAGTTCACGAATGGTATTTGTTATTTAACTTCTTAATATTTTTATCATTAGTTGTGTAACAATACATTACAGTTCATTATGTATGTTAAATTTTATAACAAACTTCCTGACATCTTGCGAAAGTGCTTACTGTATATCTACAGTTAGATTCTGTCAGATCTGCTTTCTGCTTTTCAGAAATGTGGCAAATTAAATATAAGTTACGATTTACATTGAAATACTTAAATATGAATGCTTATAAGCTGTACCGGATTAACGGGGGTGGGGGGCAAAGGGGGGCAACTGCCCTGGGCGGCAAAATGGGATTGAAAATTGATCCTTTTTTATAATTTCATAGTGCCATAAAAATATAAATAAAAACATAAAATTTAGAAATTATGAAATCACTGTTTTATATTGGTGGGGTTTTATTAAACTATTAATTCACAGAAGTGAACTCAAATCCTTGCTTTACGTAAAGTACCGTTAAGAAAAAAATATATGTGTTTTTATTTCAACAAATTAGGTTTGGCACACCATTAAAGAGACTAGTACTTCTATCCAGTTATTTATTATTGCATTAAATAGTGAAAAACGGCTACATGGGCGGCATGGGCCTGACTGCCCCCCGCCCCCGATAAATTTTCTAGATCCGGCACTGCTTTTAAGGTCTACAAGTCAAAAGTAAGTGAATTATGTATATATTTTTAACGTTTGTTAAATCTGCAGGCTACAATATTTACAAAGATTTCATATCGAATATTAAAAAGTTAAAGCTTCAGTTCTCGGAGGTTTTTTTCCCCAATAATTTTCATTGTTTCTTTTATTAATTAAAGGAATAAATAAAATAAATGCATTTCAGATAGATCAGAACAAAATTAAATATATTTTCATTCAATCAATAAATCTCTGAATGAAAACATTTGAAAACATTTCAATTGAGTTAAAATTTCTTACTATACTTAATGACGCAATATTGAGAGGTTCTTCTTTGTTTGTAGATGATTCTTTCACTTTTTCAGACATTCTTCACAGACTTTGGTAATAAACTTGACCTAGATGAGAACAGTTATTTTTATTCGGTTATTCTTCACGACAATTTAGTCTTGCATTAGTTTATATTTCGTTCATTTTGATATTTGCTAAAGTAAAATTAAACCTATTCCACAAAAGTAAAACATGATCTAATAAGGCTCCAATAATAATTCTTACTATATTTTGGAAATTACCGTCTTTCGGTGCAATGGAAGGACCAGTAAAGCAAAACAATGGAAATATATAAATTACAAATATGCGGACGAAAGTCCATACTAAATTAAAAAATTTACAGAAATCTTTTAGGGTTATTGTTTTGTGTTTAGTGTTACAACAGCAGGAGAATAAGTCATTGTTTGTTTAAAGCTTCTAGAGATAATTCTTTGTTAGCTAACAATGGCAATGATGGATGTTGTTATAAACCGTATTTCATTATTACTTAATAGATTACAGCAACCATCAATGTAGCTGTTTCACATTGTCACAATGTAGCTGTTTCCAATAGTCTCAAGAAACCTACAACGACCAAAAATAAGAAATGACGAAATCCAATAGTCATGTAGAAACTGTCCAAGGAGGAAAGGTCAATGGGAGGTCACAGTATTGGTTAAATGACTTTAAACGACCTTGCACATCCCCACTTTATTTTGCTTCGTGGAGATCTTTCTTTTTTTTTATGGGCTTTGCATTTATCTGATGAGTATTTATTTTTTTTCTTCATTTCTTGTTCTTTTATGTTTGTCATTGTTTTTATTGTTGTCTTTTGTGTTTGGGACCCGAAACCTGCTCTTAGGTAGTGGTCTCTTTGTCTTTTACGTTTAGGCTAAAGTATCGGTTCAGTTTATATGAACTTACAGTATTTGGCAAAAAAAAAAAAGGGTTTGCCATATATATCGATTTTGTCTGGAACAAACGTCACCAGTCATGACGTCATCAACTTAACTCCGAGCAATCAGTTCAAAATGGCGTCGTTTTGTGATCGCGTAAGCGCGACCAAGAAAGGACAAACTTTGCATAGCCAAACAAGGAGAAAAGTGTGGAACAGTTTTAATTTTTTCAATTTTAATTATTATTATGTATTCATAACTGTAGAAAATACAAAAACCAGAATTTTTTCGTAATGTTTATAAGATCCAGTTTTAGCAATAGATGGCGCTGTTACGTCCTGGAAACAACAATCTATAAGGAAATTACGTCATCAAAATCTCTTCTTTCGTGAACTGAAGTTGTACCTATTCCGAACGCTTTCCCAGATAGAGCTATTTATAGTGCTACAGTAGTTTGACTGTATAGTTGTTTGAATATTGTCTTTTCCTCCATCTATAAAATTGCAAAGTGCATTGGTGTTGACGGTGGAATTTTTGAAAATTTAGTATCTTCTTCTTCTTCTAGTTCCTTATCCTTATTGGATGTTGGAGATCAATTGTTTCCAGTACACTCTGTCTTTGGCTTTGTGGAAGATTTCCTCCGAATTTATATTGGTCCATTTTTTGATGTCGTCCATCCACTTCTTTCTTGGACGTCCTCTTCCTTTTTCACCGATGATTTTCCCTTCCAGAATAAGTCTTTGTAGCCCAAACTTTGGACCTCTAATCAAATGTCCGCAGTATGCTGTCTTTCTTTTTTGAATTGTTCTTAGAAGGGATCTCTTTTGGCCAGCTCTTTGTAGGACTTCTTCATTAGTTGTGTGTGTTATCCAGCTAACTTTAAGCATTTTTCTTAATATCCACATTTCAAATGCATTAATTCTGTCTTCAACATCTTTTTTTAATGTCCATGTTTCGCATCCATAAAGCAAAGTAGACCAAACGTAACATTTCATCATTCTTATTCTGAGGTTGAAGCCTATTCTGCTATCACAGAGAAACTTTTTAAGATCAGTGAATGATTTTTTGGCTTGTCCTATTCTTCGCTTGATTTCTGATATATTATCATTGTCTTCTGTAAATGTTTTTCCTAAATATTGGAAAGACTGTACTTGACGTATTATTTCTCCATTGCATTGGATTTTTATTGGAACTTTGATTTAGTATTAAAATTTAGTATAAACTATAGTAAATTTGTCACTTGACTATTAAGTACTCTCCTCACTAGTCACTTAATGACCGAGCTGTTTAACGACCGCTGGGATTTACGACCAGCTCTCCAACTCTCCAGCGCACAGAACGAAACAAGTCCGATTATTATTGAACAATATCGAAAACCTGATATCCCTCTGCTGGTTCATACTAGAACGATTTTGATTGTCTTTTAGTTATGAATGAAATTTAATTTTTTTTTTTGAGTACATCGTTTTTAGAATTTTTGCTGATTGTATTTTTGTGTTGTGGAATATCTATTAGATGCAAATTGAAACAAAATTACCAAGTTGGAGTTTTCTTTAGACCTTTTCTTTATTCAGAATAAATAAAAACGTTTAAGCTCCTCACTTATCGACCAATTCATTAACGACCTAGTCTTAGGAACGGAACGCCGTCGTTAAGTGAGGAGTATTAAAAACAATATGTAACATCTCTTTCTTATTAATAATTTTGCAACTGTACATTCAAAATAGCTGTATCTCGGAGCCCGTTCGGAAAAGGACACATGTTCATATATATGTTTTTCGTAGAATCACCGATGAGTGTTATGTTGTTATGTTTGTGATGAATTGGAAGCCTAGCACTGCAATCTTAGGTCTATTTGCTATGAACTTTCTCTGGGAAGTCCTATACAAAATTTACTGCCTTAATGTAGTGCTTGATCCTATGTAGTCGAGGCAGTAATACAACAAGAATAAGAAGACTCGAGTTCAAGGGTGTCGGAACTTTTTCATGAGCGGGGGTGGGATCTCAAAATTCTTGTAATAATTAATTAAGTAATTAGTAACTATAGTTAATTATGAATTCATTTTAACAAATAAATCAATCTGAGCTCCAAGACACCACCATCAACAGATGAAAAGATCGCTTGGGTCAGCATTACTATCGGGAATAATCGTATTCCCCAGTTTTGTTATTTAATTTGGGACACTTTATTTTTTATCTGCTTCTAAATATGTGCTCGTTGTAGAAAAAAATCAGTTTTGGGGTCGATAACTATCGTGCAATCTGCAATAGGTCTTCACCAACTTCATAAAAATGTTGTTACATCTAAAAATGTATGTAAGCAATTAGATTTTTCTGTGTTTTTTAGTCTTCTGATAAGAATCAGAAGACTAATATTACTGTCTGTCTGCCTGTCGACAAGTATCATTAAAATATCATTAGCAACAATTGCGTCTTTTGCATGCGCAACAATCACATTTATAATAATAAAGAAATTAAAGCAATATCACTTATATTTTCTTATAGTATCAGAAAACGTTGCGAAGCATTGTGATTGGTTTACTAATCGCTATCCCTACCTTGTTTTCTTTAATTAAGAAAACCAGTGAGAATGACTGGGTTCTATCTTTAACACGTATGGACTTTTGACAAATTGTCACAGTCATACTTGTTCATTATTCTTAAAGAGAATGAGCAAAGGAATAAAATTATTTCGATTTTTTTTTTCGCTAAATATATTTGATCGATTAAGCCCTCCAGGAATTCACAGCGACATCTATTGCAAAGCTTCTCAACTGCTACATTCTACAAATTAGAGAATAACAAGATCTTCGATTTTGTTTTAATCTTTTCATCTTAAATCTACCTTTTTAGTGTTGTTGTTGTTGTTCTTCTTCTTCTTCTGATTATTATTATTTTTAGGCCTATTTTTATTATTATTATTATTATTATTATTATTATTATTATTATTATTATTATTATTATATTATTCACATTTTTTTTAAATTTTACGTTATTCCAAATGAGAACAGTTCAAAAGCATGGCGTTAGTTTCTACTTTCCGCGTGGCCAGTGACCGCCTCATTGTCACTCTGCCATGTTTTTCTTTGCCTGTGTGAGCATTTCTTCAAATCTTATAGTGATAATCGAGCATCTTCCTTTCCAGACGTTGTCTAATTTGCCTTAAAGCATCTGTGTGGATGGGTTACAACGTCACGCCTTTCAATCTAAAAATCTCCTCATTTCCACGCCGCCATATTACTCTGAGGCAAAGAGCTCCAGAATCAAGTAAGTGATCAGAATTTTTCCATATTTGGAAGTCCTTCTATTTTTTTTTTTTCGTTTTTTTTTTGGAGGGTACTGCAGATGAAATAAAGTCTATTTCACAAACAGTTTAGTGGGAGAATAGAGAGAAACATATTTCAAAATAAAGGAAAGGGAATCTCGCTATATCTGCTTCGCAGTTCCGGCGTCCTCGGATATACTTGTCTCACTGATAGAAAACAAGAGAGAATTGCAGAGCTGAATTAAATATATAGATTTAATTAGAAGTCCTACGAAAGCACTAATGAAGTTTATTGTCAGAGCACGTGAACTCTTCCTACTCTACATTGTTATTTTTCTATTTTGTTACTTTATTTGATTATCACGCAAAAACGGCAGGACTGATCTCCTTACGTTATGGTCCAATTGGATGCATGTTTATAGTCCAATTTAAAATACGAATACTTTTATTTTTTGTTACCATCACCCTACTTCTAAAAATTTAAGCAGCATCACTCCTTGGTCACTCCCACTATGCATTTTCATAAGAAAATTAAAATTCTAAAGTACATATTTCGACCTTTCCATTTATTTCAATTTTAAAATGTTAAATGACAAATTTTAATTTACAGGTAAAAAAACAAACTAACATAATTCTTCATAACTTCGAAAATATATTTATAATATAAAACAGCTTCCTAATATAATCCAAAACATCTACTTTATTCTTCACAATATTTCTTTTCTCTAAACCAGAAACTTCCTCAGGTGACAGAATTTGAGGAAAGAAGAACTGATTTCTTGATCAAGATATGCACCGAAGAATATCGATGGAGTTATAAAGGAGAAGAAATCAGTTTTTCTTTCCTCAAGTTCTGTCACCTGATGAAGTTTCTCGATAAAAGAAATGAAATAGTGTAAAGATTAAAGTAGATGTTTTGGATTATACTAGGAAGTGTTTTATAAGTTAACATAATTTTGATAATTTATTGAGAATACGAAATTTTAAGAGTTCACTTGATTTTTCTTCTTTGTCTGTGTCTCTGTTTGTACACATATCATGTTAACTAAGACATTATGAATGTTTCAAAATAACACCCATTCTGACAATCCTGCAAGCTCAGTACCCACACGATTGAAAACTGGTTATATTCTTAGTCAATAACCATTTTTGGTAACAGCTTGTTTGAATTTATGTGAAATATAAACATTTTTTTCCATTGTGAATATTCATTGGTTCTATCTCTTTAGTACAATAATACAAAGCTTAGAAAAATAAAAATTTATTAAATAAAAATATCGTGGAAGGTTCTCGTACATCGCGGATGTAGTAAGGGGTTTCTCTAAAACTAGATAAGTTTTGTTTAGTTTTTTTTTTATTGGAAATTTATAATCTAGGATGGGTTTAGCAAAAGGAATTTATAATTCCAATGCAATTGATCTTCTCGCAAAACGAAACATATGTCAAAGACAGGTTCAACTCGGATTCGATAGAATGTGAAGCCTATTTAATTTCCAGGAGAAATCCAGACGGACCACTGGCTGTTTTGAAATTACGACTTAAGAGGTCCAGGCAGACATATGGAGAACAGCAGCATTGGAATCGGGTAGATCACAAGCATTGCCTGAGGTTATATGAATCTTTCTACTTGAGAATAGATTTGGATGAGTCACTGACTATTGTGTCCATGGACGCCTAGGCGCCTGGGTCCAGAGCAATAAAAAGAACATCAGGTGTGACATTCTCCAGACTATGTTCAAGATCTGGACAAAACAGCTATTGCAGGCATTGGCACATTTAAAAGAGTTAGGGCTCTACCACCTCAATGTTTGTCCTGATGTGTTAATGCGCGATCAAGAAATGAACTTGAAGTTGGGAGGGGTGATTGCAATTCGCAAATCACGGGGAACATTTCGTGGATAATGCTTATCAACCACTCGACGTTCTTTTGCTCAAAAAAGTAACACGGATTTTGATAAGTTACATACTTGGACGGCTGCTCCTGCTCTGTTAGACTAATTTACTGGGTTCTATTTTGGAGGTCATATTTTCGAGCAATGTATGCCCAAAGTGATTGCACAGAAGAAGAATATCTTGGAGAATGTCAAACATATACGCAGTTCCAGGACTCTGATGACCTACGTGATTTGTTCGACAAAGCTTAGATGTTTTCGAAACCGAAGTCTTCATTTTAGGAATTAAACACTGCTTCAATGATCAGTGCCAAATCAACATTATGATATTTATATTTTCTTTGCGTACAGATACATTACAGAGGTTCGAAAGCAAAAATTACTTGACTGCATTCCCTTTCAACCAAGACTCCCACAAGCGGGGAACGGGCATCAGTTGGTCCCTCAGCACCGGGACCCGGTCATCAAAAGGACCCCGGCTGAGGTCTTAATTGAAAAAAAATTATATGAATTAGCCTATCACTTCTAGACTTTTTTTATAATTAAGTCTGCATTTTATATAAACTACATTTCTGCTTTAACCACTTGGAAAGAGCTGTTCTGCACTATTTTTTTTTAGCTTCTTCTGCAGAATTTTTTTTAGCCGGAAAAAGTAGATATTGGTGTTAAATTAATTTACTCTAAAAAAAGTGCTAAGAACTGTGTGGCATGTTTAAAAGGGAGAAATATGAAATCGTGAGGTGGTTTTGCGATATTTTTGGCTAAGAATCTGTAATTTTGACCATAAGGGAGAAGGCGCTTTACTGCATTTGATAACTGGGCCCTGAATTTGATGTGGGACCTTGCTTTCAATTCTGCCATATCATGTAGTTTTAAATTTGCCGTTTAACAGCCTTTCCTCGAAATGTTACCACCATGAAACACAGTACAATTAAAAATAAACCTTATAGTTTGAGATTTATCTCCATTGATAACTTCATGTTCTTATTTGAAATAGAAAATTGTGGATGAAGACATTAACATAGTTTCCTTGAAGTATATTTCCTCTATAGGAAACCCAATACCATAAAAATATTGCTTCACCAATTAAATTTGATCAATTTTCCTACCCGCGCTTTTGTTGCTTTGCATTGTGTAAACCTATCAATCCATTATTCGCGTTAGAAATTATCCAAACCATATACTTTCTTTAAAATCAAAATAATAATAATACATATTAAAATATTAAACTAAAATATAACTTCTGACGAAATATGTATTAAAGGTGTGCATTTTAATTAAAGCTCATACAAATACAGAAGTTCCTAGTGTGGTTATTACATAATAATACTTTCATTTTTCTTGTATGCTTCGTGAATGCTACAGTGGGCAATAGTACAGTATCTGCCCTAGTGGAGTATGTTGTTCTTTTGCACTTTCTACTTACCAGGCGATTTTGTAGCGAGACGTTCTTGGGGTGCTTATTCAGATATGTCAAGCATTAACGGAGATTAACGGTTAAAGGAGATTACTATACATCACACGATCATTTGCTCTACTGGTATGTGGGTTCGAGAGTCTACGAAGGCTACCATAAGGCAACATCAACTTCGAATTGCAGGCATCAGTGGTATTCACAGCTGGCAGACTGAATTTATTTCATGAACTTATTAAAAAATTATTGCCATTTTTATTACGACTGCTATTATTCCAGCTTCTATATTTCGCTATACCTGTTTCTTCTAGCTACCGATCCCGATATCTTTCTTCATTCTGGCCATGATGAGTTTGTAGCTATTAATTTTCAATTTTATTCCTTATGACAACATTTCAATAAAAATATTTTATTTCGCAAAAAAAAAAAATATTTTATTATAAGCTTTACATATATCAGAAATATTTCATGAAATGGAAATCATAAAAAAATTAATAGAAAATAAATTTTGTTTTTACAGAAACATTCGAAGAGCTTAATCGTTGCTTGGAGGATTATCTGTTTCAATTACTTCAATTGCAACTGCTTTTTTTCTATGCCTAGATAAGAACAAAAATGGTAAATAGGTTGATTAAAATTAATTGATGGACAAAAATTTTTAAGTTTCAGACAGTTTCAATTGAAATAAAGAAAATCACATTTAATTGAAATACCTAAAACCAGTAGGGGAGGTTGGGACACAGTGTAGCAAAAAAATTTAATTTTAACGTATCTCCTATGTTTATGTAATAAACGACATGGTTCTTTTTTAAAAACATGCTATTACTCATTGGTTATAGATAGAGTGTCTAATGTTTTCATTAAACTATTATCTTTCACTATAATTACAGATAAGTCATATTGTAATCTTACAGATAAGTCACTGTATCCCATACCTGGGGCAAACTGTAACACACTAGTGGATATAGTGTAACACATAATTGAAAGTAAAAATATTGCAATTAGAGTTAAGTATATATAGTTATAGTTATTCTAGAACAATACATTTGGTTTACTCAATCAGAAATTTACTAAATTTTAATGGTTGTTCTTGCATTTTTATTCTAATTAGGTGGCATTTAGAGGTTGTCCAGATTAACGCGAAAATGAAGATATCATTTAATCTTTAAGTTTGATCTGCAATTAGAGGTTGTGGTAATATCATCATTGTATCAGATACTCTATCTATATGGCTCAACTGGAAGCATGAACTTGCTGGAATCTTTCTCTGATTTTCTGATATAGCTGATCTCAAAATCACCAACTTAATCTTTCTGTTTTATTATTTTTCCCATTTAAAATACTGGCTGTTTCTCTAAATACATAATCACCAACATTCGTTTCTCCAGTTTCTGCAATAGGATGATTATCATCTTCAAGATAGTTCATGTCATCGGAGGAGATTGGAGAGAGCCTCGTCGTCTGGTGGTCCAATTACTCTAAACAATTTTTTGATGCTTTCTTTACTACCTTGTTGTGCCATTTTCCTTTTGTTGTCAGGTTTTCTATTTTCTGCCTTCGGATATCCACGAAGCATTTTATGATCGATGACCTGTGTAAGACTATTTTCTCACTATTTTACTAGCACAGTTGCACTTCCAGTGGTATTATCTTCTCCTTACTTACATGGCAATGAATCATCAGATGCCAACATTTCAGTTTGATTTTCTGGACAGCCTGCCACAGCATTGTTAAGAAAATCATTAAACACATTGGAGTCATAGGGAAAGATACCTGTCTTTCTGAAAGCAGATATTAAGTTTGATGGTATCATGATTTTTCGAAAACTTTCCAACACATTCTGCAATTTGGTAAACACTGAGTGGAGTAATTTGAGTTGAAATTAATCGCATATAAAGTCACGTGAATTTATATCATATATGAATTCATGAGACTTTTATATGATATATTTTCATTATATAAAGATTTCACAATATTTAAATTTTATTTATGTTGACTATGTTTAAGTCTTATTTATGTTACGTAAGTTGCCCATGTAATATATTTTACATTACATCTGTGTTCGAATCTTAAGTTAAGATATTGCATGGGACACTGTGTAACACCTGGGGCAGAGTATAATACTGTTACACTCTGTCCCATGCGTAATTATGACACTGTGTCCCATAAGGGCTAATTTCAGTTAGATCAAAATTGTAGATATATGAAACCTACTTAATAAGTGTTAATAACATAGATATACCATAGGATAGACAATGAGGCACTTTTATTGCTATAACATTATTTTTAAAATAATATTAACTTAAGGAATATTCATAAGAGACATGAAAGAAAATACTTAACTTACCTGAAAACTAGAAAATAGTATTAATCCAAATGTGCTGTACACGTACCATTCAGCATCACAATGGCTACTGTGGAAAGTGCCAACATAGCTACTGCTAGAGGTCTCGTTCTCCCTTTCGTCATAATTCGCGCGAAATACAATGTTACACAGTACCCGTGTTACAGCCTACCCCATCTTCCCCTATATCTAAAAGTTCCCTTAATTTTTATGCTTGATTGAATTTATTTGAACTGATAAACCAATTTTAAGAATTATTTTAGAATGAAAACAAAATATTTTGATATTTCCTACAAAACTTAACCAAAAATTAAAAAAACAAAACAAAAATACATATGGTAAACTATTTGCATGCACTTATAGTTGTCGTTTCCAGTACGTTCATGTCCCATCAAGGTATTATTTATTAATCTGTCAAGAAACTTAAAAAATGGTTTGCCGGAATTTGCTACCAAAAGTTTAATAACCTTTTACAAAGGATATATATGTACAAATTATTCTGAAACATTTTTAGGTACCTTGTTTGACAAAAATCCGTTCTGTTATCTTTTTAGTGATTTTATGTCTTCAAGGAATAAGATTTTATCTTAACGAATACTTTATGCTGGAAAGTTACATTGGAAAGAATAAGAGCCGATAAATTTTAATTCGTGTTTTAAAGTTACATTGTAGGTTTATTCCAAAAGATGCTGAACCTTTTTTCTCTTTTTTCTTCTTTCCTTCCTGAATGAGAAATGTGAAGGTTTCTCTGAAAATGAAAAATTCACTAAGTAAGTTTCTAAATTCGTTCTGACTTAAAATATAATTCATATCAGGGCAACTCTACCCTCATAACAAGAACTACTTAAAAAGACAAAATCGCAATTTGTTTTTCTCAAACTATATAAACAATAACAACATCTACTCAAAGTACCCGTAACATATTGTGGTACTTTCAAAAGACAGAAAGAATGAAGCTAACTTGTGGCAGTAAAAGTGTTGTCACTAGTAAAATTTCGAAAACGTTTGGTTTACCTATGGCAATTTATTTAGAGATTTCACTCCTAATTTTTACTGTTCTATAATTTCCATATTGTATTATGTTGCAGTAAGTTGAGAAATTTTGTATACACTTTCTTCAAAGAAAGAAGTCCGATGTTATAAGCTTATTCCAGCTGACGAGATAATACTGTCCCTGGGATGGTAAAAACCATCTGAAACTATTTCTAAGATAGGATGCATTCTGCAGCTTATATCAGTAAAGAAATTACTGAGCAGTGAAATGTAAAGAATTAATTAAGAATATCAAGTATAGAAACAGAACTGCCAAGTTAATAACAATGAATATATATGTAAAACCAAGAACCTAGCAAAACTAGGTTTCAAACAAGCACACAAAGTTACACTAAATAATAAAAATATGAAATAGGTTTTCTAATATTTATTTGAACCTTTCAAATTTTGGCTCTTGGGGATAAAGAAGCTGGTCATCCCTGACATTGATTTTGTAAAACTCAAAAGCTGTTCCGCAGTACCAATAGGGTTCAAAGGATTTTTTGCTTAGTTTAACATGACTTAAAAGAGAAGTTTAATGCAATGTTTTATGGTAGGAGTTTCTGTAGCAGTTTTGACAAATATTGAACAAATTTAATTTCACTGGACAAATAATGAATGGACTTCACACTGAATATATGATGAAGATTCATTCCAAAAACTTACATGTCTTCTATTAATTGGAACTGCTGTTGCTGATTCCGTCGGCTCCAATTCACAAATGCTGTGGCCTGTCTGAAAACAGAAGAAAAATCTTTGATAAAATTTCTGAATTCGGCCTGACATTGGAATTCTGTATCTAGAAACAACTGGCAGTAAACAGTTATATATTACCAATGTAAGTCAAAAGCCCTTACGACTATCTTAATTAGATAAAGTTAAAACTTTTACGAAAATAATAAAATAAATCAGACAAAATTATGTTATAGAAGAAGCCATTTTGGTCAAACAACTCTCTAACATTTAATGTTTTTGATTAATTTATAATTTAGCTTAAAAGTATCTCAGTTCCTCCTCAGTTTTTTTAAAAGTTTTTAAGCATTTTTAATAGATTTAAAAGTTAATTTCTAAAAGAATTTAGAAAATAACTTTAAAATTTCCTTTTACACGCTATTTGATGATGATCCTTGAAGATACCTTTATTGTTGATTCATACTTCGAAAAATGCTAATCTTTCTTGAACGTCTTAACAGTTCTATTAGATTTCAGCATTATTTAATTTCATGACTGTGGTAATAAATTTATAACTGCACCCCATTCAGTTGAAATCCATGGTGCATTGTTTCAAATGATCCAAGTCTCTTGATTTTTATTGAATATACTTGTGCCTTCAACAGGCACCAATTTAATATTTTCATTATCTATATTATACAGTTATTATAAATATGTGCTTCTATGGCCTTTGCCTGCGTCCAGAATTTATGACCACCCTCTCTATTAAACCTGAAAAAATGTGATTGACTTTATGACGAATGTGGAAGAATTGAGTATCGTATATAACTGGTTCAATGACAAACTTACTACTGAAGAAATTTATGCAGTTTCCCAAAACAGTCAACAACTTGTTAAAGATTTTAAATTTGCATTGTGTTCGTAGTTCTTAGATTGAATTTTCTTTTGCTGCTGTGTCTTCTGTACACTGTCTCTAGCTACCTTTTAAACTTAACGATCAATCACAGCAATTATGCAGCTCTCAGACGAATTCCAGCGATCTAGATTGATCCAGAACCTTTCTGTTCAGTTAGATTATATTAAAAATTAAAATGTTGAAGACACATAGCATATCCAATGCTATATAATGCATCCTAATCAGTCAAGTGAAAGTGCTCAAGACCGTAGAGGAAGAAAAACCAACTGAAGGCAAGAACGTCTGGTCTATCTCCAAGTTATTGTTTTTAACCTAGACGCAAGAGCATTAAAAAATATGTTTCGTTAACAATTTCCAGAAGGAGGGTTTATTTTCGGCGGTTTAACGTGCAAAGAATAACAATTAGTAAATGAGGGAAAACAAGAGAATGCACAAGGTGGACAATAATAGTACACTGAACATCTGGAATCCTGAACAGCTGTTTCATCATTATTAGGAATCGTCAGCGGAATTTACCCTTGATGTTTGACTCAGACGGTGCGAAAGTTAATAAGGTTATTAATAAGGTTAATAAGATTGCTGATTCCTAATAAGGATGAAACAGTTGTTCAGGATTCCCGTTGATGTTGGCTCAGTGTGCGAAAGCTTATTGAGTGTCCAGTTGTGTTTTTTTTTTCCTTGATTTAAGAAAAGGGAACTTTTATGAAACCACATAGATGATGTTGATGGTTGTGTAGATATATTCTGAGATTGTTTTCATTCATTTTATCATGGATCTTACAAGGAGAGGTCATGGATTGTATGTTTTAGAAATTGATGCCCTTTTGGGAGATGAAAGTACTCATGAAGTATTTCAAATATATACCAGGTTTTAGGGTCCAACACTCAAGCGTTTTGGAGATATTTGATGATTTTTGGAGTGTTTTTCATGTTTATGCTTAAAAGCTTCCTGTGTGATTGTCGAAACAGGAAGTTCGGCGGTGGCTGAAGTGGTAACGTGTTGGCTTGGAAAGCAAAAAAATTAAAAATATATAAATCTATTAACTTTTCTAATTTAAGTTACTCTCTGTTTAGAAAAATAAAATCTCCATATCAATATAAATATATATTTCTTGTATTCTTCTTTTCCAGTAACAACAAAACTGTCCTCTTTTTTTTTCTTGTTTATTATTATTAAAATTGGAAGTAATTGAAGAAAGAGAGAAAAATTCTAAGCTCACTATTTGAAATTTACAATTAATAAAAAGTAATTTTTATACCATTATTACTTCTCCCTTGTCTGTCTTATTGATTAGGCGCTTTTTCAAAAATTTAAAAAATTTAAAAAAAAGAAAAGAAACTGCATTAGTATGTAAAACATGGATTAAAAAAAGGTTTTTTTAAAAAAAAAAAAAAAAAATGTCAGATAGCTGACTTGAACCAGCAACCAACTTTTGCTTTCCAAGCTAACACTTCAGCCACCTCCGAACTTCCTGTTTCGACTATCACACAGGAAGCTTTTAAGCATAAACATGAAAAAAACTCCAAAAATCATCAAATATCTCCAAAACGCTTGAGTGTTGGACCCTAAAATCTGGTATATTTTTGAAGTACTTCATGAGTACTTTCATCTCCAAAAGGGCATCAATTTCTAAAACATACAATCCATGACCTCTCCTTGTTAGTAGAACCAGTAGTTAATAGAGTTCTCAATAGACTAATATAAAAAAACTAGGGGACTTAGACTACCAATAACTCGAATAAGATAAGTTAACACTATGCGTCAATTACAGATAATTAAACATATATGCAAAACAGAAAATAAAATGTAAACTATCGTATACAGAATATAGAGCTAAAAACACTGTCCTCTATTCTGTAACCACGTATTTGGAAGAGACTGTATTTTTGGTAGCTTCAACAAAATCAGCCACAGATTGAAGCATCTTAAAAGGCCTATTCCAAAGTAATAAGTCCAATTATTATTATTATATCAAAATAGTTTCAAACCATGGGATTCCCCAGCTAAGACAATATTATTATTATTATTATTATTATTATTATTATTACTTGGGGTGAATGTGGGTGGCAGGAAAGCCAAGCACTGCGACCTGAAAGATCTGTTGTGCAACTCACGGAAAGGAGGACAGATGGAGAGAAAGACTGAGAAAGTATGGTGGGGGACTCGCAGGGTAAATGGGAGAACCCCGAGAAAATCTGCCCAGCGCGGATCGTCCACCATCACGAAACCCACATGAGAACCGAACCTCGGAACTCAGAGGTGAGAGGCAGTGTCTTAGCGAACCGCGCGGCAAATCGTCCAATAAACAAAAACAATTAAGGCCGAAATTAGAAAATACTAATTCATATTTAATCTCAATATACTGGGTGGCCATAATTAAACAGGAGGTGTTTGGAGCGCGATAAATAAAAAACTGTTGGGCCAAAAAACGGGCAAATTTAGTGTATATACTATTCAAACCAAGGCATTACGATTCGCAGAAAAATTCTTTTAAATCCGAATGTCGCTACCAGGTACGCGGATTTAAGTCTCAACACGAGGGGCATCAGTCAGTTCGACCTGTTTGACGGTTCTGTGAACCTTACTATACGAAATGATGTGTTTACATGATCATACGTTGCTCGTAAAGTTTTATTACCAAAATAACAGTACTGCATCCATTGCACTATGGTTATTCCGAACAACGAAGGACCAACGGAAAGGTTCCATGACTATTACCAATTTGCGGAACATGACTCACGTTTTGAAAATGCGGATCTTTGCAAGTGCAACCAGGACGCGGACGCAAACCGGTATGAAATGACTAGTTGAAACTGTTGCAACATCCGTAGTGGAAGCGAATGCTGCATACGGATCTAGCAGTGTTTGGGCAGTATCCAGGCAACTGGATATATCGTATTCAACTGTATGGAAATGCATGCGGAAAGTGCTGAAGTTTTACCCCTATAGGATTAGCTAAGTCCAACAAATAGTGAAGGGGATGTGGAAACGAGCCTGCATTTCTGTCACTTGTTCCTAGCTCGGATGGAAGTGAACAATGCTTGGCCTTGGAACATTCTATGAATGATGAGGCGCATTTTTATCTCAGCGGCACTGCCAATAGACAGAACTGTCGGATTTGAGCTTCGGAGAACCCTCATGCTATTGAGGAGATGCCGTTGCATTCAGTGAAGGTCATTGTGGTGTGACTTTACCGCCTTCTTCATAATTGGTCCGTACTTTTTCGAAGAACTGCAACCAACAGGACCAGTGACATGTTCTGTCATTGCAGTGCGATATCATCAGAAGCCGCGAAATTTCTTTATTCCATAACTTCAAGAGCGTGGCTGTCTTGAGACAAGCAGGATTGAGCGCCCCCTCACATAGGATTGACAGCGCAGCAAGTCCTATGTCAGCATTTCACCGACGACCATATAATTAGTTGAACCCGACGACATGGCCCGCACGTTCGCCTGATCTCACGGCATGGGACTTTTGGCTGTTGAGTTATTTGAAAGCATTGGTTTACCAAGGACACGTTGATAGTTCGGCAAATCTCTTGGAGATTTTCTGACGTTCGCACGAGAATCAACGATCCATAGAACGCAGATTTTGGACAACGTGCAAGGACAACGTATTGAACCTTATGTGTAACTGACTAACAATAAAACCTGTTGTCAACTGTATGATTTTGTTTTTTTATCTACGTCTGATTATCTCACCATACAGCGCCAGTTTTCCCCCTGGTGGCGCCATTCGGAACCAAAAAGTTTTTTCTGCGAAATCTTAATCCCATGGTCGGAATAGTATCTATACCAAATTTGGCCGTTTTTGACCCAATAGTTTTTTGCCTATCACGCCCCAAACACCACCTATTTAATTATGGCCACCCGGTATATCTTTAAGATCATACCTTCTTCCTCAATTCAATTGTCATAAAGATTGGAATCCAGATCATTGATGTAAGCGATAAAAATGCTCCTACTAAATCAATCCACCAAAAATATCCATCTAAATGCTGAAGTCGTTGAAGATCCGTCAAACCCAATAGATATATCACCTAAAAAACAAAACAAAAATTGCTAAAAATTAATAAAATGTAAGACTACGACATTAACAAGTTAATACCAAAAAGTACTACTTAAAATTTGATTGGGTAACGAAATAACAATTTATCCTTCTGTTCTCAACAGCCAATGTTACCTCCCATATTAAATACAAGACTGATGGCTGTCAGTAATACTAGGCTGATGACTCGAAACAGCTGTCGCAGGTTTCCAATACATTCAAAGATGTTTGTTTAATAAATTTATTTCTTTTGTTGTTTTTAACTTCTTTTTT
>JAFIDM010000007.1:13353097-13374726 GCA_023159025.1 Thereuonema tuberculata | reverse complement strand
GTTTGTTTAATAAATTTATTTCTTTTGTTGTTTTTAACTTCTTTTTTATCTTTTATATTTATAGAGAAATGCGTCTTGCAGTAAACATCAAGCTATCTGAGAGACAAGTCTACTTTTTTATCGCGTATCTATTTTGGGAATGTCTAAGGTCCTGACTCAAGCAACTGCAGGCGACTGCAAACCTTTTATTTCTTTTATATATCTCTTTTTCCAATGCATCTAAAATTCTGAAAATTTAAATATGAACTTGCGAAGCACCAGGGATTTCTATTTTCTTGCTTTTAATTTTCAAAGTATTCTGTAATTAATTAAATTCAAATTCGAAAATAGTCAATTTTTGGGGGTTTTTGAGGTATTGCTCGGTATTTTCAACTTAAAAAAAAGACTTCGGGAGCGCAGTGGTGCCTCACAGGAAAAAATACACAATTGTTATTTAAAAAAAACTTGACGAAAAGCTGAAATGATAAATAATTTGCAAAATAACGTTGTGTATTTAAAATATTTATTGTTAGTACAAGAGTTGACTTTTTAAAAAAATAAAAATTGCGTTTTTGAAATTATTTTTTAAAAAATTAACTAATAATAAATATTTTAAATACAAAACGTTATTTTACATTTTTTTTTTTCTCGTTTCAGGCTTTTGCCAATTTTTTTTTAAGTTGAAAATACCGTATTATATCTCGTAAATCCTCCGAAAATTGACTGATTTTGAATTTTAATTTAATTAATTCTAGAATACTAGCCGGGTACCGTCGCTTCGCTCCGGAACCCTTGCATATATAACATTAAACAAACAAACTTTATTTAGTTAGCAAATTAATATTGAGATCAGAGAATATACGACTTCCCAGCCCGTTGTGGCTTCTCCGGATAACTCAAATGTATTGCAGGTTGGCGCCACACATCAAAAATTTAAAGCGAAAAATCACATAAACGCAAAAACGTTTATGAATGAGTGATATATAGTTCGATAGAACTTTTAAATATCAACATTTTCTCAATATAATGTCCTCTTCCAACTTTTATACTTTTCGTTTAAATTGAGAAAAAGTCAAAATTTGACCCTTTAAAAGGGTTTCTTGGAAACCAAAAACTTTTTTCGAAAGATTTTTGTAGCATTTTGTTTGCCTTAAAGAGATCTACGTTTTAATCATTTGCATGACCAATCTATCTCTTATAGTTTGGACACAAAATTGGAAAGACTGAAAGTCTTATGACAGAATGACAGAATAACGTTTTTATTATATATAATAATTTTGAAATTAAAAAGAAGAAAAATATAAATCCCAGAGGCTTTCAAGTTCAGATTTAAATTTTCAGAATTTTAGGTGCATTGGTAAAAGAAATATATAAAAGATATAAAAGGCTTGCAGTCGCCTGGATTTGCTTGAGTCAGGACTTTTTATAACGAATATTGCCAATAATAACTTTTTCTATTTCAAGTGTTTGTACTGTAATTTACAAACAGAGAATATCCATTTTTATTATAGTATTTTCAGATAGTGATATTTTAGAATAAGAAATAGTTCTTATCTAATTACCCAAATGTAGAATAAAAATTTGCTAGTTTAATGATTATTCGGGGAAGATTTTTCAAATATCATTTTCTAATTTTTATTATATTGTTACCGGTCGATTTGGCCACTCACCCATCCAAGACGTCGCCTCGTCCTACCTGGCATCCCTGTTCTAAGTCGATCAGTCCTGTGGTAGGAACGAGGCACCGTGCAGCCTTAAATAGAGTGGCAGAGCCTAGCTTAGGCAGTTCGTTTGGCGGCAGCCAGCCGCAAGTGAGTTCTCCACCCGGAGAAAGTGAGAGACAGTTAGCTCGAGAGGCTAAATAGTGAGTTGATGGCCGAGAGCCACAGTCAGAAGAGTGCGAGTTAGTTCGGTGGCCGAAGAGCCACTCAATTTTCTCCAACCGGAGAAGAGACATTTTAGTGGGCGTAAGTCAGAAGTTACTTCTAGCCAGGAAGATAGAGAAGGGGCGACTGCGAAGAAGCCATTTCTAGCCGCAGAAGAATTACCGGAGCGCAGTGTTCCGGGCCTAAGAAGTGTCTGACTACGAAGAAACCATTCGTAGCCGCAGAAGGATTACCTGAGTCCGGATAATTCCAGAGACGATCGGGCCTAAGAAGGTACGACTACGGAAGAAGCCATTCCTAGCCGTAAAAGGTTTACCTGAATCCGCAGAGTTCCAGTGACGACCGGGCCTAAGAAAAAGCGTCTACAGGGAAGTTACCTATAGCCGTGAAGAACTTCGTTAGTCAGAGGAGTACGCAATGGACATTTTAGAGCCGAAGACTAGTATAGTTAGGACTATTGGCAGAACTACATTTAGTTAATAAAGAAATAAAGTTTCAGACTAACTTCGGTTAGTTCAACATTCACTGAGGTGAAGCCTTTATCTCGAATCTCGCATTAAGTCCCCCAAGCCGCCGGATGTTCGGGGTGTTACGACCCTTAGTCACACACGCCGGTAGCAATATTCTTAACTTTTTAATGATTACAATTAGTAGGAATAATTTTTCTGAAACTGAACTTAAATAATTGTATGATTGATGGGCAAAATGACTCTTCAAATTTAAAAAGCAAGAAAATAAAAACAACAATCAAAAGTGGTATTCCAAAACCTTGGGCATCACAATTTCTCCCTCATAAGGTATTTGACCACAAAGAAAAGAAAAGGATAAAAGAAAAGCAACAAACATAATCACGTTAAAAGGGGAACTGTTTTGAGTCGAGCTGAGACCCAGGGACGGCCGTTTCAGCTTATTAGTCTCTCATCAGCTAGGGCTACTCAGCCAGTGCAAAACCCAAAAGGCATTCGAGGTGAAGAATAATTTATTACTGATGAACAAAATAATAAACAATTGTACTTACTATTATACTAATAGGAGAAATATATTTCCAACAATACAATAGCAAAATAGGTGGATCGTAACGAAGCATTTCCTTAAGATTCCCGAACAATCTATCAGCACCTAAAAATAGAGAAAAATATATAACTTATACATTACTTGAGTAACTCCTGAAAATTGTCGTTGTAACCTTCTTTTCAAGGCTCATTAGATCACTCTGTCTGTGTGCGTGTTTTCCTGTATCCGTATCACGCTAATAACTTTTGAAACGCTAAGTGGATCTTCTTAAAACTTAGTATGCCTATGTAAGGACTAGAAACGATTTCAGTTTTGTACCTACACATCTTCTGCAAGTGGGGTTTGTTGAGAAATTAGATCGAGAAGAAGAGAAAAATTTCCATTGAAAAACACTGGAGTCTAAAAAGGAAAGTTAATACTAATTCTATTAATATTTATTGTCATAAACAATGAAGCCGATTTCGACATCTTTACTATTAATTTTTTTTTAGAAAATAGAAAAATTTTTACTGTCAGCAGATGAATGTAGACAAGACTTTTTGTTTTTTGTCATTTTCACATCACATGAAAAAAAAAAAAAAAATCAAAAAAATAAATAAATAAATAAATAAAAACAAGTAAAACAACAAGAGAGAGAGAGAGAGAAAAGGGAGAAATTTAGGCAACTGTATTAAATCGGCATTTGAATTTCATTACCATCTGATAAACGGAAAAGTTGAAGTTTGATGAGATAATTTATCAAGCCGAAGTTTTATCCTTTGTATAATTTTTATAAGTAACACAACGAAAAATAAAAAGAGCACTATTTTAAAGACAACTAGTTTTTAGGTTCTTTAAGAACATTTACTTTCATTATGATGTTTGTTTATTTTTTGTTTTTGTTTTTTTTCAATTTTTTCTAGAATTTGCTAGTTGTAACTAAGGTCCTGACTCAATCAAATGCAGGCGACTGCAAACCTTTTATTTCTTTTATATATTTCTTTTTCCAATGCACCTAAAATTCTGAAAATTTAAATACGAACTTGTGAAGCATCTGGGATTTACATTTTCTTGTTTTAATTTTCAAAATATTCTGCAATTAATTAAATTAAACTCAAAAACATTGAATTTTTTGGGTGTTTATGAGGTATTATTCAGTATTTTCAGCTCCAAAAAATTTGACGAAAACCTGAAATGATAAAAAATTTGTAAAATGATGTTTTGTATTTAAAATATTTATTATTAGTGGAATAGTTAATTTTTTTTTAAAATAATTTAATCTCACACAATTTAAAAAACACAATTTTTATTTTTTTTTAAATTAACTGTTGCAGTAATAATAAATATTTTAAATATAAAACGTTATTTCGCAAATTTTTTTATCATTTTATTTTTTTGTCAAATTTTTTTGAGTTACAAATACCGAGCAATACCTCGAAAACAACCAAAAAATTCAATGTTTTTGAGTATTAATTTAATTAATTGCAGAATGTTTTGAAAATAAAAAACAAGAAAATATAAATCCCAGATGCTTTTCAAGTTAATATTTAAATTTTCAAAATTTTAGGAGGATTGGAAAAAAGAAATATTTAAAAGAAATAAAAGATTTGCAGTCGCCTGCAGTTGCTTGAGTAAGGACCTTAATACATGAATTGCCTTTTTAAGTTATTATTAAAATAAATAAATTTATTGAATTTTCTTATCTTAATAATTTTAATTCAAAATACTTACATAGAAGTAGGCCTAATTATAAAGTACGTATCAATATAAAAATTACCGAAAAAATAGGCAATGAAAATCCCAAAGAAGAATGTTGTCCATAGTGATGGCCACCCAGCAGCAGCATATACATTGATTAAGTCTATCATGTAGTAGCCACCCTATGAAAATAAGAAGTATACGACTATCACAGAATTACGTGTAAGTTTAGCAAGATATGTAGCTTACGAAGTTTGCAAAACAATCTGTTTTGTTGACCAGTTTTACTGTGGGTTTGCAAAAACACATGAGTCATTGCAACATACACTCTGTTTCAGATATCTGTAAGGAATTTAAAGAAAATAATACATGGCAATTTCAAGTGGAAGATATTCATTTTATGGGAATTCTGAGTTAAGAAATAAGGACAAAATGATGCTAAAGCTCCCATGCATTCATTAATAGCATTGCCAGAATTACTAGAACTTTCTACAAAGGCAGTGCGCTTCATAAAATTATCCTGGACACTTAGTTTCAATTACTTATTTTTATTTTAATAATAATATTATTCATTAGAGTTAAGAAGAATTTATGGCCCAGATCTTCCTGAGGTAAAAATCTTAGATATATGCATGCACTTACAACAAAACATTAAAGATAAGAACTAAAAACTACCCCTATTGTAAGATCTAGGTATACTTGTTCCAAAACACAAGATATAGGCTTAGACTAAGGTTAACAGAAAACCTTCAACTTTTTATATTATATTATCTATACCTATAAAAGGAAAACCAACTGACTCACTCAATCAATCATCAACCCACAGTAAAAACCGCTGAACCTAGGAACTTGAAATTTTCAGGATGGGTTTTCCTCATGACGTAGGCCTTCACTAAGAAAGGATTTTTAAAATACAACCCCTAAGGGGTGTAAACGAGGGGGAGGGGGTGAAGTTTCTTGAACGTTATGCGTACGTTGGAAACGGTTTGAGCTAGAAACACGAAATTTGACATGGGTGTTCTTTGTCAAATCAAAAAGACCTGTATTTGACGAATTTTAGTTGTTGGGGTCCTAAGGGGTGTAAACGAGGGGATGGGGCAACTTTCTTTACATCGTTACTTACATGCCTGGAGGCGGACCATTGAATCTACAATAATATTATTGTTCAACAATTCGAACTAAAATATTGCTGTGCGTAACAACGCAACATATTAACCTGTAGGCAAAAACTAGAGTAAAAAGCCAATTCAAAGACCAGTTGTTCAATCAATGTAATTTTGAAATAGTAAAGAATATAACAACAAAATTCATGTATAATACGTATAATGTATAATATAATATAATTAATTTAATTATTGTGTTTTAACGACAAGATATTTGGACATTTTTTTTTTGTTTTTACACCAAATTCCTCGCCTATTAAAGAAAAATAAAGATTAGAACGCACACAATTAAAGATTCACCGAGCTATTTTTGGAATTTATATACCGGGAATCCAACACAGACTGTTTCTAACTTCCTGGTCAGTAGGATTCTCACCTAATCCTTCGATATGTAGCAAATCTTCGGTTTAACAATATAAACCAACTAGCAAAGTTTCAATTTCCAGGACGGCAAAGTTCCGTAACCTACATCACAGACGGACGGATAGACGGACATGATTAATTCGACTTCAAATTGTACTCTAAACTTAAATATTAAACGACATTTCGAATCAATAGGACAAAATCTTCATACCAATCAGTACCAAAACGGATTAGATTAGACTAGATTAATTGAAAGTGGGTGGCATGACTGCCGAGCACGTCGACCTGAAAGATCTTTTGTATCATCCCACGGAAAGAAGGACAGACGGAGAGAAAGACTGAGAAAGGATGGTGTGAGAAGTGCAGGGGAAATGGGAGAATCCCGGGAAAACCTGCCCAGCGCGGATCGCCACCATCAACGAAATCCACATGAGAGCCGAACCCGGGACTCACGAGGTGAGAGGCCAGTGTCTTAGCGACAACGCCAACCGCGCGGCCTACCAATACGGATACTAAATACTATTAGCTCTAGGACTAGTTCCATTTCTTCGGAAGGTTATTACCTTCCTTTTAATGTGTCGACATTTTAGAATTCGTTATGATCTTTAAGAACTCTTTCCAATACAGTAGACTCCCTCTTAACCGGCTTAAATGGGACCGAGGGTAAGCCGGTTAAGCGGAAACCGGAGGAGTGAAATAAATTAAAGTTCGAATGTATTTGTCTTATAAATAAATACACAATTAAAATATTGCGTGATTTTATTCAATGTATTAAAGTATTCTAAGTTACATACCATTAAAAAAAATGAGGAACCTTTTTTTGTTTAAGCCTAGAAGTTCGGCAGCTTGCAGCATAGTTTCGCAACCGAGAACAAACAATGATTTAAATGATTTCTTCGCTCATCCAAAATCACCTTTCTTTCCACCCCTTGCAACTGTATTGGATACGTTGTATCTGAAATATGTGCGATACCGATACTACATAACGAAACACATGTTTTTTTTTTATTACTTTTAGCTATTTTTTACATTTTTAAAGATAAAAAAAAAATTCGACCGGTTAAAGCGGAGATCGGATTAAACGAAGTCCGGTTAAGAAGGGTGTCTACTGTATTTTCGGGATAATCTATATTTAGGACTTATTAACTAAATGTAGGCCAAGGAATTACAGTATAACACATAAGATGCTATTAAATATATTCGGTTGTTTCTATCCATTTTACTTTATTACATTATGAATCTATTTTAATAACTACTTCTTTACCTGTGTCAATAGCAGTAGTCCTACTAAGTTAAACATTGCAGCCAATTTGACGGCTATGAATATCTTGTGATTGCCCAAGAATCTACTTTCGTATCTGTACAAGGAATCGAAAATCCTATATATCACACCTATCTAGTAAAAGAATAAAAGCATAAAATAAGAAATTCAAAGCTTCCAAATGAAACCCAGTTGAGTTCTATAGAACAAAGAGGTGCTGAGTAAGAACATTTTCAGTAAGTAGCAATTCACTCACAATCGGCTTTTTACGCCATTTTGAAAATTCAATGAAAGAGTAATTACCGGTCAAAAAAATTCAAAAATTTGGATTTTTCTTACTTTTCTAATGTGCCGTCTATGTAACAAAAATAATGATAAATTTGAGACAAAGGTTCAAAATATTTTTTCCACGTAGATTTGACATGAAATGACTCATAATTTTTTTTCTTTTACTAATTTATTAATTAAAATCTGTTTATATTGAATAATTCATAATTCTGGCATTTTGATTCTTTTATGTATACGACTATTTCTTTTGTAGTTAATTCTGCTGTAGCCTGGTTTGCAGTAGGTTGCAGACAATTTATTAAACTTCCCATGTATTGTACATAAGTCTCTACGTTTTACTTTACTTACGTGATCGATTATGTATCCTTAAACGATAAGAATGAATAAAAAGAAATCGTAAGCTTGAATTTTTAAATTACGCAAATTTCTCGTTTCAGGTTGTAATTTGATTTTCATGGTAACTTTTGCTTTTTGATACTTTTATGATATTTTTATAAACTGGTAAATCAATTCGAGTCAATTAATTGCAAATTCAAAAAAAAAGAATTATTTGATTTTAGAACTGCATCTAGCACAGAATATTGTAAGTCCATATACAGTTTAAAATATTAATAATTTAATTTTCATAGATATAAGCATTTTGAAAAATGATTCAAAGAAATCTTTTATACAAGTTTCAGCATATCGAAATATGATGACTGTAAAATTCTAATATGTTTACCATTACCATTGCACAAATATATGCTGCAAGCATTTTCTTTATGGAGCTGCTTGTATCAGTTATCCTGGTTAATTCGTCACTCAACATTAACTTTCCTCAACAAGTCTGTAATTTGAACTTCATCATTAAAGCAGAAAGCTACTATCGTACGAATGCCATCATCCAAGAACATTTGCTGGACTTGAATCTTGTAAAATCGATCACCTGAGAATTTTGCTCACTTGTTTTAGGAGCATCTGGTCTCCCAGAAGCCCGTTCCGTTTCCCCTCCTTTTCACGTAGTCCTCCAGACCGCGACTTATCATAACTGACTCACTATATAAGAATCTGTTATAATAGGAACTATTATATGTCTTAAGTCCATACTTCTTTCTTATCTCCTACTTATTGTCATTTTAACATCTCCACAAAATACATTTATTAAGAAAATTTTCGGAAAGTAGGCCTTAGTTCCTGTTTCAAGCTTCAAACGTACGATTAAGGAGAGGGTTTTAGAACATGTATATTGCATTAAGAAGAAACAAGGGAACAAGTAAGAATTGGCTGAGCACTGCTGTAATTTAGGTCATTGCATAAATAATGAGGTTTAAAATATTATATAAGGAAAAAGACTCAAGAACGAGGAAAATCATGGAGAGTATAATTATAAGAAATACTAGGGTTAGTAATCTTAATCGTGATGAGGGAATAGAAGTTCATAAAGTTCTGGTAAATTTAGCAGGAGAGATGGTAAAATCATGTAGACATCTGTAATTATTTCAATTTTTAAGAAGCTTGAAATTTTTAAGAATAAAATACTTGCCCAAAATTTGCTTAATAAATATATTTTGTGGAGTTGTCGTATATTTGTTAATAAGAACTGTTACATAACAATCTCTTGTAAGGAACTTTAATAAATTACCTTTCCGCTACTTTTTACAAAATTAATCTCTTATGAATATTTTAAAATATCTTATATCTAATATATAACATATCACAATATTTAGTAGAAGGCCTATACCAAAGATAAAAGACATTGCTTTTTTGTGATCTGAGTAAGCATATAGCAATGAAACCGACCTACGAGTCATTCAACAATCATTGGTGGCCATCTTTAAAAAGGATCTAATTTAAAATTTCAAAACAAAATTTACTTGAGCCATATCAAGTGAACAATAAAATCCTAATAGAAGAAATATTCAGTATTTAGAAAAGCATGATGAATAATTGGGTCAAATTTTACCTTACTACTGATACAAAAAATAAGAATTGCAAAGAATGAAAGAATCGACCAAAATTCAGAAAATGGGAGTTCCGATGTCACAGCAGAGATAGCCCAAAATAAAAGTGGTGTTCCTGTAAAACGAGAAAGTAGGTTACATTTAGAATTGCTGAATAAAGAAGCAATCTGATTGAATACTTGATCTTAAATAAAGAAATTTATTTACCTGTTATTTTTACTTGAGCAACATCCTTTAGTTTCTGCAATTTTGCAATAAAACCAATTACGGAATAAATAGCCAGTGAAAACATCAAGCCAGATATCATATCACAGCATATGACAACAAGAGAAAACCTGAAACAAAACAATGATAAAACTGTTCACAATTTTTTTGAAACCATTAAAACTGCAATTAGGGACTGGGCAAGGAGACAGCAAAAGACCTATTGGAGTAATCTTCCAGGGCAGAACCACTCAAAGCTCTTTATTAAAGAACCTTTAAGGAAAAGAGCCAGGGAACTTATTAGCTTAAATAAGAACCAGACTAGAATCTTGACAGGACTCTTTACAGGTCACTGTCACTTAATGAAACACCTTTTTAATATAAAAATAGTTTCAAATCCTACTTCCAGACGATGTGGAAAAGCTGATGAAACAGCAGCACACATCCTATGTGAGTGTGAAGCGCTTGCGAGCACTAAACACAAGTTGATAGGTATGGGTTTTCCCAATCCCTCAAACTATTTGACAATTCCCCTGCATAAAACACTACAGATTGGTAAAATCCTAGGACTTATGTAGAATTAAGGACATTGGGATACACAATAGGCCTTTTGAGGCCGCAGTGTTAGGGACTTTATAGTACCTCCCATCTTATGTTATGTTATGTTCACAATTTTTAGTTCTACAAGGATTTCTTTATATTTCCTTTTACGATACAACTATCTGAGAAAAGTAATGTGAAAACATGAAAGCTAGTGCATTGTTAGTGAATACTGTTCCAATGTTAACTGTTTGTATAACATATAGATGTTTATTGAAAATTCGTTCTGCCTTATAAGAAGTGTCACTCAATTCCTTAGTGAAAAGAAAGCCATAAAACATTGTGGACATTCTTAAGCAAAGATTAGAAAGTTTACATTTCAAGGCTCCTGAAATATCCAAAATGGATGTAGATAATTCAAAAATAGCCAAAACAAGTTTGGAACAACTCAAAAAGACTATACATCATTCTTTCATTCTATACCAAGTATTTGAAAAAAATTTCAGTATTATAATATTTATTTCATGAATATAAAATAATGGTTGATTAATAATGTATGAATTCTGAATGCAGTATATAAATATTAATGTTTATTAATTTTACAAAACAAATTGACTAGATAAGAAATAATCAAGAAATTTATTGTATATATCATGACTACTACTACTAGAGAAAGCTTCGATAAGGATACAGTAATAAATAGCGTAGTTACTGGTATTCCAACTGCGAGATTCTAAAATCAAGTATAGCTCAGATCCTTGGCAAACCTCATCCAGCATTTACAATGACTGCTTTTATTTTTGTATGATTGAGAGATTTGAGAGTTATAAAACTATCAAAGCCTTGTAATTGCAAGATCCTAAAAATCGAAATTCGAATTAATTATCAGGTAGACTCTAATTCATCTTCAGGCCTTATGATATACAGGGTATTTTGAAATTCCTATTACAAACTCCCAGGGCTTGTAGAGGAGACGAGCAGATAACGTTTTGCATAGTAAACCATGTCCGGAAACACATCACGCCACAAGCAAACCAAAGTCAATTAGCACTCGTCGTCCGAGATCATCTCGACCAAACATTCGGGGGAAGATGGATAGGTCGCCGTGGCTCAATTGCTTGGCCTCCACGATCACTGGATTTAATTCTACTCGACTTTCTCCTGAGGGGGCCACAAGAAGAGTCATAAACATCCCTGTAAATGTTTGCAACGAAGTTGATGGTCGCCACATCGTGCAGCTCTTGTAATGGACCAGGATGCAATGCCGAACAAACTGGTACTGCAAAATAAAAATGACCCCTGCTTCATGATGTCACATGACATGCCAATGGATAAAACATCCTTTTCCGTAAATTCGAAACATTTTTATTATTGGAATTGGCATTCAGTGGAGTAAAAGGTCGCTCTTTGACCCAGCAAAAGTAAGAATATATATTGTTATGTTTTATAAATATTTGATTTGATTTTGTTTTGCTGGTGATATTGGTGGGTTTCCGGACATGGGTCATATTCAAAACCTTGATCCTTGAAATTTACCTTGAAATACCTTAAATTTAAGAATAAAAAATAAAAAAAATAAATGCAAATACTGAAGTTGCATTGAAACTTTTATTACTTGCAGTGCTAACATTTCTACAATGTTGATACGCAAATAATACCAACTTTACATAAAGCAAAAGTATTTTTCTTTGCTTTCTATAAGCTTTCATAAATATTATGTTAATAAACAGCTCCTATATTTCAATTGGTTCAGAATTAATATTTGGAACTTCATATTACTATTTTGAAATGTTTGACAAGATAACGAGCCCTTGCCTACTGATAAAACAAGTGAATATAATTTCGTGCTAAAGCATAAATTTAAGGGCGACACAAAATAAAAAAAATAAATTAAAAATAACAATAAAAAAGGAAATACATTAACTTAAGGATAAATAAAAAAAAGTTAGGAAAAAAATAAAAAAACGTTAGAAAAATAAGAAAAAAATCCACGTGGGCATTGAGAAAAAAAATTGAGAGAGAAGAAAGAGAAAAAACAAAAACAGTAAACAAATATTCTTTTCCCGGGTCAACACTGCACGCTTTCTTTTCCTTTTAGTTTTTATACTTGATTTATTAAAACATCAATAGATTAAGGTTTCTGGAAAAGAATCCAGTCAATAATTTCAATAATTTTGAAAGTCCGTGTATCTTTACTGCCGTACGACACTATATACGATATAGTAAATATATTTCCTATATCCTGTAGGGAAGCTCTAAATTATGCATATAATTTATTTAGACAATTTACTTCCAAATATCCTGATGAAACTGATACCGTCTTCCTGTGGTAAGTAATACTCCGGAACCAATATTGGCAGAAAAGATGATTTCCGACAGAGCAGCATACCAGATCTGGAAGAAAACTATAATCAAAATCTGATTCATTTCTGCCAATTTTAACAAAATAAAACGCAAAGAAAAGATTTGTGTTTCACAATTACTTACACTTGGCTTTAGAAGCATATGGGTGTTTGCTGTAAACAGATACGTAATTCCATCAGCAGCGCCATGTAAGAATAAACATCTAGCCATTACACCAATTAGAGTTAGGCCTGGAAATACTGCAGCCAAAGTTGTATACTACAAAGAAACATCTCTTAATTTCATGTTATATTAAGACATATAGGCTTTTATGTAATTTTAGAATGCATTTAAAAAAATGATTATTACAATAGTTGGCATAGTTGTGATCAGGGCTGTGGAGTCGGAATCGGGGAGTCGGAGTCACAATCGGTAAAAATGTACCGACTTCGACTTCTAACAAATTTAAATTATAATATAAATAATATAATAAAACTTCCAATTCCATAGACAATAATTAGATTAACTTATTTTTTTCAGGATACATTTTAAATTTAAGCTCTTGGAAAATTTCAAAACATAACGTATTTTATGGTATTTATATTCATGAAAGCGGCAGTAATGCAAAACTTTACAATGGGGCAAAAAAAAGGTGTCAACAAATTAGGATGTTTTTGAACACTTTACAATAACAGCAGAAAAGTTAGGAAAAAATTCTCTATGTCAGTGTATTATATAGAAGATGACGATTGGGAAAAAGCATGAAATGCATTTATTTATTTTATTTTCTATATCGATATATACAAAAAACAGTTCCTAAACTGAGTTGGAGTCGAAGGTTTTAAGTATCGACTCCACAGCCTGCTATGTTTATTATGAGTTTAGCAAGTTATCTTTTATAGAATACTTCTGAATTGTTTGTTATACACCTAACCCCCGAAGAACACGATTTAATTGGTTCCGTGTTCTTTGAAACCGTGTTGTTCGAGACTACAAAAAATGGGATTCCGTTTCAAGTGTGAAAATAAAAAAAAAGTTATGTTTTAAATGTTTTTTTGTTAAATATAAAACTAAAATTTTTATTTTTTGAATTCATATTGGTAAACACTTCTAAGAAATCTTATATTACATACTTCAAATTAATTTTTAATTAGTTTTGAAAAAACGTTTTATCTTAAATTTTTATTATCAAAACAATAGAAAAATAAAACAAAAAAAAATATAAAATATAAAATAAAAAAATTATATATGTATTTTATTTCTTTTCAAAAGAATTACTCGAAAATCGTGTTCTTTGAAACCGTGTAATTCGGGGGAAGGTATCCGCGTTCTTCGAAACTCGTATTCTTTGAGTACCGTGTTGTTCGGGGGTTACCTGTATAACTGTAATAAAACACAAGTAAATATTCCAGATAAAATATGATATAGCTCTTTAACTAAAGTAAAAAATTAACGGCCAAATTTATACATGTAATGGTGAGTAAGAAAGAAACGTATGAATACATAAAAGCAAAGGGTTTTTTTAACAAACAGATCATTAGAATTAGCTAATCCTAGCTTTTGGTAAGCTTAAAATTAGCTACAGCTTCTCGATAATTCTAACAACAGCGTTATATTAATTAAGTAATTTCCAAGAAGCAATTTCATATATAAATGAATTCATATTTACATCTTAAATGTAACAAGCATATAAAATTTAAATAGTGATTTAAAAGGTGTTAAATCAGTGTCATGTTCAATCGCAAAGATACAATTATGAACTCTAAGATACATATAATATCGCTAATGGAAGTATAAACTGACATGCTGCCGCTGCTGCTCAGGATTAGAAAAACCAAAGTTAATTACAAATTAATAAGTAAGAAGGTTTAACGTGCATTAAATGTAATATGAAAACGGAACAAACAATCTAAATCTGGCTGATGAGTCCTAACAAGGACGAAACAGCTGTCCAAGATTGCTGTCGATGATGGCTCAGTGCGTGAAAGCAAACAAATTTACTAATTTGTGCATTCCTTTGTTTTTTTCGTTTTAATTACAAATTTTATGTGGATTTTTTTTTATTACTGCAATATTACGGAAATATTACTGCAATTGCAGTAATTAATTGCATACTACAAGATGTGAAGGGATCTTATTTCAGAATTATTCAGAATTAACTGGAAGAATAACTGGATTCTGGATAATGTACCGGAAAAGGATATGTACGAAATATACTATCTGCTTTACTCAGGACAGAACATGAGGTGTCACGATGAAATTCTCTTAAGTTTCACAGTACAGTGTTGGCTCGGTTTCATTTATTCATCATTTAACTAAAATTGAGTTGAAATTTGAATTTACATTTTTTAGCACCAATGTAATATCAGCCTCATTTCCAATAAAAGTTTCTGTGCAAAAAAAATGAACATACACGCAGACATCACACACAAATGTGAATCAATAAAAATTTCTTCATTTTCAAATTTCTGTTGAAATACACTCAATCACCAAAAGTCATGGCACACCTGCCTAATAACGTGTTGGGCCCTCTCTGGCCCGGATAACGGCGGTGACCCGTCGTGGAAGAGAGTCTTACCAGTCCCCGGAGCACATGGACATGCAGTGCAAGCCATGCCGCCTCCACTACACTTCATAACGATGCTGCATTTACCAGTTCTGTTGGTGACGACCTGACAGATCGTTCGATAACGTTCCACAAATGTTCAATGGGATTGCAATCTGGGAAACGTGGAGGCCAAATCATTGTCATAAAGTCGGTAGCATATTCTTCCAGCCACTGCCATGTCACAAGGGCCATGTGTGAAGGCGCATTCTCTTGCTGAAAGGTACCGTCGCCCACCTTTCTCGTCGAAAGGTACAGTCCATGAAGGGGTGCAGGTGGTCCCCAAGCAGATCGACATAGGAAGTAGCACACAGAGTCGATGTCAGATGCACCAATGAATCCATTCCATGCCACGAGAAAACACCCCGGACCAGTGTGGAGCCTCCACCTGCCTGAGTGGTCTTCACCTGACAAGCGGGGTCCATGGTTTCATGTGGCCTGCGCCAGACATGGACACGACCATCGGCCCGATACAGCTGAAACCGTGACTCGTCGGACCAGGCAACCCTTCGCTAGTCCTCAGCAGTCCAATGTCGATGTTGGTTGGCCCAGGCTAGGCGTTGCTGACGATGTGCACTGTCAAGAGTGGCACACGTCATGGCCTCCTGCTCCTAAAGCCTACAGCGCCCAAGGTTTGCCGAATTGTCATAACGGACACAGTTGTGGGACGTCCCTGGTTGTACCGCATGGTGATTTGTCCCGCTTCGGTCAGCACTTGCAAGCCGGGTGATCCGGCGAACACCTCTTGCATCAATGAGGCGTGAGCGGCCCGTCCGCTGTCCGACGTGGGTTGTAACCCCTCGTTAGGTGTACTCTCGATAGAGCCTTGCAAAGGTTGTCCGCGAAAATTGCAGAGTGCTGGCTACATCTGATATTGACGCACCATCCTTCTGGCACGAACAATCATTTTCCGTTCAAATGCGGATAGCTCTCGGCGTGCTGCCATTTCTGCAGCTAGTTTTGCTTACAATGATTGTGAGATATCAAGGAGTCCTGTGCACCTGAATTCCGAGAATGGAAGCAGCGGGATCTGTCTCATTACGGACAGGGAACCTGATTGAAGGGGTGCCATGGCTTTTGGTGATTGAGTGTATATTGTTTTCAAATACGTTTTTCTAACAGCATATATATATATATATATATATTTGTATATATTTGTTTGAGGTCGTGTTCTGCTGAACTACATCGTTTATGGGTCTATGAAGTTTTTTTCTTTCTGACATTCACCTGTCATCAATGCCATCTCATAATTAGAAAAGGAACCTGCGCAAAATGATTTGATGCTTGTAGACTCTCAATATAGTTTAGATTTATATAACAATATATCTGATTGTTTTGTTTTTCTTATTAACAAGATGTAAGAGACTATCACCTTAAACTTAGATTTATTTTTCTTTATCTTTCTTTTCTATTACTTCTTGGCTAACTCATTATCGAATCAGAAACTTCAACAATAAAACCCTTGTACAAGCTAAAGGTAAATTTCAGTTTCGGGTACGGCTAGGCCTATATTTGCTAAAAGGGGCGTCACTGCACAATGAGAAATAGCCGTTAGGCAGTGAATGGCAAGATCGCTTCTGATTGGCTAGTACCCGAATCCTTGATACCCGAATACTTGAGCCAAACTAAATCCTGTGAAATTTTACAGTTTTTGAAAAGAATTAAATTTTTTTTTTTACTAACAATTTTTCAAAACTGGAAGGAATTCAGTATTGAATAATTAATTGATAACCAGAAGTGATTTAGTTTACATTGTAAGCCTATTTCTTCTAAAGAAGTGAGATTAGAAACAATATCTAATCATTTTTGTATACTTCTAGTCCATACTTCCTACTTTCTCTTTTAATGTTCACATTAATAAATATGTTTAAGATGTGGAGTAAATATCTATTGTCCTCAAAATGAAAGCTGGCCGGCGGAAGTTTGAACTGCGCAGCCCTTCCGGTAGCTGATCAATTATGTTTTCCTGTCACAATGGACGCCGTCGTCTGTTTTCACTGAGCTTAGGTATGCTGGATAGGTGGAGCTGATGAGAGGCCAAAAAGCCTCGAAACAGCGCTGTCCTCCATTTCCAGCACAAATATCAAAAAATAGCTCAGTGAATTTGTGTTTTGTTTTGTTTAGTTATGTGCGTTCTTTGGTTTATTTTACTGTAAAAATGTACTAACGCATGTTAATTTCCTTGTCTAAATTTCAATACCAGTTGCTAACAATAAGTATTTATATAAATAAATAAATATATTTTATTTATAAATACAATGCTCTTTTGCAAAGTAACAAGCGATTAGCACAATGGCCTGTCATAAAATCAGACGGAAGTGCCTGACCAGACTAATCGATGATACATGCGCAGATCTCACAAAAACAGGGCGGCCATCTCTCATTTGGAGGACTATAATCATGTTTAAGTTCAAACGCACTTTCTATATGACATAGCGTGTTAACCTATTTTACTAACCCCTCCTGTCCATTTCACTCCAAAGAGATAGTTGACAAGCAAAAAGATCCAAATCACTGTTAGATAAATAGCCATTTCCAAATTTACTCCTCGAAACGTTAATATATCTTCTGGAGCTCCTAAAACTTTATAACTGATGGAAATAACAAGATTAGTAGAATTATCCGAATAGTATTATTAGTATTAATATTCAATAAATATTATTGAAGTTTTTTAAAAATTTGAAAGCAATACTCAATTATATTTACAACTAGCTTAACTACCCGGCGTTGCCCGGGAAGGGGTGGGGTGGGGAGAGAGTGAGGAGTCCAGGTGCTTTCCCTTCTCCACACCAAACCTTCCCCAATTGCTCCAATTGTTGTAGAACAACATTGGTGTAGTTCCCAATGTCGCCACCAGTTCCACAAGTGGCGCTATTTCAGGAGATTTCACACCTTATCACTCCCTTGGGGGTGGTTAACCGGGTTCCAAGGTAACCTATATTTCTCGCAGGGTAGTAGAGAGTATCTATGAAAAATTCGGTTCCAGTCAGTCATATGGTGTAAAATTGTGTAGAAAATATATAAAACATACAAACTTTGACTTTTATATGTATCGTCGGAAGTCCAGTTGGTATATATTAATGTTGAAAAATCAAGAGGCAATACAAATAAATCGGAGAAACTAAATTTCTTATAAAAACCCTATTTTTTACAGGTTGCATATACATGGTAACATCCTTTCATATATAGACAATACAGTCGTATAATCAAGGGAAATACAGAGAAAGAGATATAGAATGTACTGAAACTTCTCAAACTGAAGATACATGGATTGCAGGGTTCTGGTTTGAACAGTAGCTCCAAATTCCCATAGCACAACTCTGTTGCTGGACGGTTTCCAGTTAACTTACAGACAATATGCCTCGACCATATTCTTCAGCGAACAACAGAAACCATACCCGCTATCGACTGTGGTCTCCTTCCAAAAGAAAACACATATTCAAAAAGAAACCAAAGCAGGCAGAATTTCAAATCCTGGCCTGAGGAACTGTCATGGAGCAAAGGAATTTGAATGCAAACTTTTCCATTATCTAAGCATTTAATATGGTGAGAGTGTCTGACTGACGAGTTCATAAAAAGGACGAAACGGCCGTCTCAGACTCTCAGCGATGGAACGCGCAGATATTTTTTTTTTTAATTTTCTGTGTCATCTCCTTATGCGTTTCTATTAATATGTGGCACATTAATCTTTTGTGTAATATTTATTTACTCTTATATATATTTAACAGTGCTTGATGGCTTCAATTGTCTTGATTTGATATTTGGTCCTGACTGATAACAAATCTATCGGTCATGTAATTGACCATTTTTAATGAAGCTTCATAGGATTAATAGAATCATAGAATTTTATTAATTGAATTACCAAGCATTTTGATGCTTGTAACCAAAATTTAAAGTTCAAGAAAACTTTTTATTTTATTTTTGTCGACAAATTATTACAATAATAAACTTATTACAAAAGAACGTATAATTACTCAAATGAGTATGAAAATGGGTGGGATATAATGTAAAACTGTAAAAGCAAACCAAGCAAATTCAATCATATTTTCAAAAGTAACTCATGAAAGTTGTTAAAAATTAAAATTGTAAAATTTGTTTTTTGAAAACAACTCAATCAAAATTTCATTAGAAATTTTTAATCACATAAAGTTAGAATAAGGTTTTTCTGGATAAATAAGCATCGAAAGGAAGATATTGTTATGATTTTTGGAGATTTTGTTTTAGTTCATACTTTTTCATTAAGAAATCGTTACTGACATTTTATATCAATGTACGAGTATTCTATCAATTGTCCTAAGTACACAGTGTTGGCCATGGAAATTGCATCACAAAGGAGATATACTAAACGTCGGCGAACGGATGTGCAAAGTAGTAAATTAGAGTTATGATCTCGATTTGTAGTGATATTATATGAAGAAGAATAAACCAAGAAGAATTAACCAAGAAATGCAATTTATTACATACAATGCTACATTGAGCTGAAATAAGTGTACACCACAGTCTCACCAACACTGTTAAGGAGCACTGTTGCAAGAAGATGCTTGGAGTTCTGAAAGCAAAAGAGAAAAGGTTCATACCGTTGATAGGTCTACAAAATATATCATGAACAGTCATTATAATGTCGTGGGATCCTAATACTTCGTAACAACAATTTTGCAGCTCTGGGTGGATGAGCGTCTTCCAATATTCTGTATCAAGATCGTGATATCAAACTCTTGTATTATACTCCTGCAGTTGTTTATTATTAGGCCTCCTTTCTGCAACTTTCTTCTTGACCATTTTGTACTGGTAGTTCTCAATCGGGCTTAGGTTAGGACTGTTACCGGGCCAGCTTAGGCGACTGATCTTGGCCTCTTGTGGGAAAGTTTTGACTTAAAAACACAAATATAAGGTATCGGTTGACTGACAATAATGCTAACAAACTGTATAGACATGATTTAAATGAATATTTACTTACAGTCCTGGCGCAGTGACATTTTGTTTTCAGAGTCGTCCTAAAAGATGCCCGATTCAGTGTCACCAAATTATTACTGGATTGTTGGAATTAGCAGGGCAGATAAGATAATTCTGCAGCACTCGGAATTCACAGACCCATTTAAAACATGTAGTCTGCTAAAACCTCTACTGGATATGCATTCCCACGCATTTGACTCACCTGAAATTTCACTGTCTGCATCAAGCAATCACTATTAAGGTCATCGCCTTTTCTACGGTTAGAAAACATATGAGAATCCCACATATGCACTCACCAGTCGTCATGCTCTTTAGCCTACATACGCCGCTAAATGCACATTTTATTACATTGACGGTAAGCTTTGAAACCCAAGTTGCACATCCGAAGTGGCACAGTTCATGAACTCGCTTTTATGTCTGTTTGCCCTTCCCACCGTACCTTCTGTTTGGACGAGCTACCAGTTTGGCTGTTAAATGTCGAAAGCTTTCCATTTGCTCATAGCAGTGAACCGCCTCCATATGAGTTTTTATAATAATTAATGATGCAATCACTGAACTGCAGTTGAATGGCAGCCAATGAAAAGCGTTCTCATATTTCTGATGTCATGGATGATGCAATCCTCACGGCTCTTGCAGGTCTGGAGCACAAAGGTACTTCAATTTGCAAAAGACAAACATTTAATATAGAATTTCATATGCAATGCAATTTCTATGTCCGCTACTGTCTATTAATCTTACAAAGGTTCATCAAAATTGGTCATGAAAGAGTAGAGACTATAATAAAGCTTGTTTATTGGTTGTAATTAACAAGATAGTAATTTTTAAAAAATATTAATTAATTAAATATTAATTAAATATTAATATTGCAAATGGAAGGGATATTTATACTCACTAAAAGAACTCATCAACTGATGTTTTAGTTTCATTAAGTAAAACGGCATTAGGTATACAGTTCTCGGAGGGGCATTTGATGGGCAGGCAGGCCTTTGTATTCCAAGTATTTTCACAGTTCTCCCAAGGACTACCGAACAAGATGGCTCTCATCACAAATATTAGAATCCACGACAAAATAACAACGTAGTAGCAGGCAAACCAAATTAGGATAATCAAAGCGGAAACGCCCAAGCCTATCGTGAAGAAATATAATTTCAAATTAGGACAACTTTCCATAATAATTTTAAAAATAAAACAACCAATTATAGTCTGACTACCGGATGAATCTAAAATGCAACAACAGCAAGGCTTCATAATATTTAGCAGTTATCGTAATAAATACATACATGAAAAAGATCTATGTATTTAAGTAGATCTGAAGGAGAAGTAAGTCATTTTTATAAACATTTTTTTTATCATCTCCGCTGTGATGTTACATCATTTCATCCAGGATCCATACTTACATCCAAAATATATTTT
>JAFIDM010000007.1:13306303-13343097 GCA_023159025.1 Thereuonema tuberculata | reverse complement strand
TAGGTGCTAGATACACTAAAAGTTTTAGCTCAAAATTTACGGTAGTTATCCACGTCGCAACTTTGATGTCATACCCCCACTTCCAAGGCCCGCTCCCTAAAAACCCGTCAACAAATTTCGAATTTTTTGAAGCTTATTTGTAGTTCAATCAATATCCTAAAAGTTCTGAAACGTTTATGGCAAAACCTTTAAAAACAACGTGACTACCTTTAAAAACAACAAGGGTTTGAAAATAGGAAAAAAAATCCTCAAAAAGTGTATATATATAGTGAGAAGAATAATTTGAATGGCTTATATGTTCGAGATCTATGACCCCTCATCGGCACTTATCACAAGGTCCTGGGGTCATCTGTTCAGTTAGGGGAGAATGCAATAGTCTATTTTCCTTTGGAAAATACACAAAAGCGCTTGAATACACAAACTTAGCAATGTTATGTTTTGGAGGAACATAACATTTCGTGTACAGTACGATAATTTTGATCTTTCATCCATTTTACTTATTTATAGTCAGGGTGCCAAAGTGAAAAGCTTGTTTTGTGTTATGAATAAAATGTTTTGAATGATTTTGGTAGCTTATGTTATGTGCATCTCAAATCCAATTGATGCCACTCTGTCAAACTTGAGTAATTTGAGTAAGTCAAGATGGCGTCCAAAATGGCGCCGACAAAATTGACAATTGAGAAAATTTGAAGTAATATTGACGTGTGATATATCATTTTATATGTTTTTTTGGTCGAGGAGTGGGAATACAAAGTCAATTTTTACATATTTTCAATCTGAAGGATTGACAAACTAAGACACACAAAGAAAGATGCCACGTAAGTGCCTAGACCATTTTTTGAAAGGGGAGCATGTAATGAGATATAGAAGTGGTTATTGGAACGGAATATAGTCAGATATAATGATTGAAAGCACATGTATGAGATACGGATATGGTGAAAGAGGAACCTCTTTGACTAGTTTAACGCTGAATAGAGGAGGAGTGAAACGTTGGGCATTAAGTATGCATATGACCAGCCAGCTTGTAAGTGATGTATGTCAAATGGGTGAGCACAAGAGTCCTGATAAATTGATTTTACACAAAGAAGGCAAAAAAAGAATCAGTCGTGATGCTGGAGACCGGGAGAAGATAAGGAGAAAGCTAGAGTTATGTATACAGCCTTTGAATCCATCAGAGCATCCTCAAAGATTGGTAAACATCGTATCTGCAAACGTAGCAGCTAAAGAGGTTAATGTGGACAAAGCGTATGAAATTGGTACTACAACATTGCAGAAATTTAAAGAAAGCCTCCCAAGTGGTTTTCATGTTAGTCTCCAGAAATTTGTTGTGAACATGAATGAGAAGAGGGACAGTGGTAAATGTCAAACCGCAATGCAGATGGATACTACACTTCTGTATTCCAGAGTCATAGCCCTTCAAGCAAAAGAGATGTAAAAATGGCTGATTATTAAAATACGAGCTTGCTTCTGTGCCTCCATCTATGTTTAAAGATGATGGAAACATGAGAGATCCTGTTGGCAAGTCTGTTTTAATGAAAACTATGAGTGTGACGAAGTCTGTCAGAACAAGTAAGCCACCTTCACTAATACTCATTGATGGTTGTGCTTTACTGTGGGTTGTGCATTGGCCTGTACGAGGGTCTGTGTGTGATTTCATGAAAAACTTGACAAAAAGTCCTTGACAAGCTAAGATGCCCTTGTGTATCTGGTATTTGATAGATACCGTGACTACAGCATCATGAATACAACAAGAGGGAGTCGTGGGAAGCAAGGATCAAGGAAGTTCATTCTTACTGAAACGACACCACTTCCTCCACAAAATGTAACTCTGTCAAATAATGAGAACAAACGGCAACTGATACAGCTTTCATGCAACTGTTTCTACAAATGTGTGTAATGTCCCATTTGAGAACCGTTTGGTTACTGCACAAGATCTCACACTATTTCAGATACATAGAGGCAATCTGACTCAGAGAACTGATTTAAAAACAGAACACGAAGAGGCAGACATTATTATGATTCAGCAACTGACAATTGAAGTTAAGGAAAAAGAAAATGAAACAGTCCATGTTATATGCGATTATATAGACGTATTTATCTTGCTGTTGTACTACTACCATCGACTAGCTATAAAAAATGAAGTTTTCGTGATATCGCTCAAACCAGGGTGATATCGCCCTTCCGGGAAGGAAGGGTAGCAGTAGATATCAAGGAAACAGTTTCAAAATTCGAGAACATAATTTCAAGTCTGCCAGCTGCTCATGCCCTCTCTGGCTGTGATTCTGTTGCTCCACTCCATGGGATAGAAAAGAAAAAAAGTTCTAATGTGTCTTCAGAGTGGTAAACAGCTACAAAAATTGGGTCATTAGAGAGCTGTACAGAGGTAATGAAGGAATGCACAACCTTTATTGCTTCTTGCTATGGGATTGAAGGTACTTGTTTATTAAGGAACTTTATTGAAACATAATAATCACTTGAAAAAAATCAATTATAATATATGAAAGATCGAGAAACTATGCTTTAATTTTTAACAATAAGGAACTTGAAGTTAAATGAAAAAGGGACAAGATAATATAATCCTTAATACAAAATGAAAAGTACACATCAAACTAAAATTCTTCTTGAGAGTCACTCTCAGTTATTACGTCAATTTTGATTGTCAATTTTGTCAGCGCCATTTTGGACGCCATATTGAATTACTCAAATTGCTCAAATCTGACACAGTGGCATCAATTGGATCTGAAATCTCCATAACATAAGCTGTCAAAAACAGCGAAAACATTTTATTCATACCTGAAAACAAGGTTACTGTATTTTTAGGCATTTGGCACCCAGACTATTATAATTGTTTAAGTCGATTTAACATCTTGATCATGAATTGCAAAAGGTTTATATAAAAACAAATTATTCAATATTTATGTAATAAAACAGCACATTTTGATAGGAACTGAAATTTGTAATCACCTTAAGGACATAAATAATATATATAAAAAAAAAAGAAATATACTGAAATCTTGTTTGGTTGTTAATTCTTATCTTAATGAAGTTTAACGAGTTAATTTAATGTTTTGTTTTTTTTTCATGTAAGGAAGTAATACTTGTACAATATTCAGTTTATAATATCGAGTATATTTTACATACCTTTTTTATAAGTCTCAAAATATAATCGCTATTACATTGTGCTGCCTTAACATTCGAATGTCGTCTAGAATATTCTTCTTTCAAATCTTCAGAATATCTTAATTCGTAAATGGTTCAGCCTTTCTTTCAATAACACTACCTAAGGCAACTTTATTCTCAAGTTTTTCAATTGAAAAGCAGAAATTTTATTTGAAACAAGAAGAGCGGTATTATCCTTTATTCAGATCGCATGGAAAGTGCTAGCATATTGTAGACTTATTATGACATATCATAGTATTTGGTTGCTAACAATAGGGTACTACATTATATCAACATTTTTTAAGAAGATCATAAATGAACAAGGAGCCATTGTAATGATCGTAAAGTTAACAATACGGATGACATCTGTTTGGGCAATTGTAGACAGAACTCGTCACTGCCTGTTTATCTAAAGCAAATATAATCTTGCTGCGAGATAAATCTTTCAGCAAGATTATGACTATTTCGAAGCTAAATCTTTAAGTCATTGTTGAATATATGTCTTAAATGTATTTTTGATTTAGCAAGTCGTCCTTACGGCGAAGATTCTGGTAAGAAATAAATAGACCATTTCTTTGTATTTCAGTAATGCTATAGAGTTACTGGAAATGTTACACTAAATAATGTCATTAAAAACATAGCTTTCGATGAATATTTAAAAATATTTGTTTGAAAAGTAACTAGAAAATTAAAATTCAGAAGGTTTATAATATGTATATAATAATATTATTATTATTAAAATCCGTATTAAGAATCCTAACAGCAATTCCTGTCCGTTCAAAGGCAAGAACAAAAATGATTATATCTCTGAAAGGAAATTATTGAATTTTATTAGATATAGATAGAAATAATAATTAGATATCAATAATTATTAGGCGTAAATCGATTTACACATAAGCTCTAAGAGAAGCTGAGTAGAAAGTAATTTCATATCATGAATAGTTTGAAATCAAAGAATGTTTCGGTCAGAAAAAATGTGGACCCTCTACGCGATAATATTGATCTGTCACCTCCCATCTCAACGTTCTAATCCAGTAGGTTGGCAAGTTATTAGAGAAAATGAAAATTAGAGAAGTCTTGAGGTGTTAGACGCTCTGGGGAAGAATTAAAAGCACCTCTTGGAAAATAAAAAAAAAATCTTTCATTTAATTGATATCATACAAGTAACTGATTTATACATTACTAGCAAACGTGTGATCTTGTATTCTGAGATAACTTTTCTCATCACCCGTGACTGCCGACCGCTTCCTCACAATCCGAGAGCGAGTCTCGCAGACCTCATGTTGGATAGTCACGTGACTTTCGGTTGAATCACTTGCTAATGAAAAAATGAGCATCTCGGAGACCGTCTCGGAGATCCGGGATGTCTCGGGACGTCCCGGGACATGCAGTTGATCCCCTAAATAAAAATGAAAATGTGAGCATCCTCAATACTATACCTAACATTTACACCCTTTATTTGTATTTCTGTGTCTTATGGTTCAGTAGGAGATAGTGCCATAAAAAAAAAATCTCAGCTAATTTTTTTTCTTCAAGTTTTGACAATCCTCTATATACCTTCAAACAACAATGCATATTAAGATGTGCAGAAGTCCTCTAACTGTAATTTATAAATTAAGGATTCTTAACTTCTAATTATCTGAAGTGTTTACTGTTATACATTAGTTGTAGAATGTTTCTTGCTTCAGGTGGAGTCTGTCTGAATGATTATTTATCTTTGCTCGTCTTGGATCCATGAAGTCAGAGAGAATATTCTAGATAATGCAAAACCAGGCAAAACCAGAAGTCAGACCTGAAGGTAAACTTTCAAGGCTTTCAATGAATCAAAAGCTTAGTTTTAATTACTGTGAAACATTGTACTAATTAAATAAGTGAAATAAATTTGAATTCGTAATAGCAAAAACCTCCTCTAACTTTTGAAAAGTAATTCCCTAAATGCTTATTTTACAGTTTTCTTTAAGAAACCACATTTGTATCTTTGCTATAAGATAATCTTAGTGAATTATTATTGCATTCAATATACAGTCTCAATATTATTTGAAGATGATGTTTCGTTCCTGTTCATAGATAAATGACTGAATAAAAACATATTTCATTCTCTAAGGCTTGAAATCAGTGGGAACCAAAATCAAAAATTGAAATGTCTGCAGAGAACGTGAAATATTAGTGCAAAATAAAAACATTATCTATTTTTACTTATTGTATTGAATAAACACCAATCAGAAAGTTCTATTTCCCAACATTTGATCATTATCATCGGTCAGCTTTTCACATATAATACAAATAAGATTTGATTTTCCATCTACAAAAACAATACAGATGTGAGTCGAAACCTCAAGTATCAGAGAAACATTGCTTAGGGACTTAGGAGCTGCTTAGGAGTTTAGAAAACATGGAAGTAAGCAACTAAGCGTTCCTCCAGAATATATTACACAGGTGTACAGTGGTTTTGGTGCCGGGGTGTTTGAGCTGATTTTAAGTATAATTGAGGTGCTGAACCCAAATATGGTATTAGATTTTCATTAGCAGCTCTAGTTTCTGAGATATAAAAATGCCGTCAGTTACTTTATGCTACTTTAACATGCAGATATGGGTGTGTGTGTCTGTGTATATTGTTTTTCTAATAAAAACCATAGAAATCAAAAGTCTTCATATATTTTCTAGAGCACTTTAAAGCAATGAAAACCATATAAAAAATTACAGTAGCACTTTACTAACTGCAGTTACACTTAGTTTTGAAGAAAAGAAAAATCACTGATCAAAAAAAAGTCAGTTAACACTTCGAAAGCTTCTTTTTCTTTTGACATTCTTGAATGTACTTTGTTTGAACAGTCTCTTTTGATGTTCCAGCAGTAATCTGCCATCATGAGGGTATTCCATCTTCCTTGGTAGCGATCCTCCATAGTTTTTATTTCCTGGTGAAATCTTTCACCTTGTTTTTCACTTGTATCGCCTAATTTTCAGGAAAACGGTCCAAGTGGCTGTGTAGATAGTGAACTTTTACGCTCATATTACATCCAAGGTTTCTGAAGTTGTTGAGCATCTCGTTTACTAGCTCAACATAGTTTTCAACTTTCCGGTTGCCCAGGAAATTTCTGACAACCTCGACAAATGACATCCATGCTTTCTGATCAGCCTCATTCATGGACTCCACAAAAGCCGGATCTTTTATAAGCTGTCTTATTTGTGGGCCATCGAAAGTTCCTGCTTTCAGTTTATCTGTACTTATCTGAGGCAATTTTCTTCCTATGTAAGCAAAGCACGATCCATTCTTATCAAGAGCCTTTACAAACTGCTTCATTAAGCCTAGCTTGATATGCAGTGGCGGAAAGATGATTTTCTCTCTACAATCAGGACGCATTTCAAACTCCGCTTAGAGCTATCAATAAATAGGCGCCAATCATCAGGATTAAATCCAGGGATACCCATTTTTTCCAGGAGTCCTGACAGAATACAATATTTTCTTCTTGGGTGAAAAAGGGTAGCAGATCCTTCTATCTTTTGATCCTTGTACGGTAGAAAGTAACTTTTGTTCCTTGTTCCAGTGAGTTCTTGTCATTTAATCTGGAAGCTAAAAGCTCAGATACCGACAGATAGCAGAACAGATGATAAAAATAAGGGCATTTTAGGAGTTGCTCTAAGAAGGAATGGGATTGAAATGCGTTACAGTTTTGTCACACCGTACTTAAAAGAGGTTTTTACATTACTTTCAGAATTTGGCTCTTAAAAAAAATAATCTGATAGTTTGTTGTAAAAAGAAGATATACGACTGCAAAAACAAAGAGGAAACAGAGCTTTAATAGTTTACTTATGAATTTATTTAAGTGTACGTTATCAATACCTTATATTTCACTCTTTAAATAGTGCTAGAGCAACCCTACCAGTTTTGTGGTCAGTACTTAGCCAGCCAGCTCTAAATACTGTAAAATGAACCTTTCAATCAAGCTTTGAGAATTGGAATGAGAAGCTCTAAATACATATCGTATCAAAAATGGAGATTGACCTTAGATAAATAAATTTGATTTACTGATAGTATTCGAGAAAAATTAGCAATTTTAATTCATCTTCTGATCTGTAGTTCTTTCTTGTGAACATTCCTATCAGAACATTTTGGAGATCGGTTCCAAGTCCAAATTGTTTTGATTTGTTTTTTGAGTGAGTCAACATTTTTTGTTTGTTAGACGTGTAATTCCAATCCAACTTCTTTTCGTCTCTTATGTTTCACTGTTCGACCGCTAGACAAAGCGCCACATGAAGAAAGGTGGCAAAAGACAATCACATTTTCTGAGCTGCTAAAATAAAGAAGAGATACATAGGAAAAGATTTTATTTCTTTCGAGACAGTCCTGCCTGGAGTGTGTCCGTCTTTGTGTTTCGAGTTCTCCCATATTTGTTATGATTGAATGACAAACAAACAAACTTACAGATTTTCGATTTTATAATTATTAAGGATAATTTTCATAGGTATACTGTACTGATGCTCCTCGTTTTACGATTATTCGCTTTACGGTATTTCAAGTTTACGACAGTGCAGTAGCAATACGTATTCAGTAATCATCAAACATGAATTTTGATTTGTTGCTGGACTATCGATATGCCGTACGATACTCTACATTAATAGTGAATATCTACACAATAGATCACTGTACAGTACTTGTACTATAACTGTATCATCCTTGTGTAATGAAGTAAAAGGTTTTACGTTTACTTCATGTAAAACCTTTCTTACTACAGTAGTGTACAGTATTGAAGGATTATATTATGTGGTGAGTGTGAGTGGCAGGGAAGCCGAGCACCGCGACTGATTGTCTATTGTGCTATCCTACGGCAATAAGGACAGACGGAGAGAAACACTGAGAAAGAATGGTAGGAGAAGTGCAGGGGAAATGGGAGAACCCCAAGAAACCCTGCCCAGCGCAGATTGTCCAAGTATTGAAGGATACTTGTATTCATTTATTTACTTTGCAAGTACTGGTATTTACATAAGTCAATTACAGTAATTATTTGTTTATTTATTTATTCAGGGATTTATTTATAGTGTTTTTCATATATTCATATTCAACATACAAAATTTTCTGTTCACGATGAGTTACAATCCTATCGTAAAGAGAGGAGCATTGTATACGTTTCATGTAACAAAATGTTTTTGTTTTTTTTAAGTTCCTCGAAAATTCGAAATTTAAACAACTATTTATTTGTTTTATCAACTTAGCAATTTATATTTTTCTTTCTCTTTTGTCATTTTGCAGTCCATCATCTTGAACAACCACAGCAAAAAACAGAGAGAGAAAAATGGACAAACATTCATTTTCTTTGCATTATGTCGGGATTGGTCATTGGCATAGATGATGTTTGGAAATTTCCTTATTTAATGCATAAGCATGGAGGAGGTACGTCACATGACCAACTACAAATCGGGTGGTCAGAAAAATCTTTACAACTTCAACAATTCAAATCTTATGCCATTGAGATTTGCCACACGTTAACACATGGATGAAATCTACAATTGATGCAAATTTCAAGTAGGCCTACGTAGATTTATAATTTTGTTAAAAAATTTTAAATACATGTCTAAAAAAAAAAAAGCATCACGGGGAATATTTTAAAATAATTCAAAACATTCTGATTGCGTGACATATACGTACTATAACAATGTCTGTAATAAATTTACGTTGCAACTACGTTTGTCTTAAAAATACACAATATTATGTCATTATTTTAAAGATAGCTCTGAGAACTACATCAACCTGTTAGATAATGGGTTTTTATGTTTGTGTGGTGAATGTGGGTGGCAGGGAAGCCAAGCAGAAGTAACTGCAAATGGAGAGAAAGACACAGGGGAAGTATAGTGGGAGAAGTGCAGGGGAAATGGGAGGACCCCGAGAAAACCTGCCCAGCGCGGATCGCCTACCATCATGAAACTCACATGAGAACCGAACCCTGATACTCAGAGGTGAGAGTAGATAATGGGTTACTCACTGATTGTCGTCAGTTATACCCATTTTCGAGCAAGACCCTCCCATACAAGCTGAGTGACTTAAGAGACCCATAAGTTCATCAAAAAGGATGAACGGCCGTCTCAGTCCCCCGACTGTACTCCGATGGGCCGTCATTAAGAAGCTATACAGCGGCCAGAAAGACAAATTTACGAAAATGGACTTAAGGAGAACATTAATAGAGCATGGGAGGATATTACCTTACATGAGGTTCGGTAATGCATCTTCGCATGGAAGAAACGCTTAAAGACAGTTTATTAACAGGTAATTTGACCATTTGCTTAAGTGAAGTGCGATAATTTTAAATTCATTTTCTCCAGGATGACAAATGTTTTTAAATTTTTTAACTGTAATAAAACTACAGAAATTACTTATTTAAAACTTGCAGCATTTATGATTATACCCATCCCATCATCTCTGTTAATGTGAACCAGATTTCAACAGCATAAGATTTCGTATTGTATTTCAATTTTTGAATTTCAGCGAAACTTTTATATTAGTTATTATTGAAAATGGTTTTAATAAGAGTTTATTAATTTTTGTTTTCATTGAATACAGTGTTGTTCCTTGTACCGTACATCATCACCACCATCTTTGTTGGAGTACCATTAATGGTAATGGAAATAACATTGGGTCAATTTCATAGATACGCTGGGATTGAAATTTGGAAATTCTGTTACATCTTTCGTGGTAAACTGATTTTCATTCTCATGAATCATTATCATTAGTAATATTATCATTAGATTCTTTGTAATACAATTTTAAAATGTTCCACAGTTATTAATAAGTCAAACACGTGTGACAGACTGTCGTGAACATCAATTAAGAAAATACCTGCTTCCATGTAAACAAATAAAATAAACACATACAATAATGCAACACAGCATAAAAGAAACAGCATTTCTGATAGAAGCTTTGTCATGTCTAGCATACGCTGTTAAACAGGTTATCATATGATTGCCGTATGTTCCGAAATACTTGTAATCTGTCAAAAAGCCGTTTTGTTATAGCCGAGCGGTATAAAGGATGACCTACAAACTTGGCTGCAATGCATGACTCTAGGTTCGCATCCTGTGACCTGCATGGATGTTGTCTCTTCCAGCTGTCCATTGTTATTTAAGATGTTCTTAGACTTGAAGTCTTCGTCAATGTCGGACAGTATAATATTAATGAGCCTATATTTATACACATTTTATTTTTTTATTGGTTTTAAACACATCGCTTGAGATGTGTCTACGTTTCTGCAGTAAGAAACACGTGAAACGGCTATAATACGTTAGTGATCTGTTTAACTCATGAGTGTTTAAGCCCATTACCGACAGCTTAACAAGAGACAGATGGCCAGAGTTAACATGGAGGCTTTAGGAATCTGAATTACGTGAAAAACGGCTATCCAACGAGAGTAAAAATAGATAAAGTGCCGAGGTTTGGAGACTAATGAAGAAGAACTTCATTATGACTGAAAAGAGGTAGAAATCCTACACATATATTCAAAGGATATAGATAGAGAGGAAAATTAGATTGAATGAATACCTTTTGAAATTGTCTGTGGCAAGCTAAGAAGTTTCAAAGTCACTAGAATTTCGCTTTTCTACGCTTTTGTTCACCAATCAATATTGGTATTAATATGAAATAAAATAATAAATATATCGTTTTTATGTATTAAAAAAAAGCCAAAAATCAAGTTAATATATTGGGTGAGTGCAAAAGTTCTACCCGTTTTTATTACCCATAAAGAAGAGCAAATAAACGCAAAATGAACAGTATCTATTATTGTGCATAATCCCCATTGCTATCTAGGACCTCTTAACATCTTTCTGGTAGGAGATGAATCCCACGGCGGTAAAATTCCGGCGGTTTCGAGTCAAAAAAGTCTTGGATGGCAGTTTTCACAGCATCAAGATCATCAAAGATTTTCTGACTGAAGGAATTGTTCAACGCACGAAATAATCGTCAGTTGGTGCCAAGTCAGGAGAATAGGGAGGAGGGGGGGGGGGTAAAACCTCTCAACCAAAGCCCAGTAACTTTTGGCGAGTGATGACAGCAGCATGTGGCCTGGCGTTATCGTGATGAAGGATAACAGCGCAACGATTTACCTGGCCGCTTTGCTACCAAATTTGAATGCAGCCTGTCTAACTGTAGACAGTAGAAGGCAGCATTGATGGTTTGTTTGAGTGGCAGGACCTCCCAGTGAATTATTCCCTGCACATCCCACCACACACTCAATAACATCTTCTTGGGATGAAGTTCAGCTTTCGAAGTCGATGCAGTTGGATCAGAAGGGCGACACACAGTCCTACCACGCACAATAATTTGTTCAGATATTATACATGTAAATAGATGCCCTCTTATTTATTTTTTTATTTATTTTAGTGTGTAATTTAGTGCTATTCTCTTGACATAGGAACAAGTTAATTATATAGTTCTACAAAATTAAACTTTGTGATCATTGCTTGAAACACTTCATATATTTTTATGTCACTTTGGTACTGAATCAGAAAAGTAGCATTTTCCTATTACGTATGGGTTTTTTCAAACGAGTAATAACAAAAGTCATAGTTTTACACAGATTTTGCCAAAGTAAAAATATTTTTTACTTGTTATTTATTGCAAAACTTAAAAATATATTTAAATACAAATAGCACAACTATTAGAGATATTTTAAATATTTTGCAAAGTCATTTGAATCAATAGTTTTCAGTATTTTTTTGTTGTTGTGAAAGCTCTACTGTTGTTCCTTTTGAAAACGCATAAACTCGAAAATTTTAAAGAACAAAAACATCAGTAGATGATAGGAATTTTCTGTCATTGGTTTTGACTTAGCTTTCTTTAATATTCTAAAAATATTAAGATATTTATTGTAGTTTATTTATCAGATCATCTTATCATGAAACTGAGAGGCAATGCACTGCAAACTATATTACCATAATTGAATATAATGATTTTAAACACCATAACAAAATAATCTGGATTATCGATTTATTACAAATCTGGAAAGTTCTAATTGTCGTATTTCCTTTAATCTGCATTAAAAGATGCTTGACCATGTACGCAATTGAAGATGTCAGCATAATGACGCTGTAACAACAGGACCGTAATTGGAGTAGAATAGCGCTACAACAAAATGACCAACTGAAATTCCAAATCTCTAGGCCTAACCATTGTGTATACCTCAAAATTCTACATCAATAGATGAATCTAATTGATAACTCTGCCACCAACATTTCTTCTAATTATTTTTAGTCATAATCGGTCTTTATTTTTTGAGACAGGTATTGGAATAGGTATGATGATGATCACTCTCTGTAGTACCTACATAAATGGTATTGTTATGTCCTGGACGTCGATGTATATATGGTCAGCTTTTAATAACTTCATTGATGATTGTTCTAATACCTGGAATAACAACGACTGCATTCTTCTCTGCGCCGAAAGTAAATGCGGTGGTAGGGATAACTTTTCATCAACTTCCGTTGAACAGTTTTACACGTAAGTTGTACAATGCTCTTTATTCTAATTAAAATAAGAAATCATTTTACATCTTTTATCAAGTTTTTGCCAAAGATACTCCAAAGCTTTAAATTAGTAGCTTACAGTAATTAATTTAATATCTCTTTATGTATAAAGATACACTAAACTATATTTTATGATATATCTCATTTTTTTATTAATCGTCATATTGTAAATGACTTCTTTGACCCAAATACAAAAAGAGGCTTTTCTGATCTTTGATCGGCCCAGCAAATTTCAATAACACGTAACTCTAAAACAAAACTTCTTGGCTTCCCTGGTCACCCACATTCACCACAGAAAAAGAAAAAAAAAATCGTCAAAGCAAATATCTGGAAAGCTCAACAAGATTTATACATATAAAAATTTATATACTTCTATATGGATATTATAAGGATACTATAGGATCATTCAAATGAAAACGAGTCAAAGGACATAGTAAGCTGCCGAATGGGATTAGCCAGATTGGCAAGAATTACTTAAATACCAACAATGAAAGTTAATGTTCATTTGTTAACTCACGTGCTGATGAACACGCCTCGTGAAGGCATTATTTCTAACACTGCCATCCATGTTTCTTTGGCAGTATTACAGTTCTGGATATGGACATACATTTGCGGTTGAATACTTAAGGCGATGATAGCACGGGTCTTCTTGTCTCTCGATTCATCAGTCGGTTTTTCGTCTTGATTATCAACAAGATCCCATAAATTTTCGCACGTAATTCTCATTTCCATAGCAAATTTCGAAGTGGCGTAATTATGTACTCCTTCTATGAACATAACTTTCATTTGTTTGGTAGTTAAGTAATTCTTGCCAATCTGGCTACACACCAAAATAGCTCTGTAAGTTTTAATTTAAATTTAAATAGTTTTAATCTAAAACCTAACAGGTTATGGGGACAGCTGCTACCCACTGCAATTTGGTGAATAATATATATAGAATTTCTTTGTAATTCTCATCCAACATGTGGAATAAAAAGATGGCCGTTTAACATTCCAAAGGTGTATTTTCAACATCTTTAACACAGTTTGAGAAGTTAGAAGGAGCACAGAATTACGCCACTTGGAAATTTGCTATAGAAATGAGACTTACGCGCGAAAATTTGTGGGATCTTGTTGATAATCAAGACGAAAAACCGGCTGATGAATCGAGAGACAAGAAGGCCCGTGCTATCATCGCCTTAAGTGTTTAACCGCAAATGTATGTCCATATCCAGAACTGTAAAACTGTCAAAGAAACATGGATGGCGCTACAGAAAGTTTTCGAAGACCATGGACTTGTTCGTAAGATACATTTAATCAGAGAATTGCATAAATTGAAATTCGACGAATCGATCGGGTTGGAAGCCTATCTCAACAAAGTTACGGACAAAGTTCTGGACAAAGATGACGAGGACTTGGCAATGCTGATTCTATCCGGCCTGCCGACATCGTATGATCCTCTGGTAATGGCTCTAGAAAATTGTGGCGCAAAACTCGCGATAGTTCTCGTCAAATCAAGATTGTTACAGGAAGAATCTTGACGAAACTCAGACATTAGTAAGCCTAATGATGCCGTATTAACAGTTCGGAGAGATAAGATAATCGAATGCTTTAAATGCAGAAAAACCGGACATAAAGCAAACAATCGCCCGATAAAAATGTGCAATAGAAGTCATTCTCAAAAATCCGAGAAGGCATCTACTTCAAGGCCATTAGTCAACGCAAAAGATAATTATACTGCCTTGAAAGCTGCGCTGAAAACAAGCCAGATATCGGAAGGTGATTGGTATATTGATTCCGGGGCAACTCATCATTTTTCAGGGAATAAGAACTTGTTCTCAAAATTGAAGCCACTAAACAACGGCCCTATATACATAGCTGATAAGCGACAAATCATCGCAGAAGGTGTTGATGCCATCGATGTGGAACTCAACGTCAAAGGTAAATTAAAATTTGCTAAAATTTGTGACGTGTTGTTCGAACCCGAAATTAAGACGAACTTGTTATCAGTAAGCGTGCTTACAACTAAAGGTTTTAAAGTACTGTTCAATGGCGAAAAATGCTTCATTAGTGACAAGAGAAATAATTTGACAGCCAGTGCAACTAAGGTTAATGAATTGCATCGTTTAGATCTTGGACAAAATTGTATTCCCACAAGCCAGTGGGAACCTAGTGAATGCTGAAATTTGGCATCGACGCTGCGGTCATCTAGGCATTGGTGGAATGGTAGGACTCCGAGATGGAATGGCGATAGGCATGAGCTTTAATAACACTAAGGAACTTCTTTGCAAAGCCTGTGTCAGGGGTAAACAATCAAGAACTCCATTTCCAAAAGGAAAAGCAAATCGAGCAAAGGAACTTTTGGAACTTGTGCACTAAGATGTGTGCGGACCTATGCAAGAGAAGTCATTCGGCGGATCACGTTATTTTGTGATATTTATTAATGACGCATCGAGAAAGACATTCTACTATCCGATGAAATCGAAAGACGAAGTGCTCAACAAATTTAAGGAATTCAAGGCGGAAGCTGAAAATTTCACTGGCAAACGTATTAAAACTTTACATAGTGATAATGGCGGCGAATATGTTAATGACGCTAAGAAAAATTTTCTAAAGCAAAATGGAATCAGTCATGAGACTGCAATTCCATATACTCCGGAACAAAATAGGGTAGCCGAGCTATCGAATCGGACAATCGTTGAGTCAGATGTCTCTTACATGATGCAAATCTCTCCAAGCATTTTTGGGCTGAAGCTACAAACACTGTAGTATATCTAAAAAACATATCACCAACCATAGTCGTCAACGGAAAAACACCATAAGAGGCATGGACTGGTCGAAAACCCAACTTGGCCCACCTGCGCATTTTCGGATCGAAAGCATACGCGCATGTTCCCAACAACAAGCGAACAAAACTCGACGATAAAGCTGTCGAATGCATCCTGGTTGGTTACTGTTGTAAAAGTAAAGGCTACAGATTAGTCAAGGCAAACAATTATCGTGAAATTACAGTATCAAGGGACGTTACTTTTCACGAAACTCCTCTCAGTGTTGATATAGTCCATCATCAAGAAACAGTGAAGGATTCAATTGAACCAATGAGGCTGAAACAGAGAAGTCAGTGGGAGAACAGCAAGCTCGAGCTGACGAAGGGCTAAGACGATCGAAACGAACTCCGAAGCCTAGACAGTTTCTTGGAAATCCTGTAATGCATTTTCTGGCAGCGGAACCTCAAACTGTTTCCGAAGCTTTAGCTAGAGATGATCAAGCTAAATGGGAACAAGCCATGAAAAAGGAAATGGCAACAATTGAACAAAACAAGACTTGGAAGCTTGTAGACCTACCGAATGGGCGAAGAGCAATAAAGTGTAAATGGGTATTCAAAGTCAAAACTGACGAAAATGGCAATGTAAATCGTTACAAGGCGAGACTCGTAGCGAAGGGATGTTCACAGAAACCTGGTGTTGATTACGACGAAATGTTTTCTTCTCTGCTCAAATTAACGAGACATCACCCATGCAGTGGGAGCTGTGAGCCAATTTTAATTTCAAACCTGGAATGGCCCATTGGATAGCGGTAAAGAGAATTTTACGTTATCTCAAAGGGACCGTGGATCAAAAACTGACCTATAAAAAGGGAGATGTGGACAATTTTATCATTGGACACTGTGACGCCGACTGGGCAAACGATATGGATGATCGAAGAAGCTTTACTGGTTACCTTTTCTTTTCAGCCAACGGAGCAATCAGCTGGAATAGCAAGAAACAGCCAACTATTGTTATCTCTACAACAGAAGCAGAGTACATGTCGTTAGCAGAAGCAACAAAAGAAGCTATATGGCTCAAAAACTTTATGCGGGAAATAACAAATAACTTGTTTACTACTACGAATACAATCAACATTTTGTGTGACAACCAAAGAGCTATTAGATTAGCTAAAAATCCTGTGCACCATGCTCGTACAAAACATATTGATGTTAAGCATCACTTCATTCGAGAGAAGATTGCTGACATAGGCCACATCATAGTCAACTATGTGTCTACTGAAAACCAGATAGCGGACGTGCTGACTAAAGGGCTCGGAAGAGTGAAGCATTGGTGGTGCATCAAAAGACTTGGACTTGCTGAAAACTTGGCAACCTGATACCTGCTAATGAACGACACCAAGTGTACGGCAATTGGGAGTGTTAGAAATAATGCCTTCACGAGGCGTGTTCATCAGCACGTGAGTTAACAAATGAACATTAACTTTCATTTGTTTGGTAGTTAAGTAATTCTTGCCAATCTGACTACACACCAAAATAGCTCTGTAAGTTTTAATTTAAATTTAGGTTTTAGATTAAAACTATTTAATTTTAATTAATTTTTTTGTTATGGGCAGCCCAACGTACGCGTTCCAATGCGCAAGTTAAATTAGAATGGTTAAGAAGATATATAAGCACTAAAAGGGATTATAATCGAACTAATGTGAAATTTTTGAGACTAAAGATAAAATAGTTGTCTTACTGTTGTACTTAGGTTATAATCATGGCCGGAAACTTATTGAGCTTTTGCGGCAATAATTACACACGATGGAAAATAAGCATGCGCACTGCTTTGCAACGTGATGGCTTATGGGACGTGGCAAATACTCCTTTGGCGGAATTAAAAGAGTGCGAAGATAAATCTGTCAGATATAAATTGCTCAATAAAGCACAGAAGCAGTCGGTTGTATCACTAGCTCGATTGAGGAAAGATTCAGAATACTTCTAAAGGAAAATAATGATCCATATTTCCTGCTCAAAGAGCTTGAAGAAAAGTTTAATGTGGTTGATCACCTCAAGATTACCCATTTAAAACGGGATTTGTATATTTCTAGCAAAATGTCTGATGAGGATAATAATATTCCTGAAAAGTGAATGCAATTAAAATTAATCAAAGCAGAAATGCAGGATATAGGAGGCACTATTGATGATAAGGAAATATCTTGGATAATCCTTTCAGGACTACCTAGTGACTATAGGCCTTGTGCCCAAAGTATTCTTGTGCTTCAAAAACAAGCACAATTTACGACAGAAATGGTTATTGATTGCATTCTTCAAGAACACGAACATTTAACTAAAAGTGAAGGTACAAGTTATAAGACAGTGAATCAATGCCTTAAGACAATAGTTAAACCCAAAGAAAATGTTAATCCTCAGAATTATCATGAGAAGAAGAAATGCTATAGTTGCGGGAAAAATTGGTCATATATCTCGATTCTGTCGAAAAAGGGCTAAGGTAAATAAAGAATACTATGATAACAAAGTTGATGCAAGTAAGAATCCATCGAAAAAGAACTTTGCTGGAATGATGGTATTATACGAAGGACAAGATGAGAACCTCGAAAAAAGATCGAATTGGTACCTTGATAGTGCCAGCACTAGCAACATATGCAATGACCGAAATATGTTCCACGAGTACGAAGAACTAAAGGAACCCATTAAGATCTATGGATCATCTAACTCTGTAGTATATGCCGTGGGCGTAGGATCAATTATGCTGAAGAATAGAGTGTTGAACAATAAGACTCAATACCTCACACTCCGCAATATATATTTTGTTCCCAAAATGTCTGTGAATTTAATATCCGCAGGTTATTTAGCAGATATGGGATGCTCTCAGTATATGCCGGGAAACCGTTATTTAGTCAGAGCAAGGAATAAGAAGATCATCATGGTAGGAGGGAAAACCAACAACCTATATAAGTTGGATTGTGAAACCATTTATTATAAAAAAATCAAAGACACTTCAATGAAGAGAAACATCTTAAATACAAAATCTGGCATGATAGACTAGGACACATATCTTTAAATAAAATCAAGATCATTAAAGATAAACATCTACTAAGAGGCATGGAAAACCTAGTCATCCCCAAAGATGTTGAAAAAGGTTTCTGTGAAAGCTGCAAGAAGGGTAAAACTCCTAATGCTTACCATCGGAAGTTGAAAACCATTCGAATGAGCAAGCCATTAGAATTCAAATATTCCGACTTAAGCGGACCCATTAATTTACCAAACAAACTAGATAAGAAATACGTCCTCACCTTCATCGACGATCACTCCAGAAGAAGTTTCGTTTACTTGATCAAAACTAAAGAGGAAGTAACCGAGCACATCAAATCGTTCATAAACTTTGCTGAAAGATCATGTGGACAAAAGGTAGTTAACATCTTAACTGACCAACGTAGGGAATTCGAAAATGCTGATGTCAAACAATTTCTCAAAGAGAAAGGAATTACGTTGCGCCATTCCTCTGCTTACCAACCACAGCAGAATGGAATAGCTGAGCGCTTTAATCGTATATTGTTAGAAACAGCTCGCACCATTATCTTGGATGCAGAATTGCCATTAAATTTTTGACCATACGCAATAAACTGTGCAAATTATATGATAAATAGGTCTCCCCACAGTAGTACAGGAGATGAAATACCTTTAACCCGTTGGTTCGCCAATAAGTATGTACCAAGTGTTAAACACTTGAAAAAATTTGGTAGCATGGCTTACCTTAGGATATCCAAACAACAGCTTCGACATAAATTCGATGCTAGAGTTAAGAAAGGAATTTTCTTAGGATATTCCCCAAGTACCAGAGGACATATCGTATACGACGCAGATAGCCGAAAAGTCATTGAAACCCGTAATGTTTTCATCAATGAAAATCAAAGAGTTAGCGACCTCTTAAAACATCATTGTAGTCATGAATTCATTCCAATTACATTCACACAAAGAAGATAGTGATGACTCTAATTCTTCTGAAGACATTGCTGAGATAGAAGATACAGAAGAAATAATTTCTCCGAAGAAAGATACATCTTGCGACGACACCAATAGTGAAAGTGGTGAAGACCCCGAAGAAGAAGCAAGTGGCAATTACACCACTTTAAGACGAGGCAATGCAAGGGCAAATATCTGTACCATTATCAAAGAACCTTCATGTTATGAAGAAGCCATAACTTGTAAGGATAAAGACAAATGGAATATGGCTATCAAACAAGACTTTCAACAAAGTATTGAAAGTCATAAAACGTGGACCGATGTGGAGATCCCTGATTACGTTACACCCCTCTCATCACAATGGATATTCAAAGTCAAACGTGATGGAAATGGAATTGTATCGAAGTACAAAGGAAGACTCGTAGTCAATGGGTTTCTTCAAAGAAAAGGTGTTAACTATGAACACACACATGCATCTACTCCAAGTATGGATATCATAAGAATGATTTTTGCATTAGCCGCCAAATATGAACTTGCTATTCACCAAGTAGATGTCAACAGTACTTCCTTAAACGGTAAGATAGACAATGATGTATATCTAAAAGTACCAGAAGGCGTTACACTCAAAGATAAGAATTGCAACGGCCTTAAGTTACAAAAATCACTATATGGTCCTAAACAGGCTGGACGCAATTGGCATGAAACATTCAGGGAAAAACTAATCCAAAATGGATACACATGTTTAAAGACAGAACCATGTATATTCACTCGTCAGATAGGAGCAAACCTATATGTACTCCTCGTATATGTGGATGATATACTAATTGTTTGACGCAATGAAGGCACCATAAACAAAATCAAAAGAACCTTGAATAAAATATTTGGAATCAAAGATCAAGGCAAGATAAGTAGTTATCTGGGAATGAAGATTCAACATAATCCAGAGGAAAGAACCATCAGTATTGATCAACAAATATTCATTCAAGATCTATTGAAGAAGCAACAAATGTATGATTGCAAACTCGTCAGTTTGCAATCATCGTCGAACCTTCATCAGAAAAATACTCCAATGAGGAAGACATACGACTGGATAAACATGATCATCTGAAATATCGCAGTATTGTTGGCAGCTTAACGTATCTAAGCCAATGTAGCCGCCCTGATATTTCATATGCAGTCAGTAAATGTTCTGAAAAGAATAATTCACCTACTACAAAAGATATGCAAAAGGTAAAACGCATATTGAGATACTTGAAGGGAACAATGTATTATAAAGTAATACTCAAGTATAATGAAGATGATATAACTGGTTACTCGGATGCCAGTTTAGCCAACCGTAGTAGAGGAAAGTCAACGACAGGATACATAATTTTCATGGGAGGCTATCCAATAATATGGAATAGCCGTAAGCAATCGCTTGTAGCTCACTCCACCCAAGAACGTGAAATTATAGCAGGTTGTGAGTGTAGCCGTAGTACGATGAGTATCATCAATATACTTTCTGAACTTAACTATAAAGAAGTATCCGAAAGATGTGCTGTATTGCTATGTGATAACCAAGCAATGATAAGCTTGGTTTACGACAAGTACAACCAAACACGAAGTCGACACATCGATTTAAAGTACTACATCCTGAAAGACTATGCTTCAAGGAATTTAATAAATTTGAAATATGTTGAAAGTGATAAGAATATCGCAGTTATTTTTACGAAAGGATTGGAAAGTTCGAAACACCGTAAGATGGCAAAACAATTAAAATTGAGCGAATAATTCAATATATAAAATTTCCCACAATTTGATTTGAGGGGGGGGGTTGTATATTTTCAAAATTTATATTTAATAATTTAGTTCGTTTTGAAAATGGCAAATTCCAATTGTGAAAAAATATTATTCAGCCAAGAATTTAATTGAAAACATGCCAGGCATTAATTGTGTTTATGACAACAATGAACAGCACGTTCAATCACAGCGCGCGCAACAAAAATACAGGATTATGCGTTGCGCGTGATAATTGGAAAAAGAACACAGTGAAAAAGAAATGGCGTAAAAGACAGACGCAAAATATTTGTTCCTGAATTTATGTGGATCAAGGATAAAGAAGGATCCATGTTTTCTACTTAGATATGAAGTAAAGCAGACTCTCCTAAAGGCGGAAGAATCAAAGAAGTTATTCTTCAAGTTTCAGTGCGAAATGAATCACCTTTAGTATCCAGAGTTTGAGGAACATTCTATTTGGAACAGACGCCGCCATTTTGATTTATGCAAGGAAGCAAGCATGGTAAATTGTATGTATATCAAGGACGCAGCCGAACTAACCCTGTTTATCTCATGCGTGCAACCAAGTCTAAAGTAAATATATTCATTCTTACTATAATTTTACAAGGACACATGTTTTAACATCACGAACATTCAAGACACAGACCAGATTAAGTAACTGTTATAATATAATTTGCGGGAGCTTTAGTTCGAGGAATTGAGCGAGAATCAATTAACGATACGCATAGATAGAAGAGTTCGTTTCACCCTTAAATGTACAATTAATCAATATCTTAAGGACAGTGTTAAAAGAAGAGACAGTGTTAATATGAAAGTGATTTCGAACATGCAAGTGTTAAATTGTAGCATGATAAAAGAGCGCTACTGAACTTTGATAATTCACACAAGGGAAAGCCGATCGCACAGGTGAAAGCCATAATTTATTAAATCTATATGAATTTAGTTTTGCAAGTTGTTTAAAGTATTAATGCAGTTGCTATATGTTTATATATGTACCAAATTTTGATTTAACTTAAAAAAAATACTCTGAATAAACTTTAATATAATCATCTACAATAACAAATCAACATTAACTTTCATTGTTGTTAGTTAAGTAATTCTTGCCAATCTGGCTACACACCAAAATAGCTCTGTAAGTTTTAATTAAAATTAAATAGTTTTAATTACAATTAAATAGTTTTAATCTAAAACCTAACAGTGTTAAAGAATGAAGTAAGCAGTACGGAGAGAGGCAGTCATCGTTGACTGATGATCCGAGGGCAGATCAAGCATCTGATCAACCGTGCGATCAACGATACTACCATAGAGGTGATTCACAGTTTCATTCGGGAGTCACGGTGGAAGCACTTGCCGACAGAGTTGGAAGACGTGTTGGGAGTATCAAGGATATCAGAAGATTTGCGTGAAGTGGATTTCACACAACTTGAATTCCGTGCAGAAAGACGTTCGCGTAAGTCTTTCCCTGGAATATTTGCTGCGATATCAAAAGGCAGGTCATGTGGATTTCAACGAAAAAATCATTGAGGGAGATGAAACGTATCTTGCTAAGCTCTTTGACGTTTTCATTTGAATGTCCTTATACACAGGGTGTATCAGTTGGATCCCGTTAACTCGGTAAATTCTTTCTGCGAACTGTTTTCGAGAGGAGTTTATATGTTTCACAAGAATAACAATATCCTAACACAAAGCGGGCACCAGAATATTACACCTATGTACAACAGTGGGCATGCACCTGACATCAGTGCGAGCATTTCGTGACATCGAACATGCGTTAGTGACGGTTAATTCACAATGGCAGGCAAGGAATCGTGGTCCATTCCGGTAGACAACAAAGCAACGTTGTCTGTCATTAGTTTACTTATGGGTCGAAGGGCAACATCTCTGCAGCAAGATGTTTATTTGATAAGGAATATGGTTTTTTCTACGAAACGTGAAAGAATGAGTGCAACAAGACATGCTGCAGCATAATCATTAGTCTTTTAATTGTAGACTGGAATGAATGGTTGGACGTAATAACAACTTTTTTATTTAATACGTAAATGGTTGGACGTAATAACAACACACACCACAATCACTACCAAAGAGAACCAAAACATCAAGGCCGAAGTGCTAGCGAAAAGTCAAAGTTGACCAGATGATCCGATTATTGCTACTCTATGCAAAATTGACTGATCTAACTGATTCACCCTGTATATAGTCTACTTTTCTAGAACATGTTACGCCACTCATTGACTGAACCCAGTTTTAATCTACTTGAATCAATAGGAAACTGAGGCTTATCAAATCATTAAGTCTGTGTGTGTGTCCATGTATTTTCCCCGCAGACCAACTCTATTAGTTACCGCTGGATTAATCGTCTTGAAATTTAGTATGCATATTTAAGGATTAAACACATTTAAGTATTAAAAACACTAGATTTTTGTATTTGAAATCTTTTCCAATTAAATTATTGTCTAGAAATGGAAAAAAACCTAATAGAAAAGCATTGGTTACTTAGCAATAGACTTCTATTCTATTAATTTTGAAGACCCTTACTTTGTTGGATGGAGACCTTAGAAATCTTGATAAAAAAACCGTAAAATTTTCTCAAGTCAGAGAAAAATAGAAATCACGTGTGAAGGTGATTAGCATCAATCCGTCACGTTTTGAAAGTACTTAAAATGAAAACAGATTTTGAAAGGATAATTGTTTAGATCTAAATGGGATATTCTAAATGAGTGAGAAAAAATAAACTAGATAAACTGCTGAGATAGTCATTCATATTGACTAATTATGGGCATCACTCACATTAGCCTTAGAAAATTAAGAAATTTTTGAGGGCTTAAGATCAAAGTACAGTCGAACTTCCATAACTTGAACTTCCATAAGTCGAATATATCTATATCTCGAATTTTTAAGGAAATTTCAGCTCCCAGATCGCATTATACCGAAGAAATTGTTTCTATATCTCGAATTTCTAAGAAACGAATTTATCTATAACTCGAAGTAAAATTGAGGAGTTTTGAAGACAGTGAACTTCCTAAACTCGAATTTCTGCATTGTATACTTTGGTTTTTGGATATATTGTACATAATTTCCTCGTATTTTGTGTTTAAAATTCTAATTTTAGGATTCTTCTTAATCCCTAGATACACAATTAAGGGTTTTTCGCGAGTTTTGGGTTAATCCAAGAAATAAGACATTTTTAGTTAAACTTTGACAAAGCTATTTGCCCCCCCCAGGAGCGGAGACATGAAGAACTTTGTCAATAATGAATTTTATTAAAGTAAAACAATCAAAAATCACAGAATTTTTTTTTAAAGAAATAATGTTTCTTATTCAAAATTTTCTTTCTTTTTTTGTTTTGTTTATGTTATGTGAATTATATATTAGGTCAGTCAAATTGTACATTAAAAGCGCAAAACGCGATGTAAAGCTGAATTTTTGGTATTGTCCGACCACCAGCAGATGAGACTTGGCCACGCCTACGTCACGTGGGTAGGCGACGGTTCTAAAAATCCATTGGAGGGGTAGATGTTTTTTTCTATTTTCAGAGCAAATCGTTTCTTGTTTACAACAGAGGAATTTGATGATATGAAATGCGACTTATATATCTACTTTTCTTATATATAATAATAACTATGATAAATTTTAACCGTAACGATATAGAAAACTGATTTGCTGTTTAAGAACTGTTATATTTATACTGTTCCTTATTTATTTAAATTATGAAAAATGAAGACCATTGGCATTCACACTTTTACTAAAAATAGAAGTAGATTGACGAATAATAGCAATAATATTAATAATAATAATAATAATAATAAGCCCCCATGGACCCTACCTCCTCGCGGTGGGGGCGGGAACTACACTAGCTTTAGGGTAGGCTAAAGGGTCCAACCATTTATGATGAGAACACGTTCTAATATAGATCATGCTGCATCGGGTGTGGCGCAGGATAAAGTCACCCGCGTTCGGGGGTTAGGCAGAGGCCTCCGTTCGAAAAATATACTACAGTCTCCCGCAGGTGGTGGTGGAGAAAGTGGCACCCCATCCTGTAGTATGGCTACCACAATGCCCGGACAACACCATCCAGCCCGAACAGTCGGAAGTGTTTCGTCTGTGTCAGAGCAGGCGACCACCAAGACTGGGAAACCACGCCAGCGCATCCGATGGTCACCACAGATGAACCAGGATCTTATGCGCGACTTCTTCACTGTTACAAAGTTAGGTACTCAACTAACAGGATACAGACAGGCACTACACCAAGCTTTCACCACACGCTATCCATCGTTAGGGCTTAGCGAACAGCGGGTAGCGGATCAGCGACGTTCAATTGTAGTAAACAATCTTATTCTTCCATGCATACTTGCACAAATTAAAGAAGAAGTCGCTGAATCCAACCACAGGACACCAAACCCCACCCCACCAGAAGACACCATTATGGAAAACACAGAAACAATCTCTACCCCTCAGTACACATGCCCCAACAATACAACTAATGAAATATTACGTGCAGCTCATGATCATTTCTACACTGCACTTGCATAATACACAGGCACAGACCCCACACTCAGGCCGCCACTCCCCAAAGTACACACATCAAAACAACTCGCCACAGTCATATACCATCTCAACACACACACTATCCCACAACACCTTGACAACATCCAAACATTAGAAGACATACATACAACACTCTACTGTGCAGCACAGGGAACCATTCGGGCACTTGGAATCAAACAACACAACATACCTCCCACTGCACGGACACAAGAATACATCCCCCCTTGGAGACGTCGCCTTGAGGGCCGCATCAGCGACCTTAGAGGAGACATAGCCAGGCTCACACAATACTGTGCAGGAAACAAAACAAAGAAACTTATGTCCCAGGTTAGAAAGATATTCAAGTACATAAATACTCGCCCTTCACATTCAAATCATCGTAACCAGGTTCAGGAACATCTCGACACACTAAAACAAAAACTCAGTGCACTTGCAAAAAGATTACAGAGATACAAACAGTGCACTCTGCGCAAACAACAGAACAACACTTTCCAATACAATGAGAAAAAATTCTACAGATCCCTTACATCTTCCTCTACTGCAACTAACACAAACACTCCCAACAGCGAGGCTTTACATGAATACTGGTCGTCTCTGTGGTCAAACCCTATCCCCCACAATGATAAAGCACCATGGATAACAGAGGAACAGCAACTCACTGAACACTTACCCTGCATGTCCTTCCATGAGATTACTCTCGCAGACATACAGACAGCACTAAAACATGCACACAACTGGAAGGCTCCTGGTGCAGACGGAGTCCAGAACTTCTGGATCAAGAGGTTCACGTCCCTGCATGGAAAACTAGCGCTTACACTCACTGACATAATCCAACACCCAGAACATATGCCTCGTTTCCTCACACAGGGTGTCACATACCTACAGAGCAAGAACACTGAAACAGCACAACCTGCAAACTACCGCCCAATCACTTGCCTCCCCACACTTTACAAACTCCTCACCTCCTGCCTCGCAGACAAGATCTACACACACATCGAGACATATAACATTCTTTCCGAACAGCAGAAGGGCTGTCGCAGGAATTCCCAGGGTTGTAAGGAGCAACTCCTTATTGACTCTGTAATCCTGCGCCAGGCACGCGCGAAGAATAGGAGCTTACATATCGCATACATCGATTACAAGAAGGCATTTGATTCTGTCCCTCATTCCTGGCTCCTACACACTCTTCATATCTACAAAATACACCCCAAGATCGCGGCATTCTTAGCTGCCACGATGAAGAGTTGGAACACAACATTACACCTACGCACCTCTAACACCTCCATCACTACAGATCCCATTCCCATAAGGAGAGGTATTTTCCAGGGAGACTCCTTGAGTCCTCTTTGGTTCTGCCTCGCCTTGAATCCACTGAGCCATATACTAGATAACACAAAACACGGTTATAGGCTTACCACAGGCACTGTGACACCATATAAAATCACACACTTACTCTACATGGATGATATTAAACTCTATGCCACAAACAATGCACAACTTACTAATTTACTACAAGCCACCACACAGTTCACCAAAGACATTGGGATGGAATTTGGAATTGACAAATGCCGCAAGTTACACATAATACGTGGGAAGACTTCGAATTTGGAGGGTTTTGAACTGGACCATGGTTTGGCCATCCAATCCATGGAAGAGGGAGAGACCTACAAGTACCTGGGCTTCCAGCAAGCGCGCGTCATTGACAACGCAAACATCAAAATTGCACTGAAGAACACATACCTTGCTCGAGTTCACAAAATCCTCAAAACACAACTCAACGCCAGAAATAAAATTAAAGCTATCAACACTTTTGCCGTTCCCACACTAACATATTCGTTCGGCATAATTCCATGGACAAACACCGAACTCGAAGCACTACAACGCGCAACACGCACTACATTCACGAAACACAACATGCACCACCCCAAGTCCGCTACGAAAAGGATGACTCTTCCCCGCAAGGAGGGAGGCCGAGGACTCATCAACCTCATCACCCTACACGAAAAACAAGTACATACACTTAGGGAACATTTCCACCAAAGAGCAGAAGACTCCTCACTTCACTCAGCCATTGTCAAGGCTGACACACACCTCACACCCCTGAACCTTGAAAACACTTCTCCAACACTCACCACCCCTGACACCCACACTCAGCAGCTGCGTGAATCATGGGCTCGTAAGGAACTCCATGGCAGACATCATCACGAACTCAGCCAGCCTCATGTCGACATGGAAGCGTCGAACAGATGGCTGACGAGTGGTGAGCTGTTTGGGGAGACCGAAGGGTTCATGATCGCAATACAGGACCAAGTCATCTCCACACGCAACTACAAGAAACACATTCTACACGATGCAAACACACATGACGACAAATGCAGGAAATGCCACACTACGCATGAGACGATCGACCACGTACTATCAGGCTGTCCCCTTCTCTCTCAAACAGACTACCTCCACCGACACAATCAGGTAGCATCGATCGTTCATCAACAGCTAGCACACAAACATTCACTTATTAAGAGCACGGTCCCGTACTACAAGTACATACCACAAAGCGTATTAGAATCACCCTCATATAAACTATACTGGGACCGCCCCATTCACACAGACAAAACTATACATCACAACAGACCAGACATCACACTTGTTGATAAGGTCAACAAACAGACCTATCTAATTGATATTGCAGTGCCTATCAGCAAGAACATGCAGAAAACTCACGCAGACAAGATCAGTAAATACACTGATCTAGCACACGAGCTCCAGAAGTAGTGGAGGCAGGATCGAGTACGTGTTGTACCCATCGTTCTGTCTGCCACTGGTCTGGTGCCTCACACATTGCACCACAGTCTCAGCACACTAGGACTTCACAAAAACACTTATGCACAACTGCAGAAGGCTGTGGTACTCAACACTACACGCATAGTTAGGAAATTTATGGACACAAGCACACATCCCTAATCATTCTTGCACACATCTTTACACTTGGCAGTATGTGCTTTGGTCCTTGACCCGCCATATTGTTTTTGCTGGGGAAACCCAAGGTTTGAAACATACAAACATAATAATAATAATATTGCCAACCTACTTCTATTTTTAGTAAAAGTGCGAATGCCAATGGTCTTAATTTGTATATTTGTAAATGTTCTGAGGAATTTTGCAGGATTGTTTGGTAAACAAGTTGTTTTTTTTAACTGTCAACAATTGATTGTTAAATAAAACATTATTACCATGAAGTGTATATATTTGTTACTTACATTAATTAATATAATTTTATACAATTATGATTTTTCGTAATTTAAATAAATAAGAAACAGTGTAAATATAACAGTTCCTAAACAGCAAATCAGTTTTCTATATCGTTACGGTTAAAATTTAATATAGTTATTATTATATATAAGAAAAGTAGATATATAAGTCGTATTTCATATCATCAATTCCTCTGTTATAAACAAGAAACGATTTACACTGAAAATAGAAAAAAACATCTACATCTCCAATGGATTTTTAGAACCGTCGCGTACCACGTGACGTAGCCGTGGCCAAGTCTCATCTGCTGGTGGTCGGACAACATGATGTTTGGACTCGTTAGGGAAGTGTGAAACTACGGTTTGCAAGCCAAAAAAAGTTGTGCTAGCTGCGTAATACGTGAAAAACTGCAAAATTTTCGGACTTTGGAAGGTTTGCAGTTTAACTCACAAACTATGCGTATTTTGACATTACGTGTCATTATCATTATTAAAGTATACGAAATTTGTGACAATTTAAGCCCACCCACAGCTCCGTATGTCTAATAAGTATTGAGGTTTCCAAAAATTACGTTTTCCCTTTGTTGGCAACCAAATATCGGCACAACTACTGTTCCTACGAGAAAAATTATAAGAAACTAAGGTTTAGCACAATGAATTACCTTACATGTAAGCGCAAAACCGGGTCAGTAGACAACATAGCTATCTTGCAATCTTTAAAAAACCAAACATTTCAAAAATAGAATTTGTAACAAATAGGCCTAACCTAAATGCTGCTAACATGAAATACTGGGCATTAGGCGAAATAAAAAGCCAGGTAAACAGTTATGGCAATTGGCATTTATTTATGTTATAGAAAATAATTACAATGTTATTATAAATTAAATTTTACATTTTTTGGACCGTCCCGGATGATCATCTTGATGAGACATCTCCAACGGTAAAGATTTGTCGATATATTCTTCGTTGTCGGAGTCTTCTATTTCAATTGTCGGGACATTTTGGCAAGAATTGCCCCGACAAAAATGACATAGAACAGAGCACATTAGCCCTGCTGTCTGGCACGTGCAACCTCGTTCAGTGCACCCTTTGCGGCACTTGCATGATATGAGTTTTAGAAGGGTTTGAGGAGCTGGGTCCTTCGTGGAATTCACGGGTAACAGCCCCTGCGTTTTACTGGTCCAGCCCCAGCTGGTTGGTTCTTTGTCGACCCCAACCACTCCTGAACCTGGTTGTATGCTCGATATGCGTGTTCAGATGCAGCCTCTTCAGTTGGGGGCAGACGACCTTGGCGTTGGCAGCTGATCGCACGAAGATTTCGTAATTGGAGAGTGTGAAGAATGCTGGTCACTCCTCCTCCGTACAGAGCCACAAGAAGTTCATTTTCAGCAGTGGCTATTTCTTCATGAGTGGCATCAGGCTGCAGGAAAATTTGTAGCCACATCAACCAGCCGTGGATGTTTTGGAGGATGCCCAACATCTTCATCTTTTCATGACAGAAAAGGGCAGAAGTAGTGTCGCAACCCGAGAAGGCGTGCACAAATAATACAAATCCAGGGGGAAAGGATAGCTCTCCGGGATTGAAAGATATAGAGGAAAAATATAGAAAGCCTGATTCACTCCTGCCACTTTTCTGGAAGAACACATTGTCCACACTAGATCCCAATCCATTTAGGAGTATAGTAGAACCTCATTATAACGGACCCTATTATAACGGACGTCGCTTATAACGGACAGTTTAAAAAAAAATTGTAATAATAATAAAAGATGCTTATTTTTATCTGACGAGTTTTACATTTCCAACCATATGTGTTTGAAAATGTGTTTGCATATTTCGAACACTTGCGGCACCTCCGTCAGTTATTAACTGAAGAAATAAACAGCAAATTATTTTTTCAAACTAATGAATGTAAGCAATCAACATGAACCAGGACCTTCTTATTATAAAGATAAATGCAGTGTATATGTACACATCTTTTTCAATTCAACCTACTATGTTGAATGCTGTTTTTTTTTATTTTTTATATAATAAATACTTTTTACAGCCAACTATTGTACTTTCATTGATGTACACCCTGCTACGTTACACCCCTATAAGAATTATTTGTTATAAACCGGTCTTTAATTAAAACGGACAACCTTCAGCCCCGATTAGTCCGTTATAATGAGGTTTTACTGTACCAAGAGGTCCACATCCTCTCCAACTATGATTACCTTTTCATAGCAACTGCTCTTGTCTAGCGCTGTTCTCACTATAGTGCAGTCTGCGTCCTCTGTAGCTTGCTTTGTTGAATCCCCTCGCTTTCCAATGCTGAACAGAGGAAGTCGATCATGCGCCGCTTGTTGTTATCGTTGACAGCAATTTCTCCTGAAGCACCTTGATCAATGTTACATCTTCAAACATTATGTCACTGCATGATGAAGCTGCATATCGACGTAACCTTTCTGCAGTTTTTTTGCTTCTTGTTACCCCATCTTCTGGGTAGCCGTCAAACACAACTGCCACATTCCTCCCAAAGTGTCGTAATGTGTAGTTGACGTAAACAGCTACTATTTCCCTGATTCACCTATTCGTGATACTAGATGACCTTATGGAGCAAGTAGCCTCCATCCACAACAACGAATGTATGGGTTCCTATAGGGATGTTTGCAGGGAGTGGGGTAAAAGCTGCGCAAATGCTTGATTTTGTGCCTTTACGCATCCCCTCTTCACAAAACAAAGCCGTTGGGTAGGGGGCCAACTCGTACTTGAAGTACTCTTTCAGGTCCTTATCTGTCTGTTTTGTGATACAGAGCCTTTGAAAAATGGTGAGAGGATTTAATTTGTAATAACATTGTAATTATTTTCTGTAACATAATAAATGCCAATTGCCATAACTGTTTCCTGGCTTTTTTATTTCGCATATGTCCACAATTTCATGTTAGCAGTGTTTAGGTTAGGCCCATTTCTTACAAATACTATTTTCGCAATGTTTGGTTTTTTAACGATTGCAAGAGAACTATATTGTCTACAGACCCGGTTTTGCGCTTACATGAAAGGTAATTCAACGTGCTAAAACCTTAGTTTCTTATAACTTTTCTCGTAGGAACAGCAGTTGTGCTGATATTTGACTGCCAACAAAGGGAAAACTTAATTTTTGGAAACAATGCCAATTTTTGAGGTGCCATATATGGCATATATCGCAAGACTTATTAGACATACGGAGCTGTGGGTGGGCTTAAATTGTCACAAATTTCGTGTACTTTAATAATGATAATGACACGTAATGTCAAAATACGCATAGTTTGTGAGTTAAACTGCAAAACCTACCAAAAGTCCGAATTTTGCAGTTTTTCACGTATTACGCAGCTAGCACAACTTTTTTTTGCTTGCAAAACGGAAGTTTCACACTTCCCTAACGGGTCCAAATAACATACCAAAAATTCAGCTTTACATCGCGTTTTGCGTTTTTAACGGTTTTTTTGGTACGATTTGACTGGCCTGTAGGTTATATATATCTGTACGTACATACACAGTTTGTTGATTTCATGTAGTATAGTCATACACAGTATTTACTGTAAATAAACGTATGTGGAAGTGTTATTTTGCTCATTTTGTGTAGCTATTTCTATAATTCGCATTTTCTATATCTCCAATTTCTTCAGCGATCAACGGAAATTCGACTTCTGGAAGTACGATTGGAATTGTAATGATATTTTAAGCAAGCCCTGAAATAACGTATAAAGTATTAAGAAAATTGGTCCAACTCCGTGAGCTTCTTATGCATACAAACAGATAGAAAGAAATCTAAAAGGTTAAATAGATAGACTTTGAATATGCAATCAGTTATCAAACCTTTATTCTTAAAAAAATCTTAAAAGATTAGCAAATAGTTCTCAATTAAAAAACACTTCTTTGAATTCCTAGATGTTGATTATGTAAATCTAGATGTCAAAAAACAACAGAGACGTATAATCGTTGAAGCGTCAAATTCATCATAATTCGTGATCACTTACCTTTGAAATGCTGAATTTTAATGAAATGTGGTTTGCGAAATACCTACTGATTTTAGACGATTTTTATCATGAAAAGCACTGCTTTAGAAAAGTTAGACACCTGACAGCATTAGACGATTCGCTGTCTGTTTACAACAACCATAAATGAGTGTATTTGAAAGTTGGCATGACAATTTAATTGTGTGCGGTTTTACGCTTCTTTTTCTTCTTATATATCCTCACCGCACTTAAATTTGACTATTGTGTATATGTTTTCTTTACAAGTTAATCCTTTACATGCTACGCCTAGAGCTAGCGGGGATTACTTATTGCTCTTTTTATTCTTAATTTATATTTTTATGTTTTTTTAGGTTAAGGATCATTGTTTTGTCTGCTTGTCCTTTGTTTATGTTTCTTTTGGTTCCACTGAGCTATTGAGTACTGGGCGAACCCAACCGATGAGAGATAGGAATCTCGAAACGGTTCCGTCTTGGGTTCCCGGTACGAAAAATCCAAAAAAAAAATTAGTGAGCCTTTAATTGTGTGTGGTTTTCTGCTTCTTTTTCTTGTTATATATCCTCACCGCACGTTAAATTTGACTACAATTTAATCCTCTTTTCTTTTACAGTATTATTCTCTACTGAGTAATTTTGTAGTAATGAAGATCTATTTTTACTTTAGATTCAATAATATTATTTTTAATCCCGTTGATTAGTTTGAGAGTTATTCCTACTTCGTCAAATATATCTGTATTTGGAGAAATTAACTACGGCTTGACGCTACCCCTTTGCTTTTTCCATGGTGTTTGTTTCGGCTTCACAGTCTACGGTATAAAGATCATTAAAAGGGTATTGTATGTTTACCTATTTATGCAAGGTGGGTGAAAAGTCGCCAGCTGAGTTGAAATGACTGTACATTTGTTAATTGTTGACCGATTTCCAAATAGTTTCTATTCCTTTGTTCAGGTTCCGTTAGAAAAGCTTCGAGAAGCAAGTCGATGACGGCATTGACTCTACGGTGAGCGATTGATAAAATGGCGGAGAAACTCTCGTTGCAGGATCTCGTTTTGCAATGTGGACATCTGTCTTCCTTGTGCAATGATGTTGGCAAGATGTTTCCGATAAACATGGTACACTTAATCCCAACACGATTCAAAATTGCCGCACAAAATTGATGACAACTGGTCGGTGGCAGATGCAAGTAGCAGTGGACGACCGTCGAGAGTGCTGACCCCAAAGAATATAGCGGCAGTGAGGGAAAAGTTCACACGCTGTCCTGGTAAGTCAACACGCCAGGACAGGCGTGAGAGCGGACTAAAAAGATACACGGTGTGGCAATTTCGAATCTTGTTAGGATGAAATTGTTAGGAAATATGTCGTCCTTTGAGGAAAGGACGACATATTTCCAAACTTCAAAAGGTGAAGGTATCTTGGGGCGAACCTGCAACGACAGTTTGTCCGCCATTTTGTCAGTCATTCATTACAGACGTCACTGCCGTCGTCGTCTTGCTACTCGAAAATTTTCTAACGGACCCTAGAACAAAAGAATAGAAACTTTTTGTAAATCGGTCAATATTTAACAAACCTACAGTCATTTCAAATCAGATAGTGACTATTCGCTGACCCTAAATCAGTAAATTAGTATCAGTGAAACAAAAAGTTTCATTACTTTTATAATTCTTAAGTATTATAGACTGACGCTTGACAAACGCTTGTATTTCCAGTATAAAAAACCTCATCCTCGAATTAAGGGGGGGGGGTCTTCCGATTTGAAGTATAAGGCAAATATCTCTGCAATCCGTTGTCGTATAATTCACAGTGACGATGGCAGTGTATTATGATTAAAGCGACTTTATCGATTTAAGTGGGCAGATGGACGATTACACCTGGAGAAAATCCTACGAGGCAATAGGATCCCTCATGCCAACAAGGTACAGTCCCGGGCGGCGGCCTCTGTTATGGTGTGGGTTGTTTCCAGCTGACAAGTATTAGAACCTCTGATATACATAAAATCTGCAGACATAACTGCTCGACGGACGCTACGTAATCATCCTTGCAGATCATTTGCACCCTTTCATGTCATGCATTCCCTCAGATGAGATTGAGCTCTTTCAGCAAGATAAAAATGCGCCATGACACAGGTCCGCAGCCACGAAATTACAGCTGGAGGATCATTCATTTAGTTTGGACACTTGAGTTGGCCTAATCGTTCGCCGGTTTTGAACCGAATAGAGACCTAAGGCATGCTGTTGAATGTGCTATCAGTGCCAATGTTCCACTACCGGCGAATATTGTGGAATTGTAGACAACTATTGAGGAGATATGGTATACACTATCTACACAGTATTTCAGAGAGTTCGTAGAATCGATGCCAGTCGTGCTGCTGCGGTTATCCGATTGAAAGGAGAACCTACGCATTACTAGGCATGTGTATCAGTACTTCTGGTGCGTCAGTGTATATGGATCCTGCATAATAAGCAAAACTCTGACGTAGTGCTATATATATATACAGTGCAACTTGGATAATTCGAACGTCTTTAATTCGAAATCGTCGTTAATTCGAAGATTTCTCTTAGTCCCTTGAATTTCTTATTAAATCAATGTTAAAAAAGCGTGGATAATTCGAAGTTCAACTTCCTTAATTCGAAGTTTTTTATAAAAAATTTCGAACCATAACGACTTTTCGGCGTTTCATCGTTAAGAAATTCGACACGTGACAACTGAAATCCCCTTCCCGCCACGGTTCGACACGTGACGGTTCAGACGCCATTCGAGCTTCCTGCTGTCAGTGTCACCATGTCTTTCAGTAAACCACGCGTGTACAACAATTTAATGTTCGCTGAAAAAGTCGCCGTCATTCGCGAGGTGGAAAAGGGTGGGAAGAAGAAATGGCAAATCGCCAACGAATACGGGATAGCGCCGAATTTCGTCGGTACATTGAAGGACAAACCAACGTAAGTGAAGCTGTTTTCCGTTCACTAAACATGCTTGATGATTTTGCTAACCTTAAGCGACTGAATTCTACAGAACAATCAGACATTGCACAATTTTTTGAAAAAACTTTAATTTTCTGTATTGAATGTAATATGTACTCTAGCTTAAGTATTATAAATCGTATTTTGTTTACATACATATAGTGTTTAAGTCTTTCATACCATGATCTTTCTGAATAAATATTTACTTATTGACAGAATAATCTTTTCAAGCATTCAGTGGACCTGAAATTAAAGTTAAAAGATGTAACTTGTTTAATTCGAAGTTTTGGATAATTCGAAGTTTTGTAGTGGTCCCTAAGACCCGTTTGGAGGAGAAAGGAGAGTGGAAAAATTCCCGCCCTCCGCCAAGGCCGGGAATCGAACCCGTTACCTCCAACCCGCAGCCAAGCGCCCTTACCCACACGGACCCGCCCTGGCCCACTACATATATGTAAACCAATTACAAAACTTAGCTAACACATTACGAAAAGATTGTTCCTGAAATATAAATCTGTTTTACTCAAAGATAAAATCGGAATTTTGCCTATTGTTTTTCTTTTTCATGTATGAACCAAATGTAGAATTCCAAGCTGTGATTTTAATTGCTTAATAATAGATGTATTATAGACTATAATAGATGTTATTGACTTAACTGCTTAATAATTATTTAACATGACCTGAGAATAGAAAAACCCTAAAGAATATAACTGAACACACTTTTACAAGGTTTATAAACGTTATGTACGAGTAAATTATGATGCTCCTCCTAAAATATAGGAAATGCCTTTGTATTTCCCATAAAATCCTCCGTTGGCTCCTGGGGTGCCAAAGGTTTATAGGCTCCGACGTTTCAAGGAACATCCGAATTTGTTGAGATTGGGGGATCAGTCCAAAG
>JAFIDM010000007.1:13292504-13306203 GCA_023159025.1 Thereuonema tuberculata | reverse complement strand
CTACCGAATTGAAAGTGTTTATTTCGGAGCACTATTTTCGATCATACGGAACAGGTCGTGGCAATGGACCTAGCCTGCTACACGTTGCTACGGAATTTCAGGAGCGTTTTAACCGTCCAGAACCCACGAACAAGGTTAAGCTATCCGTCGTCGATAAATTCCGTCGAACCGAAAGTGTAGTCACACAGCGGAAAGGTTTCACCGGCCGTCCCGAAACAGTAACAATGAATGAAAATCACGGCCGATCTTTTGAGCAAGTGTTGCAGTCGCCACAACGAAGTCTCCGACGAACTGGAGTTAAACTGGATATGGGTCAAGCATCAGTTCGACGTATATTTAAAACCATTAGTGGGTTCCCTTACATACTGGCCAACCATTGAAACCTGTCGATAAAGAAGCAAGAGTCGTGTACTGTGCTTCCATGTTAGCAATGGTGTATGACTATCCCGGATTTTTGGCTAATGTTTGGTTTTTGGACGAGTGTCATGTTCATCTGAATGGCTACATCAATAAACAAACAGCCCGATTTCTTGGTTTCGCCCGATCAGACATCATTATTGAAACACCATCACACAGTGAACGGGTGACGATATGTTGTGCGGACTCTGGAAACGATATCAATTGTCCGAAATTCATTGAAGATGACTAAAAGAATCCTGTGACTGTAAATCAAGTGCGTTATAGAGAACAGGTACGCCGTTTCACAGGGCCTCCAACATTTCTGCCGAGCACGACACCTACGTCTTCATTCCCCGTGGGTTCAAAAGGATGGGGCTATGTCATACGGCGAAGGAATCACTTCGGCTACTTCATGACACCTTCGGAAATCACGTGATACCCTGTGAAGCAAACATTCCATATCCCTCACATTCCCGTAATTTAACTCCATGTGATGCGTACGTATGGGGAATGCTGAAGGAAATGCTTTTTCAAGGACAACCTCCGGCAAACATTGATGAGCTGTGGCTAAACATTGTGACAACTCTCAGCGGAATGGGATGTGACAACATCACTTCGGGATGAGTACTGCTTAGAGCGCCAAGGAGATCACATTGAAAATGTAAATACGTTGATTATACTTTCGGCTGCAGCATGTTTTGTTCAAAACGGTTCAGTGTCGTTTCTTTGGGGTCATACTGTATTATTATTCTCCTCGTACCGCCTTTTTGGTTTTTGCTTGCTGGTTAGCCCAGGCTGATGAGGGCCTAGTAATCTCAAAACAGCTGTCCCAAGGTCTCACCCTGACTCAAAAGAACTCCTATTTATTTCACTTTTCATGTATTTGATGTATTGGTTAAAAAACAAAGATTTTAAATTTTTATTATGAAAAATTCTAATTCTATTAATATTTATGTAGATTTGGATCTGGTATTTCTGTATTATCCAGTTGCACTTGCGAGTATTTCTGCATCATCGGCTTGGATGATATTGTTTTACTTTTCAATAGCCCTTATAGGATTCAATTCTCAGGTTAGTAAGATTAAACAGCATTTATTGCAATTTAAAAAAATTTATATTATTTATTCATGTACTTTCGGTTAAGTTGGAAATTAGATGCGAGCATCCAAAATTGTTGTTTTTTTCCTTTATTTTATATTGCGAATAGTGTTTATTTAGCAGTTTTGAATCATCTTAAAAACGTTTGAATACCCTAACTGTGCATTATTTATTTAACTAAAATAGAATTGCCCATTTTCAAAACCTAATTATAAGTTATACAGAGTTTTTTAAATACGAAGGGGTCACATTGAAAACGAGGCTTTATTAGGTGAAAATTCCGTAACCGATTGTTATAACTTTCTAGTTTTAATAGTTTAGTTCTAGCTTCCCTGATTGGATAACCTCAAAAGTCAATTTAAAGTTACCGTATATGCTTCAATAGAGAGTTTTTGCCATAACGTGATTTATATACGGGAAACGCAAATGTCACGTGAATGAATACGGTAACCACAATAGCGGTCTCTGTCATAAAGAGAGTTTTTGCCATAACGTGTCATTGGAAACGGTAAGCTAATAAACAAGATGGAAGACATACTTCAGATCGCTGCATTTGTAGGCATTGACGATGATTTGTTTTAGGATCACAATATGATGAGAGAAAGAAACATTCAGGTTCGAGAATAGGAACATCCAAGGTTGAGTTTAAATGAAATGAAGGATGAGGATTGTCGATTGTACTGCCGTTTCGAAAAAAACGAAAAAAACAGCGACTAGCAGATGGCTATAATGTACCAGCAATAATTAAAAATGAATTGAAAATGAAATGAAACTTCGCGCAAGAGTATCGAGTCTTCATTCATGTTAAATCTAATTCTCTAAGGTTTCACTCATGTTTCGTACCGTAGAGCGATATGCTATTCGAGAAATGTTAACGTATCACGTTAACGGTATTTCCTCTACGGGACAGTGACGCATGCGCAGAATACCAGTCACGTGACTTTAGCGCTACCGTATAGAATAGCGAGCTGGGCAAAAACTCTCTAATAAACGCCGAGGCTCCTATTGTCGCCGGTCTCTAATAAGCACCGGGCTGCAGAGGGAACACGACCAAATAGTAGCCGGTCTCTAATAGTAGCCGGGTCTTTGATATTTGCCTACTGGTACTAGTGTCTGTATCTTTATATTCGTGTGTAATATCTTACGGTACATTGCCTTACAAAATGCCGCCGAAAGGTCATTTGACATTACCTTTAAGATTCGCGCGGTGGAATACGTGAAAGAAACTTTCGGTGGGCGGCCGCTCGTCATTATGGTGTTGATCCGAAAAGAATCAGAAAGTGGAAGAAACAATATGATAATCTTGTGTCTGCGAAAGTGGACAAAGGTGCAAGCAGAAGTTAAGAAAGGAAATAGGGATGGAACTAAATAAATTAAAATGTAAGAAATTTACCCAATGTATTCTCAACCCCAGGGAAGATGTAGCTCTGGAAGAAATTATTAAGGCTACTGAGAATAGTACTATTAAATTGATCAATGCAGATAAAGGAGGAGCTGTTATTGCAATGGATTTCAGTGAATAGAATAATACATGTGAGCATTTCTTACATAACACCATTGGATTACGAGACAGCAACATCAATGAAAAATTAATTGTTTTCAGAATGGTTAAGATCATCAGAGGACTGAATAAGTACTTTATGTACTTTAAGTAAACTACGAAATTTAGGAAGTACCTTATGTTTATTAATCATATCCACATCTTCTTCACTAATTATACCATCCTTATTCAGTTATTACCTCATTTATTAGATTATTACTTATAAAATGAAAAAGACTGTAAATAATTTTCATTTTCTTCTAATTATTTTTAGATAATTACGATGTTTGCACTTGCAACTGACTTCAGTTACCTGTGGAAAAAATATTTAGATATGTATAGAATCACTTTTTTCAGTGTCCTGTCTTTAGCATTTGTAATTTTTGGATTACTTTTGCAAACAAAGGTAACGTCTAATATTTTCATTGAAAATTTCATAATTTTGGGTACACAATAATAACTTGTATAACGCCATTTTACTCACCCGTGTTTTGTTATAATGCGAGTTACAATTTTAAAACATCCGAAAGTCAAAAGCAGTTATAACGTCAGATTGCTTAGATTCCCGGTATCCAAAAATGCCAAAAGCAGCTCAGGGATCTTTTTTTTGTGGAACGTTAAATTTGCCATTAAGCAATTACAACTATTAGCTACTTTCTAAATATGCGATACACCTTTCCTATTTGAAACAATCTCCTATTGGTTACTGTTCTGTAATAGAGTTGCAAAGCTACGACAGAAGCAACAGAATTACCCTTGCATGACAGCTCGAGGTTGTGTCTACTCTGTCTCGCAGCTTATAATTAATTATGAGTGGAAAGAGAAAGTGCCAGCAAGGTAATGCATCAAATAAACGCAAATGGTTAACACTAGAACAACATTGTAGGGATAGCGATTAGTAAACCAATCACAATGCTTCGCAACGTCTTCTGATACGTCTATGAAAATATAATTGATATTTAAAGTTCCCATATTTCTTTTGTAGATCCCTCCTTCTACAGCCTCTACCATTAAATATTTCCAATATCACACTAAATTTAAATGTAAAAAAACTACATTTAATACTAAAAAGCAAATTTTCAAAAAGATTACGTCTTTTCTTTTTCAAGCCTTTATAATTGATATTGCCTTTATTTCCTTATTATTATAAATGTGATTGTTGTGGAAGACGCAATTGTTGCGATTGTTGTCATTGTTGTTCATAACAATTGTTGCGATTGTTGTCATTGTTGTTCATAACAATTGTTTCGATTGTTGTCATTGTTGTTCACAACAATTGTTGCGATTGTTGTCATTGTTGTTCATAACAATTGTTGCGATTGTTGTTGCGATTGTTGTCATTGTTGCTAAAGAGAGTTTAATGATACTTGTCACCAGACAAAAAGAGTATATTAGTCTTCTGATCCTTATCAGAAGACTACTGTCCTCCAAATGAGAGATGGCCGCCCTGTTTTTGTGAGATCTGCGCATGTATGATCGATTAGTCTGGTCAGGCACTTCCGTCTGATTTTATGACAGGACGCCTCCATTACGGTAATTATGCCATTACGCTTGTTACTTTGCAAAAGAGCATTGTATTTATAAGTAATATATATTTTATTTATTTATATAAATACTTATTGTTAGCAACTGGTATTGAAATAACGCTAAATAGTCGAGAAAAGTTTTAATTTGGCGTTATCAACATGTCTTTCTACCGATCAGCTACCGGAAGGGCTGCGCAGGTCAAACTTCCGCCGGCCATCTCTCATTTGGAGGACAATAAAACTTATTATTATAAAGCTTAACAAAGATGGCGCATCATTTGCAAAAATATCACCTGATGAATATGTGAATCGTCGGTACGAACTATTCATCACATATGACAAAAGTGAATTTCAAGCACAGAGATTCTTCGATAGGTCACAGATACTCTACACGTGATATTTTTCATTTCTTGTCACTTCGGGAATAAATAAGTGATCGTCGGTAACACATTACAATATAATCCATTATAATAACGTTTTGATCAGCGCGACTTTCCACAGAGCAGGAGTTTACCTGAACCAATTAACATCGTTATACAAAATATTGCTGTATTTCCAAAAATACCAAAAATTTAACGTGCTTGGCACTTACATAACAATTATATATTGTTTTATGTAAATGTACATTATGTAAATGTACATATATATCAATTATGTATTTGCCATTATGTAAATGTACATATATATCAATTATGTATTTGCCATTATGTATATGTCTTATGTTATAAATTAATCTTTCATAAGCTAAGCAATCTGCTAGCGGAGATTAATTTGTTGCCCTTTTTATCGTTAATTTGTTTTTTGATGTTTTTTTTATCTCGAGGGCCATTGTTTTGTTTAATCTTTTGTTTATCTGCTTTTGGATTACACTGAGCTAGGAGTATTGGGCGAATCCAACTGACGAGATATATGAACCTCGAAACAGTCTGTCTTGGTTCCCAGTATGTAAATTCCAAAAATAGTTCAGTGAATCTTTTAAATGTGTGTGTTTTTATCCTTTATTTTTATATAAAAAATCGAACGTACTTTTTTGGCTAACCCAATGTAAACGAAGTGTAACTTGAAGCCTACATATTTTTTTTTTTTAAGAAAAACGATTGGGGAGCCCAAATTTTGCCGATAGGCATTGCTCTATTGAACGCTACCCTCACAAAAGTGCTAAGATGTTTCTCAAGTCTGTTCTCATTTACATCACATTGTCGCAGTGTATATTATCTTGTAAAATGCATCATATCTCTAACTTTATCTTATTCTTAAGAGAACTTACTTCTTAGTACTAATAATTTGTTGAATGTTTTTATTCGTTCAGGCAGCCTATTACATCATTGGGTTGGTAGAAACCTATATTTCGGCAGGATGGTTTCTAATGATCTCCAATATACTGTTCTGTGTGCTTGTAGCTCATTTGTACGGTACGGCTTTATCTATTTTTATTTTGCTTGTTCTTTAAAATTTCCTTGAGGAATTTTTGCTTGTATTTTACAGTTATATCCTGATTGACAAGTCAGAATCATGAAAATTTAATATTGACTATTTGACCCTTGCGGATAATTCGCAAGAAAAAAAACCACCTTTGAGAAATAATAAACAACTCTAAAGCCGTCGAGCATGTTAGTTAAACACATTGTCAATAGATGGCGCCTTCTCCATTTTTATAAAAAGGTGTTTAAAATACATTTTTTTTTTAACGAAAACATTAATTTTCAACAATTTGTTTATGTTTCGTCATTAGCGGTGAACGTAATCTTCAAAATGATGTCTCAATCATTGATTTTGATGAAGTATTAAGGGAGAAATGGCGTACCGACACAAAAACGCCTTTGAGAAATAATATATAAGGATTGGAAAATTGCACAGTTCATGAAACAAACATGTTAAAACTATACATTTTTTTTTTCAACTCAAGAATCAGACTTGTAGGCATCAAAAGAACTATTTTAAAATATTGAATTACTTCAAATTTTTTTTAAAACATATAATGAATATAGAAGAAATTAAAGATGGAAATTATGAAAATTATTACTGTCTTACCGAGCAACTGATGTTCTGTATTTTGATTAGGTATTAACATTTGAAATTTCCATAAGGATTAAAACGATCAGATAATAATACCGGAAACCACTATCACTCCCGAAAGTGGCCTTCTTCCAAACGAAAACGCAATTAAAAAATCAAAACAAAAAGCAAAGTTTCAAATCCTGGCTGGCGGATCCGTCAGGCGCAAAAGGGATTTGAAGATAAATAAAACCAACCTGATAAATAAAATGAGATTAACGTGCCACAAAAGGAATATACAGAAATAAATAAATGAGACAGAACTATCTCAGCTTTTATCGGTGATCGAGACCCTGGATCGGGAGCGAGAGTGGTTTCCTTATCATTTTTGTACTATATGAGCAATTCATCGGGGAGTGGGTCTGGCTGACGAGTCCACAAAAAGGACGAAACGGTCGTCCAGACTCTCACCGATGAATGCTCAGATATTTTTTAGTTCTGTGGCATTTCTTTATTCTTTTATTTAAAATTTCCGTTAAGAATTGTTGTGTTATATTTTTCAATTATATCACGACAGAGAATAATTAAATTATTTAATGATTTGATATTTATTTAATTATAATTATACATATAATTAGTTTTCAATTATATGAGCTTGACTATTGTCTGACAGATGGTTCTTGATGATACCGAATTTTCGCGATTTCACGAGATTGACGCGAGAATAGCCTCTATCCACGTCTTCTCACAAAATGGCGAGAAAGAAGGCTTATCGACTCCGGGGAAGAAGCGGCCACGAGCAAGCCCCATTACTGAAATCGACGATTTTGACCGATGCCTTATTCGCCGTGAATCCATCGCCTCTACGCTGAAGGTAAAATTCCAACTTTAACATTTTTTCTCTAGCATTTTCCTAGTGATAGACATTCACAATACTACATTCCTTGAGACCTGCTGAAGAGGCTAATGGCCAAATCTCGTGATTTTCGTGATTCCCGCGCAAACGCGATCATCAAGAACCATTTGTCAGACAGTAAATCTATAGAGAACAGCTTGTTCGTCCGGTTGATTGTTTGCTATGCTTTTGAAGTTGGCTTAACCTATCAGAACCTAAATAGACAAGATCGTTCATTTAAATCTAGAATAGGTTTTAGGATTTAGAATAGGATTAGAAACAAAATCAACGAAAATCTAAATTATTTATTATCAGTTTCGATAATCAGCCGCGTTATCATGAAATGTAACGCACAAATAAACAGCAATTGATTTGTTACTTGTTTATCACCTATACAGTGAGCAACTCAGATTCCTTTCGCTAGCATAATATAATACTGAAATATGTAATTGAGAAAGTGTATAAAAATCAATGTGATGTCTGCAGAATTACAACTTTTGAGAAACAAGCAGGTTTATATATTTTAAGATTTTTAGAACATATTAGATAGGCCTACATCATAAGACAAGTAAAAGAAAAATTAGAGACGGCAGAAAATATATGAAGAAAAACCTAATCCCCTTCAGAAACATCTATAATGGAATTTGAAAATGATAGAAGAAAAAGAAATGTATGCAAAAGTATGTTGTGTATTCAAAACTTTCCAAATAGTAATAACATGTAAAAAAAAAAAAAGATAAAAATATTTCACTTGTGGCGCTCCCCAAAAATTATATTGAATGTAATTTCAAAACACATCTTACAAGAAAATCAGAAATTAAAAAAAAAGGAAAATTAACATGAAATATCTACATAGATATATAAAAGTCAAAGTTTATATGTTTCTAAGTATGTTTGTATATTCTCTATTCAATTTTACATCCTTTGACTGATCTGAACCAAATTTTGCCTAGTTACTCTCTACTACCCTCCGGAAAATATAGGTCACCTTGGAACATGAACATAAAACCCCCAGGGGCTGAAAAGGGGTACAAATCCCTAAATTAGCGCCACATATGCACCTGGTGGCGACAATGGGAACTACATAAATACTGTTCAACAATTGGAACAGAAATAGCGCCACATTCTAACCTGGTGCCAAAAACTAGAACTAAAATATTGTTCTGGTAAGTCTCTTCCACATCCTCTTCGTAGTGAACATGAAATTTGACATGAGTGTTATTTGTCAAATCGAAACGATACGTATTAGACGAATTTTCGATATTCAGATCCTAATGGGTGGAAAAGGGTGGAAACAATCATTTTTGAAGGGTTTCCGTATCTCCAAAAACCGCTTGAGTTGTAAACACAAAAGTTGAAATGATGCTTTTTCGATATGCCCTAAGGGGGCGGGGGGATAAATAAGCAAATAATGTTGAACGATACTTCTACCGAAAAGGGTTGCACAATATGAAAATAACATTAATTTCTACTGATTGTTTACCAACTGGGGATTGTTTGATGTGATAGGGTTGTGGAGAAGGGAAGAAACGGGTGAGAAATCTTCTATTCTCCGATCTTGATAATAATATAACATTACTTTGTATCTTTCACGTGATTTTTGTACGAACTGGAAAGTTTCGAAGTGATCTCACAGTTTCAATTTCTTCCTCAATTCCCCATCAGGACATCTGTTTTTTTTGTAAACGGACGAAGAAAGAGTATTTCAGCTAGTAAATCATAAACACAAAAACTAAAAGTTCACTGAGCTGTTTTTGGAAATTGTGATACTGGTAATCCAAGACAACCTATTTCAGGTTTCCAGACGATTATTAATTGGATCTGCAGGTGAGTGAACTGAGAAGATATATGAAGAAAACAATAACGGTCCTTCATAATAAAAAACAACAAAGCGTGAATAAAACATAAAAAGGACAATCAATTAATTCCCGCTATCAACCGGAAGAAACAGGCTGTCTTGGATTCCCGGTATCACAATTTCCAAAACAGGTCAGTGAACTTTTAGTTTTGTGCGTTTATGTTTTAGATTTCATGTTACTATTGCTAACGCACTTAAATTTTGTTGAAAATAAAAATTGTTTAATAGATGTTTTACCATGTACTTGTGTTCCAATATAAAAAAAGCTATCTAGTTTTTTAAAAACTTATTATTCGAAATAATAAAATGCAAAGACGATAAATTACATTAGAATAATTTAATTCATGCGTCGATGCAGTGTTCTAATAGCATTTCATTAAATGAAAAATATTAAGTCGTTCATTTTTCATACAGAGGAGCATTGCTAACAATACTTTCCAGCTGTCCAATGCTTCCACTACTATTCAAAAGATGAGAAAGAAATTTTAAAAACGCACAAGACTGAGAGTTCGCTGATCTGCTTTTTGAAATTGTGATATCGGGAATACAAGATGGACCATTTCTGGTTTTTCTGACCATCATCAGTTGAATCCGCCCATTATCTTACATCTCAGTGAACTCGAGAAACATATAAATAGAACAAAAGTAAACATCACAACGGCCCTCCAATTAAAAAAACAGCAAAACCTAAATAAAGAATAAAAAGGCCAATCAATTACTCCCCGCTAGCGATCGCTAGATATATAAGGGATTAATTATTAAACAAAAAATATACAATACATAAATTTAATGTGCATACAATAATAACATGAGAAAAACTCTCAGTCTTGTGCGTTTTTAAAATTTCTTTCTCATATTATTGTTGTACAAGATGGAGACAGTGACCCCTCAAAAACTAAAAGCAAGAAAATAAAAACCAAGAGCAAAATGTGGAATCCAAATCCTTGGGCAGCACTCAGGCTACCACAAAAGGCATTTGACCACAAAAGAAAAAAAAAAGAAAATAACATAAACGAAAAGCAATTAATTCAATAAGAATGCCTTTTTGAGTCGAGCTGATACTCTGGGACGGCCGTTATTGTTGAACGCACGTTAAATTTATGCATTATAGAATTCAAAAACATCTTATATATTTAATTCAATTATAGTTGTTTATAAATATACATTAAAGTTATGTTTAACTTTAAAAAGAGCAACGCTATTTTTTTTTTTTTACATAAAGTAATTTTATATATATTGTAATTATTTTCAAGTTTAAAATCTTGCATCGAAATGTTTTGTTTTTTCATTCTTTTAATTTTTAGACGCTGATAACTTGAGGGTCGATTTGGAAGTAATGATAAAGAAGTATACTACTTCTGGATATTATAAATATATGTGGAAATACGTCATTCCAATAAATCTTGCGGTGAGAATTAGGTTCAATGTTTCATCTTTCACAAGTATAAAAATTAATTTATTTCAGAATCAAATAAAACATTTTAAGTAAATATATTAAGACTTAACTAAAGACTTAGATTTGCAGCTTCGTTGAATTGTCTAAAGATACAGTTTCCTTTAACTCCAATGCTCGGAAATCTTGCAGATGGGTTGGATAAAAATAAAGATGTTTTATTACAGTAGAGCCCCGATTATCCGCGGAATTGGGTGGCAAGGGTACCGCGGATAGTAAAAATCGCGGATAACCCGAAAAAAGACTAAAAATGAGGTGTAAACACGAAAAAAAATATTTCAGCATGAAAACTAGTACGTTTTATTATACAAAAAACATAATATGCAAAACTTTTAAAATATGTATAGTACAGCAGAAACCTTTCTGCATAGCAAGAGCATGTCACTCATCCACAAATTCCGAGAAGGCCTATAGGATTACGATGCACAATAAACCTGTCAGTAATTTTCGACATTCGCACTGTAGGGCCTATTGTATTTCCCCTGTTGTTGGCTTGGATTAAAATTGTTTTTTTTGAAGTTCGTAATTAAAAATTTTTTTCGCGGCACTCGCGGATAATCGAGGCTCTACTGTATAACTAATACTTCAGAGTAAAGGGTCTTCAGGTCTTTTGCAAATAAAGGGATAATTAATGCTGCTGTCATTTGGATAACTATCCACGACGCACCCGTAAGTCAGACTTTGCCTCCAATGAAGAAAAATAAACAAACGTCCAGCCCCACTCTGGGATTTGAACCCAGGTTCAGACGTATCAGTCTCATGGCGGGCCGTCGCCTTAACCATAAGGCTGTGCCTGAGCAGATTAGCTAATTGCTTTTATCATGAATGGGCAATTTTGCTGTTATTTTTTTTAACCATTGCCCACTAGATAGGTTAAGCTAATATTGGTGAAACAGGCTTTTTGGGATCCAAGCATCAAGAATCCAATGCAACTATTCACACCCTGAGCTTCAAACCCAAAAGAAGATCAAAGTAAAAAGATTTTACCTTTGTTATTTGTGTTTGAACGGGTACCAAGATTGACCCAGCCCTCTGTCAAATAGATATTGCTTTCTAGAGGTTAAAGGAGGGGGGGGGGCGACGGACTGACTGTCCGACCACAACTCTTTGTTTCTTTAAGCTGGTTCTTCTGTTCACGATACAATTCTAATGCTGTAACTTATTACCCTAAGTGATAGATAACTAATGAAGAATTACAAAACATTGGCAGAATGATGAAGGAGTCACGCGATCCACAGTGGAGCCCCATGGATTTCATATATGGATATACAGTCCTAAATGAAAATGGATACTAATATCCTTGCTTTAATTTGAGCTTTTATTGCAAGTACATAGTTTTTACTTTTCTCAAAGGAAAATCGCGATAAACGCCGACTTGGCCGTAACTGTTCGTAATGCTAAAACCCTAGCAACAGACCATAGGAACGGGCTCTTTGAACTATGACATAGGTTGTGATAAGACACTAAAAGGTCCATTAGAACATATTTAGTACCAATGAATCGTATACAGTAGTTGAAAGAAGATTTTCCTACATTGTGATCTTGTACTTATTTTCTTAATTCTTACTTTTGAGTAAAATCAATTAATAATAACAAAATTGATAGTGAATCTCCTAACTTCTTCCTGATCTTTCATATCTCATGTGTAGTAAAACTAACTTTTTCCAATCGAATCTCTTATAGATACTATGCATTATATGGTTAACGTTCTTTGAACCGCTGGGTGAAAGCTCATATTATACAAGTGAGTCAGACTGGTGCGGACTATTATTAATTGCAATATGTGCTGTTTGGATTCCGGTTTGTGCGTTAATCGATATGTTGCGAGCGAACGGTTCTTTTGGTGAAGTAAGTATTCACACAACAATAGTAAAATATAGAACTAATTTATTGGAAAAGATGAACACTTTGACCAAAATGGATAATCTCTGTAATTTGTTTTAATTACAATAAAATATAATTCTTTAAACACATGTAGGGGAATGAGTGGCAAAAAAGGTCAGTGGGTAAATACCGTATTTGTTAACTGTCAGAAATTTGGTTCCACGTTGCAGGAAATTCTATACATCAGTATTCTTGAAGTCATTTACTATTTTTGAAACAATTAAAAATTCCTTCTAAGTTTATAGTATCGTGAATAATTAAAATATGTTAGGATTTATGACGCAATAACAAACAATGATTATGCTACGCCAGATTGATAGTTAAAATATATATTAACTTCAGGTAATACTTATATTTTCATATAAATTCTTCATACTTTTAAGAATGTGTATTTCTATAACAGTAACGAGTAAAACATATAGTTAAAAATTAACATGTTTTGGAATTACCATAATTTAAGCAGAACTTTTTCTTGTTGTCTGATATTCTGGTTGTATGAAATTACGAGGCCATTCGCGGAACCGTTTCTGAAGTGGAGTCCTTCTAACGGTATCTTATATCCACGTTTTCTTAGGGACATAAAAATAATATATGCTGATATTAGTAATTGAAATGAAATTAGTAAATAAATTAGAAGGGAATCTTACCATAAGTTCTTGATGAGGCCAATAGGTGCAAGCTTCTAAATAACTAATTAACTATTTTTCATCATTTTCCTCAAAATGGCGAATATCTTTACTGCAGATTGTGGATCAGTGGCGTGCGGTCAATGGACTAGTAGAACTCGGCTAATCCCCTAAGGGTTCCCTCCCCTCAGCATCTGTAGAGTTGGAATCGGCCAGCCGGTATTCTATCCCTCCTCCCTTCAGCAGCAACAAGCAATCGACTGTCCAACAGGACTAGTTCCGAGACTCCTGTTCCTCTCGCTGCTTTAACATTTTCACACACTCCGGCGTTCTGTGGTAAAAAAACTTCCGTATCACCATTCTTGTTAGAAAGAATATTTCTTTTATGTCTTTAACATATTTAACATTTCTACAATTTGTTCTCT
>JAFIDM010000007.1:13257132-13279259 GCA_023159025.1 Thereuonema tuberculata | reverse complement strand
GACGATCGACCACATAATACCTGGCTGTCCCCTTCTGTCCCAAACAGACTACCTCCACCGACACAATCAGGTAGCATCGATCGTTCATCAACAGCTAGCACACAAGCACTCACTTATTAAGAACACGGTCCCATACTACAAGTACACACCACAAAGCGTACTAGAGTCACCCTCACATAAGCTGTACTGGGACCGTCCCATTCACACAGACAAAACTATACATCACAACAGACCTGACATTACACTTGTTGATAAGGTCAACAAACAGACCTATCTCATTGATATTGCAGTTCCCATCAGCAAGAACATGCAGAAAACTCACGCTGACAAGATAAGTAAATACACAGACCTAGCACACGAGCTCCAGAAGCAGTGGAGGCAGGACCGAGTACGTGTTGTACCCATCATCCTGTCCGCTACTGGTCTGGTGCCTCACACATTGCACCACAGTCTCAGCACACTAGGACTTCATAAAAACACTTATGCACAACTCCAGAAGGCTGTAGTACTCAACACAACACGCATAGTTCGGAAATTTATGGACACAAGCACACATCCCTAACTATTCTTCCAATTTTTTTTTTTTTTTTTTAATACACTTGGCAATATGTGCTTTGGTCCTTGACCCGCCATATTGTCTTAGCTGGGGAATCCCATGGTTTGAAACTTTTTCGATATAATAATAATAATACGCTTTGCTTATGATAAAGACAACTCTGTCCTCTTACTGTTAACAACCAGTTCGCCTGCATTGACGGTGTGGAGCGTTGACTTTAAAGTTTTGTGCAGACTATCGTATAAAATACGCCAAGATGTATTTCCTGGAATGCTTTTTATAACGATTTTACAGAAAGCAGTGGTACAATTGCTGATTGTTACGGAAGTATTCGATTTGTGTTGTCTCTGGTTTTGACTATTTCAATTTCAATTTTTTTCAATTTCTGTACTTTTTCTGAATATTTTCTGTACTGTGTGTATCTTACTTGCGTTACCTCTACAGCAAACATTTTCGACTTAAAATTAGCCTAGATATTATCAGCCCCTCACCTTTGGTATTGCCCCCACCCTTTTGATTATTGAGGTATATTTTCCTACGTACCTTTTAACAAAAATTGCTTTAGCCTAAGATCTTTCAATCTAAGATTTGAAGACAGAAGAAACATGTTGAGACTCGAAGAGAATTAAGATGATGCTTATCATCTGGTAAATGATAAGCATCATCTTAATATCGCCTGAATTTAATTAATATCTAAAAAACTATACACATAATAATAATAATAAACTTGCTTAATATTTGATTAGACTAAAAAGTGCCTTATCAGCTAAATTTTGTGATTTTTGAACAATTATTTCGTCAACAGTAGCATCAAATATTTTCTGACTTGACATCCATAAAACGTTTTTAATTACCGGCCAAATGTGTATGTTATTTATGAGAATTAATATTAGCAAGCACAATATGGACTTACAATTAACACGAAAGGTGAAATAAATCTCCAGCAAAATTTCCACCAAAAGTTTGGTCGATAGCCGATCATATCTGTGATGTCGTCATAAAATCTACCTGCACCTAAATACACACAAGAGAAAGAATATATTAGTTTTACTTGACATTTATTTTGAATGGAGCAGGAACGAGATCCATTGCCTTTCAGGCCTGCGAGTTGATCAGCAATGGTTAATCTGGCTGATGAGTCCTAACAAGAGCGAAGTCCCCGATTCCCGTTGACGGTACCCCAAGGTCTGAACGGAAAATTATGCATTCTCAATATTTTCCCTTTTTTTTCATGTTAAATATAAATATCATTAAAATAAAATAATTGCCTCGTTGTAGCTTCATCTGTTTTTAATATTTTTTCCTTATGCTTAATTATTTCAAGACCCAGGGAGAAGCTACAAGTGTTTGTAATTTACTTCGACTGCAGCGGCCACGAACGACAAGACCCAAGATTCAGTTACGGATTTTAGCAATACACGGCGCTGTTGCGTCCTGGAAACATCAATCCAAAAGGAAATTACGTCATCAAAAGCTTTTCTTTCATGAACTGAACTGTAGTCTTCTTTATCTTAATTGATCTTTGCTGAAGGGGATGCACTAATTAAACACACACTGTCATTGAATTGAATTGTGGGTATTGTTGGTGACTGTCAGAATTTAACATTTACTAGAGGGCGCTAGAGGTTAGTATCATTGAAGGTTCATTAGTGGTAAATTCTGTAGATGCAAAAATTTTTTTTTGCAACATTTTAATCCTAAAAAAAGACGATCTATTTTATGCTTACCATACAAGTATGCAATTCCTGCGCCTTGAAAGACGGCTGTCATGAATACACAAAAACCAGCTGCTGAGTAAGTATCAAATATATTAAAAACATACATTCCTCCCTAGAAAGAGATTAAAAAAAAACAAAATACGTCAATTTTTAGTTTAAGACAACTGATTTCAAAGAAAACGACTAGTTCTAACATTAGCAGAACAAAACAAAAAGAAGCTGCTATTATCATAGAAATACAACTATTGGTCAAAATTTTGCACTATTTCTTCCCACTTGATATGAAGACAGAACACAAGCAGTAGTAGTAAATGAAAACTCTTGTTTTTCACATTTCATAGCTAACATTCGTTCCTTCTTAAAAATACTTCATTTTTTGTTGTTGTTGTTAACTGTTCAACCCCGTAGTGACTAAACTTGGAGGTCATCAACATTGTCGGTCGAAAACCATAAGATTTATATTTGAGGAATTAGGGGTGAAATGGGACCAAAAATAAAAGTGTCCGACCACAGATGCGAGATCCCTCATCACTTCTGTGCATGGCAGAAGAAGGCGTATCCATTCCCTTAATAGGATTGTCAATCCGGGATGTTTGATCCGCCTTGTTTGTGTATTATTAAACATCGAAAAATTAGCTTTTATTTTGTGAACATTCTAGTTTTTAAAACGGTAACTATTTTGCTTAACAATAATACATACACACAAATATATAAATAAATATCTCCCACCATATTCAATCGTAATTCCTTATTTACTTCTCCCCTAAAACACAAATCGAATGTTCTTGGCACTCTGCCAAATAGCGGTCTTTTATCTGTGATCGGACAGTATTGTAAACAAATAGTACTAAGTATTAATACGAGGGTCGTTTGATAAGAATGGTAAACCATATAGATGGCAGCACTATGAAAAAACCATTCCATCGCCATTTTGTTCTCTCCTTTAGACGAGCTTACTGTAGGTCGATTTTCAGTTGTGCGCGCTGCATAGGTGACATTTGACAGCCATCTGAATCGAGCACCTTGTCGCATGCAAATACTCTTTCACCAGGATAACGCGCCGCCTCACAAATCTACCTTAGCAATGACATAATTGCATGAATTGGGCTTCGAATTGATTCCTCATCCACCCTATTCCTCGGACTTAGCGCCGTGCGACTTCTTCCTGTTCCCTAAGTTAAAAAAATTTGCCTAGATGGTAAGAAATTTTCCTCAAATTAGGATGTCAAATATGCCGTCAATGACTACTTGCGGAGTTTGATAAAACTGACTTTTCCGACTGAATGAAAAAAATGGAAACTCGCTGTGCCAAGTGTATAACTCTCGTGAGAAATAAAATTAATTTTCCAGAAAAATTTGTTCAACTTGGTTCTTCACCATACTTTTCAAACTATCCTTTAGCCGTTTTAGTCGGACGCGATTACAGAAAGATAAGAAATCTAAAACTTTGACTAGTTAGAATTCACATGGTAAATTTTTACCTGAAGAAGTTGTTCTACTCGTGAGACTAAGTACATAAATGTGGTAATTCATTAAATCTTAGGAATTTTTACAGTAGGAAAGATAAGTTAAAAGATATCTAAGCAAAAACTCAGGATCTTAATGCTCGAAATCGCTCTTTATTGAACATTCATGTAAACTGTATATTTACAGAATGTTTTTATAAATATCAAAATAATATCTTCAAAACTAATGTTGATTCACTATATTATATACTGCTTCAAATTTTTTACTGAAGATCGCGACTTATTGTTTCGAAGTTTTATGAAGAATTTTCGCCAACCCCTCTGTAAATAAATCCATTGTATTTGAAGGAGTACTTAGAAAATTAAGAAAATATAATAAAAAGTATTTGCATTATTTCCAAAAATTAAACCCTGCCTAGACTAAACTATCGATTATATATCGATTACGTCTTCATAAAATGATCTGGTCACAGAAATAAAAAAAAAATGTAATACAATGAAATTATGCCACGACTCCAATAAAAGAAAATTTTAGGTTTGGGCAAAATTTTTCTTTTGAGTTTTAATAATGCATTTCAGGCAATTAGTAACAAAGATAGGACAATTATTCGACTTTCGACTTCACAATTAGACAGATCTGAACAAGAATTAAACTGATACAGTATTACTTATATTTGAATAATATTATCACGACTTAATTTATTAATTAAATTTATGGTTTATTTATTATTTATTTTTATTGATTATTTTTAATTATAACAGTCAATTAACTATTTATAATCATATTTTAGAAAGCAAGCGAATTCTAGAAAAACACTTGTAGCGCCATCTAGCGAGTAATATTTCAATATGAACTTCCGTGATTGCATAGAAAAGGCAGAAAAGATTTATCAGAGCAGGTAAATTTTATTTCATTAAAGTTTTTGCAGTTTCTGCTTATTTATTCCAACGAATACGGGATAATATCCTATTGAGAAGCAGTAAATCAGATTTAAATATAAAATGTAAGAGGCTATTTCAGTTAAGTACTGTACTTGAAGGTGATAGCTAATTACCTTTCAAGTATTTCGAAATTCCTTTATGGAAGTTTCCTGGTAAATTATATGACATTAAAAAGATGTAATAATCTTACCTCGGTTACGCAACTTATTCCTATAACAAACTTCACGAAGCAAATGAACAAAACGAAGATTTCTTTCCTGTCTTTCAATAAATCACGCCATTCATCCAAGATAGCAGTAATAAAACCTTCCAGCATACAAAACTAAAACAGAAAAATACGTAAATTAAATTGGATAAAAAGACCACGAAGTTTCTGAAAGAACTTTAAACCTATTTTAATTTTTATCATTAATTTTATTGTAACTTTTACCGTTATGTTACTGGTTTCGTAGTAGTACGAGTGTGTATCACAAAGAGCTAAAGTAAAACAGATTCCACATTTTTGAAATGCCACGACATTTTTCAAAAATACAAGATTGAAAACGATGTTCTGAGCTTTTTTTTTTAAAAGCCATGACTTCCATAACAGCCCACGTATAATTTGAATGCTGACCAAGCAATAAAATAAAATATGTATTTTGATCATGGTAACTCTTGCAAGCATGTAATTATCCATAGTTAGAGGTTAGTTTCGAAATGTGCTTGAAGAGTCAATAAGGTGTGCGATCACGTGTAATTAATAAGACAATACGTGTGTAGTAGTTCATGACTTAAAATATATATGTTAACCTCCCTCCCTAAAATAATGTCAATCCTAAATACTGCTTCCCTAACGAGTATTGAGATGTTGGTGGCGCCACCTTATATTTTGTTTCTTGCTTAAATATTGTATCTGTAGCGCTGTTGAGATGACACACAAACAAATGCCCGTACTACCGTACAATGTTTGCCTATTTATAGTATGATTACGGAGATCTATGTAAGTTAAAAACGTAAGCATTATATAGCCAAGTGTTTATTATTTTTTTTATTTTCAAATAAACGAGGATTTTTGTTTCCATGAAATATTCGATTAAATTCGTACCCAGGTTATTTCAAAAATTAATTACTCTATTACTCCAGAGAATACAAATTATTTGTATTCTGTTGGGGCTAAACTTACCTCACTGTCTATACCAATGGTGAGTATAGTTAAGAAAAATATAACAGCCCATAGCGGTGCAAAGGGTAACTGCAGAATTGCTGTTGGATAGATCAAAAATACTAGGCCTGGTCCTAAAATAAAAATATAAATTCATAAAATTTCTGCAAAAGAAGTACAATTGGGTTACATACTACACTATATGATAATTAATCACCAAACACCTTTGAAGTTCGGAGGAGGTGAATTATGGTATGGTCCTGCTTTTTCGTTTAGGTGCACTAGTGTTAGTGCCTGGAATCATGAATGCCACGGCCTAAGAAGCAATTTGGACAATTCGTCGCTACCCATACTGTGGCAACAATTTGAAATTGGCCCATTTCATCTTCAGCATGACAATGCACCTGTCCGTAAAGCAAGCGGTGTAATCGAGTGATTTGAGGATATGGGAGTGGATGAACTCGAATGGAGGGCCCAAAGTCATTGAACAACTTTGGGATGAGATGGAGCGCCAATTGAAAGTCAGACCAAAATGCCCACAAAACACCACAGAGCTGTTAAAACATCTTGGAGGAGAAAAGGAACCAAATTCTTGCAGAAACCTATTGCAAATTGATGGAAAGTCTTCCTCGAAGGGTAGAGGCTGTGATAGCGACGAAAGGCGGACCTACATCATACTGACGCCATATCAGATCCTGGTTAATACATTACTAGGAGTGTCCTGTGATCAATGATCATATAGTATGTCACAGTTCTGAGCCATTATTGTGTTATTCTTTCTGGACTTTACCACTGTTTAAATTACAATAAGCTCGATAATTTTTAACAATAAATATGTAGTGGTTAAATGGTAGTGTTAAACTTATTATATCCAACTTCTACGATATAAAACTTATTAAATGATGTTGGAATAAAAGCTACGAAGATAACACAGTACCTTGGTCTACGACGTTTTCAATATCTTGTCCATGTTTTTCAGCCATGAAACCAATAATGCTGAATACCACAATTCCTATGTATATACTCGTAAGAAAATCCATAGTAGATGCTATAACAGAAAGTCTATAACAAAGATTAAAAATAATTAAAAATGGAAGAAAATGAAAAACTAAAATAGTAAACAATTGAAATGTAGAAGAAATTTCTCTTTTGAATGCTTTTGCATATTACCTGTAAATGTTGTTGTGATATCTGTTGTAGCTGCCCAGAGCCACTAAAGAACCAAAACCGATACCATAACTATACATCACTTGAGTTGCAGCAGCAAACCATACCTAAGGAAAAAGTTGCTTAATATAGTTCATTTCCAACATAAATTCGCTGAACGGCTACAAATTCCTAGTTTTAAAAAGTATTACAGAGAGGGTAAATTCGTGCATTATATCATTTAGTGTTTTTCAAAGATACAATCTTACCTTAGGATGCAAAAGCTTTTCGAAGTTTGGAACGAAATAGAATCGAAGACCATTAAAAGCTCCTGGTAAGAAAAGACTTCTTATTAGGAGAATAGTCAAGAGAACGTAAGGTGCAATGGCAGTGACCCAAACAACCTGGTTTAGAAAAAAGGAATATAATGGACTATTTAGCAGTATTAAATATAGAATAAAAAAAAGTACAGTGTACTTTCTAATACGTAAGATCCAAATACTGTTGCTACCAAAAATACAACCAAAAAACAAAAAACCCATTTGCCGCCCCCTTCCCAACATGTCGCCGTGGGCGTGTGATCTAACTTGATTTACAAAAGTTTTACTATGATTGTACTTTGATGTAGATCTATGATCTAGATCTATGATGGTAATTTGATGTGTCTGTATCAGCCGTTCCGGCCTGGCGTAGTGGTCTAGGTGACAGCCTTCCCCGAGGCAGATGTGTCGAAACCTGGCTTAAATCCAGGCATTGGCATGGATGATTAAAAAATTTCCTTTCCTGTATTTGTCTGCGTCTTCATCTTTCTCTTCAGGTCTGAAATCATTCCTTAATGATTTCCTGAGGAAGGCAATGAGAAACCACCTCAGTATCTTTCACTTGAATTACTACGGATTCTTCTAGGGGTACGCCGTATTTGGGAAAACCAAAGATCTATAGAACAAGGACGTTCGGACACGAAGATCGCAGTTCGGTATGAACCGTAAAAACCGAACTTACGAAAATATGGGAATGGATGCGATTGATTCACATGCAGTCTGGAGACTGTGCAATCAATTCCCGTCGGGCATAGAGGAATTTTACCAATCTTGTAATAACTATGAACATGATCAATTCCTCCTTTTTTTATAACACAGACTTTGGTCAATAAAGTCTGAAAATATCCTAGGACACCAAACACACATGGAACGGTTAAAGGTAACAATCCCTCCTCACATTTGTACAGCAGCGGACCAGCCATGGTATGTACGCTACCGACTGGAATGTGTCCCAATATCTCATTTATCCCATAAGTCAGTGATCCCCAACTCCCCGTCCGCGGACCGATACTGGTCCGTAGATCATTTGGTACCGGGCTGCCCAAGCTCAGGGTTCTCGTTGATTTAGCACTTCACTTGATTTAAATCACTTTATATTCATTTTTTGGTGTACCTATTTCATTTTGAAGGCATGTTTAAATATAATTAAGTTAATCTAAAATATAATCAACGCCCCCCCCCCCCCAGGGCCGCGGTAAAATTATCAAACGCTGACCGGTCCGCGGCGATAAAAAGGTTGGGGACCACTGCTATAAGCTATAGAAATTTATTTGGAGGGCCACGATATAATTTCACTTGCCTTTGTAAAAAATATGTTCGAAGATCAACACCGCTTTTGGAGGAGAAAAACTCCATCCCAAGGCATTGGCTCATTGCATGGTTATTGGCGCCATCTACAGGGAAGTGTCAATGCTATTGTGCTGTGCTCAGATTTGGAACATGTGAATGAAACATTGTAACACAATGGCTGCACTCGAACACATTTTAGCCGTTCTTCTAAACTCTCTGAACCTGGCTGACCAATATTAAACCATTTGGAATGCTTACTTTTCGAACAGTGTGTTTCCAAAATCAAGTCATTGTAGAGCATGTCTCTGACAAGATTGTTAAGATGTCACTTCTACAGGTAAGCTCCAGAGCATTGGCAACACTACACGGATGCAAATATTTTTATATTTTGCGGGACTGGTTGAGTGGTATATTTCGAATATTGTAAAATTTGTTAGTTCGAAATTCCCATCTTCTCATTTAACATATAATGTACTACTATAAAAACACTATGAATGGATAAGAAAATCCTTACCTTTCCAGTCCATTTCGGACCCTTCCAAAGGCAAAAGTAACAAAAGATCCACATTGCTATCAAACAGAACAGCAAATCCCATCTTAAATTACCAGGATGTTCAGCACCCGCAGAAATATGTAAGATTCTGCGTCTAGATTCAGATAAAAATAGTAAAGGTTAGAGAAAGCTGACATTGGAAATTATCATAAGTCCTTGTTTTGACAAAAAGAAAAATTATAAGATACAAAAATTTAATATGTAACACTTATGTAAAGATAAAAGAACATATTTCACTTACTCCCAAAATTCTGTGGTAGATGATCGGCTTATATTAAATGGAAGACAATAATGCGAAGTATTCTTGTTACGGCACTCGGCCATCTGTTCTTCCGTCATGCAGTTTTCTGTATTCCATTCTTGGTGACACAGGGACCAGGGCACAGGATCTCTGAACGACCATACCAGAAATAACAGAGCCCATGCCATTATAACGATATAGTACACATCTATCCAAAACGTTATAATTACAGATGCTATCCCAACTCCTGTAAAAAATGCAATAAACATTTATGTTCTCAACAATGATATATATGAAAGCATTAAAAGGACATTTAAATGTTTGTATTCTCCTCCCCCCCCCTTCCCCCCCAAAAAAGACACCAAAATTCTTCGTTTCACTGAAAAATGGATTTCTGTAAAATCCAAGGAAAAAAAATAATAATTAAAGTTTTGGAATAGCCGCTCTGCCATGAAATGCTCGCAGCATGCAGTTCCCGTTGGTTTTGGTTGATACGGGGTCTTGGAGATGGGTGTTCATCTCGGAAGTTATCTGGGGCACAGTTGTCTTCTGTTGTCGGGTCACTATCTGTTTCAACACCCTGTCGGTGAGCTTTGACTTTCGCGCACTGTTCCGATTTAGTGAATAAAAGTGACGTGTCAAATAGCAGATTTTTACAAATTAAAAAAATTATCATCGTCTGGGCTTTGATATGCATCAGTGAAATCAAGTGGCACCTCACGAAAGGTAACACAGAAATATAATTCTCTATGTCGAATACAACAGTAAATCTCTGACCAAAGTAACTCTTGGTGACCTACATATTAGGATGGAAACCCTAAAATAACTGTTAGGTTGACCTGAAATTATCACCACTTCTAGAGAAGTAATTAAATCATGTTTTAGATGTGTAGTTATGTTGATTGGAGGATCAGTCCTACTGCATTTGGTATCGACTAGTTTTGAGGTTCTTCCAGCATTCTGCATTCTGCTTTGTGAGTTGAATCAAAATATGGAGATGTTGGATATTCTAAAGTGATGCTTTATGACTTCTTCCGAGGCTTAGCAGCAGCTGAAGCTAAGGGGAACGCATGTTGTGTTTTCGGCGAAGACCATCTGGCTTGATAAGAACGAGCCACCCGGCAGCAACTCCTAAACCACATCTTCATCCAAGAAAAATTCTTTTGACTGTTTGGTGGTCCACAGCTGGAATTATCCATTGGAACTTTCTTCCCCAGGAATAAACCATTGCAGTAGAGCTGTAGGTGTCAGAATTGACTGAAATTATACTGAAGCTAGGAAATATACACTGGTCAATCGAAAAGGATCCATGTTACTTCACGATAATGCAAGATCGCATACGGCAGAACTTGGATATGAGATTTTGCCTCATCCGCCTTATTTACCAGACCTTTCGCCAACAGATTTTAACTTGTACATATATGGACAATTTCTGAAGAGCAGGAGAGACCTCCAAAATTGTGATCTCAAGAAGGACATCGAAGGATTCCTGAAACGCCAAACCACGGATATGTGCAAGAAAGAAATTTATAACATAAAACAGCGTTCGAAACATTTTATAGAAGCAGATGGAGCCTATTTTGAATAATAAAAATTACACCCGAAACCGTTTTTGAATTCGTTCACTTCAAACCAACATTTTAGGTTACCAACCTTATAGAGTAAAGTTGGACAAAATGGGGACAGCGGGACAAACGGGGACATTCAAGTTCTACTTGATTAGTATACTATCGGCGGTAAATCATAGTATTACTGTTATTGGACCCCATAGCAAAAGTTTGAGTTGAGTAGTGAAGGTCGGATGACTCTTGCTTAAGTTGTAGTGTGATTTTTAGTTTTGAAGTGAAAAGTTTTCAATTTTTGCAAACGTTTTTGGTGTGTTTTACTAAGTTATACGCGAAGATAAGTATTGGGCGAGTACATATTTCATTTCCTTATCTGTTAGTCAGTGTTTTGGCATGTCCTTTATTCTGCTGAATCGTTTATATGACGAGAGAAGCCATTTTTCGTAAAGTAGTTCACGGTAGGGTCAAACGGCGACATTACTGTTGGTTCAAAATGGGGACGAACGCTCGAATGTTCGAACGCTGAGGAAGATGATCAAACATTTATTTACGATTACTATGCTTAGGCCAGTTATATACTGTAATGAATGATCAATTACAATATTCCTAATGTTATTTAATGTCATTAAAGTATAAATAATCAAAGTTTTATATTAACACAACATTTTACATTGTTTCTTATGGGAACCCCATTTTGTCCGACCAGTTGTCCAAAATGAGGTATTACTACATAAAAAAATTTAGAATTAAAATATAAATATAAAAATGAATTTGATAACTTATCAGCACCACTTTATTACAGCAAAAGACCCTAACTAAATGAATAATGGTTTATAACACTTTTTTATTTGCTAGATTTCGTTCTATTAAAGTTAAATACCCCTTTTGGACAACTTTCCCCTACATATAATTACTTCAAAACTCTGAACGTCACTTTTCAGCATAATGATGCATAATTATCTTACAATATTTAATTCTGGTTTTCATTAAAAATAAAGTACCTTTGAATAAGGGACACACTTTCCAAATTCCAAGAACTCCTACTTGCAAAAATTGACCAATAGCAAGCTCCATGAAGAAATAAGGGATCCCAGTACATACTGTTGCAAATATGTAGGGAATAAGGAACGCTCCTAAATAATAAATACAAAAGAAGTTTTATTATTGAAATAGGTTTTAGATATTGTTTGTCTCTTCATCTGAAAACACATTACAATCCTTCTTCATTTATACAGGGTGTTGCAAAATTCGTGTATAATATTCAAACTACGTGTAGGGGCATGGCTATGGATCAATATATTCCTAATGAACCCATGTCCGGAAACGCCCCATTAAGGCGCTAAGTGGTCCTAAAGTGAGCCTTTCCTAGAGATCATATTCTTTACTACACCAAAAGAAATGTTTTGCAGGCGAGCTATTTTTGTTGAAACAATTGAAACAAATAAAAATAGCTCGCCTGCAAAACAGATGTTGGCTCGCATGCAAAACATTTATGGTGTAGTAAAGAATATGATCTCTAGGAAAGGCTCACTTTAGGACCACTTAGCGCCTTAATGGGCCGTTTCCGGACATGGGTTCATTAGGAATATATTGATCCCTAGCCATGCCCCTACACGTAGTTTGAATATTATACACGAATTTTGCAACACCCTGTATATATTTTGTGATGACAAATAGATTTTATAATGTCTGAGATATGCCACAGCAGCAAGAGTACAGGCCAAAAATTGATTTTTGCATTTTCAGCTTGACTGGCAAGAGTTTTGGTAACAAGGGGATACAAAATTTTTAAGATATTGTACAAGATATTACAGAATGGTTAATAGGATTCTTAATAGTAATTAAAGGTTACAACACAACTGAACAGTAATATACTGAAAGAAGTTTGTAACATTAAAAATACGAAATTGTAGATTATAATCTAAAAACCATTATTAAAGTACAGTAAATCCCCGATTGTCCGCTGACCTCTCCTGTTTCACTTTTTTTACTGTACAATAAATTACGGAATTAAACAAAAGTAAATCTAGAATAAGGTAAACAATAAAAGAGGCTAACAAAGTAAGTGAAGACAATTATAGACAAAATTTAAAGAACGACCTTGTGGGCGGAGCTTAGGCCGGCAAGTTACACCAAATTACAGGAGAGCCTTCCATAATAATAAAATTTAAAAATAAATAAATAATTTAAAATAAAATAATTTATAATTTATGTAATGTAGCTATGTATTTTAATGTAAATAAAACATGTTAAAAGCATTTTTGTGTTGATTTTCGTCCTTTTTGGGATTATCCGCGGAATTCGCTTATCCGCGGTTGCCGCGCCACCCAATTCCGCGGATAATCGGGAGTTTACTGCATAGGATATAGACTAGCAAAGTAATATCTTGTTTTGTCTAATGTTACCCTTGCTATTCTTAAGGAAATCAATATTCAAATATTGATGAAACGTTACTTTTGTAATACTATTACTTTCACTATATTTTTTAGCACTATCTTTAATTTTTATTATAATATTAGCCCGCTCTGGAAGCCGTGCATTAGTGATTCGGAAAACTAAATTACAAGCACAATATAAATCTGCTTAAAATGAGTTAATCATGCTCCATGCCTGCAAAAAAAATCTCCTGAAATGCACTCATTGCCTATGTCATTAACTAAAGACATCTATCGGTAGGTTTGGAAATTATTTCAATAAGGTTTGTAGTCCCTATTCCACGGGAACTACTTGATCGATCGGGATTAAAAGTAGTCTATATCCTGTCCCGTGTCCTAGACTATCTGCATGCAAACTTTCATTGCGATTCGTTGCGCTGTTAAGGCGTGATTGAATGACAAACAAACAAACTTACAGATTTTCGCTATTATATAGTAGTTAGGATATGAAGACTTAGCATCACTATTTGAATCTTAATTTCTCTTTCCACCCATTCCTACCTACTTTAAGATTTACCATAAAAATAGTATATGACTAAACTATATGATTACTTACAAAAAAAGATCTAAATCAAATTAAAATACTATTATATTAAAAATTTATTTTTCTATTTAATTTTTGATTAAATTTGGGCACCTTTTCAAAATTTCGCTACCAAGATTGGTTCCTTAAATTAAGTAGCAGTTTTTCCTCGCAAATAAATCACATTTTCTTTAAAACTTGTTTTAACATGAAATCGAATATTTTCCTAATCATCCCTAAATACTGTATAAAATTTATGGAAGCTATATTATATATAATATTATATTATAAAACTTCAATATCTGTGTTAAGTAAAAATCTTAAATTTATTTTTATCTTGTGGAATGCTCTTAGGTTCCTAAAAATCTACTGTTCACCAAACACTGTAAAGTCATGACGTATTTTATTATAAAAATAAAATCCAAAAACAATGACGTGAGAACGATTTCTACAATGCGACAACATCTACGTCTTCGTCAACGAATTTTATAGCAATAATAATTTCAACGGCCTAAAAGAGACATATAGTAAGAAATCTACAAAAATTGTAGTTTGCTGCCACTGCTGTTTTGGGAAGGAAAAAAATTTAGAAATTTAAAAACAAAAACAAAAAATAATAGTTACTGATTTTCCTACTACAGTGGCGCCACCGTCGAAGGTTTAGAACTGACAGCCTTATCAAACCAGGAGTTTGGAAATTTACGTGCATATTTATGATAAGGTTGGAGATTTTAATGCAATTTACTGTTAAAATTTTGTATGTTAGAATCTGTAGTTTTAAATCTGGTAGTGGAATTAATGTTGTTCAGTTGAATTTAAAATTTTTTACCAATATTTATTATTCTTATACAATTTAAGGTTGACAACAACACTTTATTTTTTTTTTGAAACCTAGATATTATCTAAAAAAAAAATTACATCCTCTGGTAGGAACTAAACATCTCTCACCTCCTCCATTTTCGTAGCACAAGTAAGGGAATCTCCACATATTACCAAGGCCAATGGCGTATCCTAGGACGGACAACAGAAACTCGGCCACACTGTCCCATCGGTCACGCGGATGAAGAATCTCAGGGCGGTTATGTATCAAAGCCAAACTTGATGCAGTGGTTGAATGTATTCCTGGCGATGCACCCCCGGATTCTGCATTGGCAGCACGTTTTGGTCTTTCCTCTGTCATCTACAGAAAGTAAAGAAAGAAAGATTAGGATGCACTGTCTTACACTGGAAGTAAAAATGCGTAACTGATTAATTGCTATATTAACTATTAATTGTACATTGAAAGTAATCACAGCGATACAACCGTGGATTATGGATTAGTAATTTAATGTTTCCTTAGCGACCTCTATTGCAAAGAATCCTAACTATTTTTTAAATTTCTGCAAAGTAGAAGAGAACAAAATGTTCAATATTGTTTTTAATTCTTTGCATCTTTAACGTACCTACTGTCCTCCAAATGAAAGTTGGCCGGCGGAAGTTTGAACTGCGCAGCCCTTCCGGTAGCTGATCAATTATGTTTTCCTGTCACAATGGACGCCGTCGTCTGTTTTCACTGAGAAAGACATGTTAATAACGCCAAATTAAAACGTCTCTCAACTATTTAGCGTTATTTCAATACCAGTTGCTAACAATAAGTATTTATATAAATAAATATATGTATATTATTTATAAATACAATGCTCTTTTGCAAAGTAATAAGCGATTACCATAATGGCGGCGTCCTGTCATAAAATCACGGAAGTGTCTGACCAGACTAATCGATCATACATGCGCAGATCTCACAAAAACAGAGCGGCCATCTCTCATTTCGAGGACAATATGTACTGTTATTATTTTTATACTATTCAAATTTTAAATATAATCCATATTTGAAAGTGACTTCGGATAAGGAAAAGAAAATGCCCAGGCAAGGAAAAGAAATTGTGACTCCTGTTGTTTTTCGCCTCGTTGCTAAATTCTCATCACTATTCTCTTCATAATCAAATGGGAGCCGATCTTCCTAGTAATTCAGAAATACATAATCCATTCCCCTGACTCTTAAAATAGTAGAAAATGTTCCAAATTATACTGCTAGCTTGGCCTTACAGTAACCTGTTCTTATCACTCTGTCATATTGCTTTCTGTTGCAATATCAATTAAGAGTTCCGTTTTTTTTCAAATATTCTTCTTTCTCTGTGCAAATACTAACTTTAAAACACAAAACTAAGAATAAATTGATATGGAACGAATAACAGTAAAAAAAATATATAATAATGTGGCTTAAGTATATGTGAAAAGATCAGCATTATTTATTTGTTTATTTATTAAAAAAACATTAACATACAGTACAATATTATATTAAATATTAAGATCTTTATGTTACTATTAAGAACTATAAAGAATTACATTATTTCTTCAAGAGAGTTTGTCAATTAAAATTGTCCTTATTTATTTTAATTTGAAATCATCATCTTTGAAATAAATACTACATTAAAAAAGCGTAAATACGGTTGCTATGGAGATATTGTAACATTAATACCATTCAACAGAAGCCAAATTAAACTTATCAAAAGTTAAATTAAAATTAAGAAATATATTTTCACTATATAACGATATTCCAAATGAAAAAGAAGGTACAGAAAGTAATAACCCAAATATCATCAGCTAATAAAAGTTAAAAATGCAATGTGTAGATAATCTCATAGTAATTCAGACTTTCTTGCAAGTATTCTCGTTACCATGAGGTTTTTACGAGAAATATCGAATCTGGTTCCAAAGAAATTCATAAAGAATAAAAAATTCCTCTTTTAAATGAATTAAAAACACACTCCGACGTATTCTGATGCATTGGATAAATAACTTACGAACAAATCAATTTTTATTTTCCTTAGCAGTTACAGCAGCATTACATTTTATTATGTTGCGAATTTTTATTAATTCTCACGTGGAAATTGTCCATGCGTAAGAAAATCGCTACGGAAACATGGAGTTTTAAAGCTTTGTATTGATGTATATCTTTACATTGCCGTCGATATTGCTTCCTTCAATGGCAAGTTTAAAACGACGTTAAACTTGCATAGATTAGAAGTTTAAGAGCGGTGTACACCAAGCTTTCATTAACTTTGAGGGTTGTCAGATCTTCCAGTCATCAACCAACGAGCCGTTAAGCTTAATCAGTCTTCAAATAAAACTTGGTGTGCACTAAACACATTTTGACAAAACTTCACAGATGAAGCCTTGATAGCGTATCGTGTTTCTAAAAGTGATTGATTGGTTAGTAACATTTAACGTCATTTTCGGATGTCTGTTCATAGGCGCAGTACGTTTCAAAATGGCTGCCTCCATGGAGAAGAACAAAAACACGTGGACATAATTTGTTTCTTCAAGACACGAAATGAACCTTTAAAGGAATTAATCGTATTTAACATTATTTTCGGAACATTTAAAAGGCTAAACTATATCTAATTCATCGTCAAAATCAAAGGAGTCTGTTTCAATCGGTGCCGACGTCAGCCATATTGAGAAAGATGGCTGATGGAGTTGAAATGAATGAGTTGAAGGACGAAATTCAACTGTTAACATTTTTCTAAGCATCTACAACGCCCTGCTTTGTTTGAAAATTTTCTTATTTTCCTCGACATAAAATGGTGAAACTGTAGCGTTGTTTCACTACAATTACGATTCTATGACCAAGACAATTTTTTGAAAAATAGATGTTAAAAGTATATAAAGCTAATTACCAAATGAACAATATTAGGGGTCGTTCAAGTAGTACGTAAGCATTCAACGGGGGAGATGGGATCAGATCAATGCTTATCTAAGGCAAATATGAAATATGACTATCCTCAGTATTTCATGTATATTTTTATATTTAATTTATTACATTTTCATTCCGTAGTGAATATCATATATTCCTACTATTTAAATTTGTAAGATAATTTACAATTATTAAACTAAGAATTAATAAAACTATTAAAACTTCGATATAATTGACTTTTTATTTATTGTTCAGTGGTACAGTGGACTAACGAACCTCTATTTTGCAAATTTCTTTATTTTGCGAACTTTTCTTTGGAACCAATAACATTTTGCTAATTTCTTCGTAAAATAACCTCCAAATAGCGAAGTGCATTTTCAATTTAACGAACTTTTTTGTGGTATCTATTTTTTTTTCCTCCTTGAAATGTTTTTATTATTAATATTCCCTTAGAGGAAATAAAAGAAATGTGGATACAGCTGAGGGAAAAAGAAGAAATTAACGATGATGTGCTGATTGATGATTATCTTTCACTTGATTTTGAAGACCTCGGAAACACTAACTGAATCGAATATTTTGAACAGTGTGAAAAATAAAACAATACAGCTATGAATTGCGATGAAGATGAAGATGACGAAATTGATCATGATGCAGTAATCAAAAAACCTTCGTATGATGAAATGCTAAAATCATATGAAACAATCCGATGCGGATTATAATTTGAAGAAAATACGCCTGAAGGGGTTTTTGGTACATTGCAGAGATGCGAGACATACTGTAAACGAAAAGGCTTTTTCAAAAAAAAAAAAAAAAAAAAAAAAGACTTGGACAAAATTAAAAGACTTTATTAATTAAAGTTTAAGTACCAATATGGTAATGCACGCTTTATGTCATTAAAATTATTACGTTTATTAATAATATTTATTGTTTATGTATTTTAAATCCATTTCATATAGTTTAAAGTAATTTTAAAAGGTGAATCTCTATTTAACGAATTTTCCATATAACGAACTTTTTTTCGGGATTTAGCGAGTTCGTTAAATAGAGGTCCGACTGTATTTACTGTTAATGATTTGCCAAATCTTACGTAACCACAAAGGGTGAGGGTCTGTAATGACTAAAAATGTCTTTACGTAATACTTGAACGGCCCCTTACGTTTTGTCAGAATTAAATAAAATGGATTTTTGTTACTTTAGATTGTTAAGATAGATTAAGTAAAACATAAATGGGTGGTTGCAGTTACATCTTAAAACCAATTTCTGCTGATCGAATGATCACACAAAAACTGCTGCCGCAAAATGTAAAGATGTTTTAGCCAAATATAATCCTGGAGCGGGTATTTATCTGACTGTCAATATTCTAAATATATGCAAGAATCAATTTTTAAAAGATCTTGCTGTGCGCAATTTCCGCATTTTTTATCTAATATGAAGGCAAGGAATTATCAGAAATCGACACGATTTATCAGACATCTGTGGAAGGGTTACTTGTATCTCGTTTCTTCACAAACAAGTCAATTCAGTTTTGTAGTAAACACTAAACAAGCGACTCAGCACAATTTACCAACATGCAAAGACCTAAAACACTTGTCCAGATAATGAACAGTCTACATTTAAACATTTGTAATTATTTGTTGTGGTCATAGGGCTTGTTCCAGAAATTGATCTGTACTTCTGAATGATCTTGATTGCTACTTATTAGTATTACATCATGAGCATAAATGTAAATCTTGCAATTTTTAATAATATCACTAATAGAATTTATATATAAAATAAAAAAAATCAAAAGGTGAAATATGGATCTCCTTTGCCGTTAACATGGTAATACATTATTAATCAAACTGGTGAATAAATTATTAGATTAATTAAATAAATAACCTTTGTTTTTACATTACCTATCCTTGTTTTATCTTTGTTCTATTAAAAGTAAAAATTCCCGAAATGCAATTCGGTTGTCGCCATGTTCCATTAACAACAATCAAAAGCGAAAACCTTATCTTAATCAATGGTAAAATAATGTCCTGCCTTCACAAATTCAGCGCGAGATTTGATTAATCTGTATTTTTATTTCCTACTGAAAGTTTGTTTAGAACCAATTTTTGTGAAATCGTTACTTGCAAAATATTGTAACATCGATAATTCAAAAAATAGGACTAACTGTGAAAAGTAAAACAAAACTGCAAGAAAGGGCTGAAAAATGTATTAACTAGACTGTAAAAAAAATAAAATAAGAAACAAACCATGAACGCTGTAAGTTTTAAAGAAAAAAAAATTCCATTAAATCCTTCCAACTGTCTCGTTTTTGCTCGTATGAGTTTTTGAGCCTACTTGAGTCAAAACTTTCAACTTTCTGCCTATCATCACCTAAATAATCTTTCCATTACATTAATTGCTGTACTTACCTTGTAGTTTCACCAATTGCTTGTTTAGAAGAGAAAATATGCGATTTGTAGTTGTGAGCATAAATGCATTCTATTTCGGATAAATATATCTTCCTGCTTCCTTTGACTGAACAATAAATATGCGCTGAAAGAATATTAAAATGGAATCTACACGGCTCGATATATCACTGAATGTCACGTGTATCACGTTGATTTTTAGTTGTTATTCTCGTGAGAATGGCAACAATTCACAGCTGATTGAATATACTAATTGTTGAAAAAAATCTGTGCTCAATAGGAGTTGATTACTGAGTGATCTTTATTCAAATTAAGCAATTAAAACGTAAATGGGTTTTAAAACATAGTTTTTTTAAAGTTTTTGTAGACAATTGTTACGTAGCTGATAATAATGCTGGGGTATGCTTTGTACTACATCATTGCAATAATGAATTTTATACAAGGTGATTAAAACTATCTGTATCCCCTGTTTTTCTGGAAAACCACAGGGTACAGGTGGTTCGCGTGAAAATTGTCAGTACCAAATAGTACCCAAAGAATCGAATGGTGACATTGCGGATGTCCGGTAGAAACCGGAAGTGGGGGTAATCGTGGTCAACTTTGAAATTTGAAATGAGAACATAGTTCATGTGTGGTATCGTTGGATAGATCTTTTGAAAAGAAACAACTTTTATTAAAACTTTTTTTCTCTAACATTACTCGTTTAGTCACAATTTAGGAAGGAAAATGTTGGAGCTTTGTCATTGCAGCTATTGTTTGCGTTTCCTTGCACCCTTCGAACACTGATTTAACCATTGTCAATTTCATTGTTATCAATAATTGCAATTGTGAATAAACAAGGAACATTAAAGAATAAAGGCATGCACCATTAATATTATTGGTTATTGTTATCAAATGGTCTTTAGAAATTTTGAAATGAACGTAGCATTTTTTTTTCAAATAACTGAAATTGAGATATTTTAGTATTAAATGCCTACACTGAAAATGTATTATCAGTGGAGTTACTGTGAAGTTAGAGGCTGTGAGGTTATAAATTTGAATCGTGTTTATTTCATTTATATTAATCACATTGTGAGAAATTTAGAAAGATTATACAAAACCATATCATTCTTTACAAATCCCTTATATCTTGAGTCCCAACGTTGTAAATACTCAGTCTAAAGAAGCCTATTTTAGTAGGTTAAATATTTAAAGTATAAAGAAAGATTGCGGATGTAGACAGAGTTACTACATATAGGCTACTTCTTTTTGTATTTGGAAAAAAAAATAGTTGAAACAAGGAAACAAGGAAAAAACTGGATCACATCGTTCGCGGTACCGTAGTGAACCCAAAAACAAGTTTCATTTTTGGCAACTTCCTGTGAGACAGCAAGTGACGGCAGACCTGAATTTGTATTTTTCCCCTCTCTACAATTCTTACAGGTTTTAATAAGGTTACACTCCATATCTGTCCGACTTTTAGTTTGGGCTGTAGAGGTGGTGATATATTTCATTTTCAGCCATTCAACTTCTTGTAAGACGGACGATGGACAGACAGACGGACAAAGCTTATTAAAAGCTCTCTCCCCTTTACACTTTGTGTGCGGGGTCGTTAAAAAGCTAAAAAAAGAAAGCATCAATATTTGATAATCTGGTAATTTCGTCCATTAAACCTGAAAAGAAATTATTCCTATGTAAATTAACTAAGATATATTATGTAGGTTTGGAGCCTAGACATATTAAGTCACAAAATAACTATAATTTTTTATCGTCTATAGTAAATATTTGTAATTCTAAGCAGATTTCACACTTGGTTTCCTGCTAAGTGTGCAGTTATGAAATTTACTTTGTTAAATTATTTCAAGTAGAATTTGGTGACCAAAAAATGACAGTGAAGAGAAGTACAGAGTTCATAAATAGTGCAAACTTGTTGAGAGGACTTGTGAATAGCGACAATGACTATGATTTCTCTATAAAAACCATTATAGTAAGCTATATAATAAAAGTGGTTTATAACCATACACATAACGAAACCAAGAAGTGAATTTTGTAAGCCTAAAACCCCCAATACGCATGTTAATAACATTATATACAGTAAACAACATGATGATATACAT
>JAFIDM010000007.1:13246864-13257032 GCA_023159025.1 Thereuonema tuberculata | reverse complement strand
TATCACCAGTAATAAAATGAAATTTATCCGTAGATGGAGTTTCTAATACTATTATTTATTATTATTATTATTATTATTCACTTTCTCATTTTAACCTAATGGATATCAATGAATGCACGGACAGTGGTCAAGTGCACCCAAGTTATTCCAAACTAAGGAATCTTCTGACAATGTTACAAAATTAGTTTAAAAATGTTTTAAAATTAGTTTTTGCATTTCTATTCCCACATGTCTTGCTTCTAGAAATTCCACTTGGTGTTAACTGGGAAAATTCCAGTCGCCGATATAATTATTGGCCTAATGTGAACTGCTCTCAGTTTCCACATCTGCTTTATTTCAATGGCCAACTCTTGTGTATTTATTAATTCCTAAAATATTTTATGAAGGTTGTGGTGACTTGTAGCAAATTAATAAGTTGTGCGTTGTTTGTGGAGTAGAGTTTAATATCATCCATGTAGAGTGTGTGATTTTGTACGGTGTCAGAGTGCCTGAGGTTAGCCTATAACCGTGTTTTGTGTGGTCTAGCATGTGGCTCAATGGATTCAAGGCAAGGCAGAACCAATGAGGACTCAAGGAGTCTCCCTGGAAAATACCTCTCCTTATGGGAATGGGGACTGTAGTGATGGAAGTGTTGGAGGTGCGTAGGTGTAATGTTGTTTTCCAACTCTTCATCGTAGCATCCGTAATCTTAGGGGTATTTTATAGAGAGGAAGAGTGTGTAGAAACCATTAATGGGGGACTGAGTCAAATGCCTTCTTGTAGGCGATGTACGCGATGTATAAGTTCCTATTCTTCGCGCGCGCCTGCTGCAGCATTACCGAGTTAATTTGGAATTGCTCCTTACGACCCCGGGAAATCCTGCGATAGCCCTTCTGTTGTTATATCTCGATGTGTGTGCAGATTTTGTCTGCAAGGCAGGAGGTGAGAAGTTTATTAAGTGAGGGAGGCAAGAGATTGTACAGTAGTTTGAAGGGTCGCTGTTTCAGTATTCTTACTCTGTAGGTATCTGACACCGTGTGTGAGGAAGAGAGGCATATGTTCTGGGTGTTGGATTATGTTTAGTGAGTGCTATCTTCCCATGCTGGGACGTGAACCTCTTCATCCATAAGTTCTGGACACCGTCTGCATCAGGAGCCTTCCAGTTGTGTGCATGTTTTAGTGCTGTCTGTATGTTTGCGAGAGTAATATGATGGAAGGGCATGAAGGGTAAATGTGCAGTGAGTTGTTCCTCTGTAATCCATGGTGCTTTGTCATTGTGGACGATGGGGTTTCATCACAGATCGACCTTATTTATGTAATGTCTCGCTGGTAGGAGTGTTTGTGTTGCATCTAATAAAGGAAGATGTAAGGGATCTGCAGATTTTTTTCTCATTGTATTGGAAAGTGTTCTGCTGTTTGCGCAGAGTGCACTGCTTGTATCTTTGTAATCTTTTTGCAAGTGCACTCAGTTTTTGGTTTAGTGTGTTGAGATGTTTCTGAACCTGGGTATGATGGTTTTGAGTGTGAAGCGCGAATGTGTGCGCGCTTGAATACCTTCCTAACCTGGGACATAAGTTTCTTTTTGTTTCCTGCACAGTATTGTGTGAGCATGGCTATGTTTCCTCTAAGATCCTCGGGTGACTTTATCCTGCGCCACACCCGATACAGCCTAATCAATACCAGAACAAGATCTCATCATAGATGATTGGACCCTGTAGCCTACGTAAAGCTAAGGTAGTTCCCGCCCCCACCGCGAGAAGGTAGGGTCCATGGGGGCTTATTATTATTATTAATCATCTACATATATAAAAGAACCATTTTTTTTCTGCCCGCTCCTCCTCCGAAACCATAAGATACAAAAATATAAATAAGGTGTCAAATGTTAGATACAATACTGAGGATGTCAACAATTTATTTTTCATAGTCTGGGTTAACCGGAAGTCAAGTGACGTAAGGTCAACATCTAAACCGTTCATTTTAGATTACCAAAATGAAAGACTTAAGTTGTTCCTCCCATTGAGATAAAATTTTTAAAGGTAGTCCAGTCGTGGTCAAAGGTCACGTGACTGAGAAAATGACGACCACAATCCAAGATCACGTAATCACTAAAATTTTACTTGACAGATTTGCTAGTTATTATTAATACTATTCAAAAGTAGAAATTTAATTTTATTATTTACGCTTGCATTTAACTTGAGCATTTTTTTTATAAAATTAATAATGAAAAAAAAAACTAAAAAAGTCCTTTCTTAGATGCAACACAACTGCGAGTCACTGTGCTATAGTTTGACTGGCTTCGAAAGATGACAACTTGCCAACAATGTGCAGAAAACGGAGTGTTTTCCGCATAACATAATATCAGAAGGTCTGTAATAAGTCACTGACTAAACCAACCTCTAATATTTCATGAATAATAAGCAATTTTACCATTTCTCACTGCTTTCTTCTGCAGCATCGACTACAAGGAATATAACCAGCATTCCAGAAATGATCATAGCGTATCTTGTGCGATTGTCTGTACAAAACGTCAAAGTGAATACTGCACAATGTCTCTTAATCTACACAACTACATTGTTGAAAAGTGTAAACAAGACGACCAAACATTGACAGGCAAAGGATTTTAGTAAGTATAGGTAAATTAAGCTTAATGGAACTAGTTTAGCACTTTAGTTACCAAGATACGAACGGCAAAGTCATGTTGTTGATTAAATCTACTTGGACATCATGTTCAAAAGAAACATGAAATCAAAGTGTAAGAAGACAATGTGAATGGAGATAATTTACGCAATGAGAATTTTTATAGTGTTCTTTTAGTTTGGAATGTATGACAATTATTGTCGAGTCGATACCATGTCATTCTTACAAAATCAAGTTTAGAAATTATTCAAGTACCTATTTTCAGTATTCTTTAAAATCCAGTGTAGATATTGTTTTGTTGAAAGCTAGCATTTCTCTCAATTTTTTTTAGATCATATTTGTGGCATCACTAGTAGATTATCGACGTTTTCACTATGGGGACTACGTGTATCCTGTGTTTTATGAAGTTCTTGGATGGGTGATATCTTGTACCTCTGTTGTATGGATTCCTATCTATGCAATTTACCTACTCATAAAACTTCCTGGACCACCGAAAGAAGTAAGATTTTGGCTTTTGAAATCTAGTAGAATATGTTTAAATATTTTCGAAATGATGTTGAAAAGTAATTTATCTTAATTAGGAAAAGCAAATTAACCCATTTCTAATGGTAAATTATAAAAGATAAAGGTGTACCACTACAAGCCATGCTGGTCCTTGGGTGCACGGGAGGTTTAGGATCCAGCGAATCTCGACCAACAGAACTATTGTCTTCGCCAATAAAGAAGAGATTCTATATTTGGTCATTTTTGATGAGTTAATCATGTCTGGTATTTATTGTGACATCTGGTGGCGATTTTTTAAACTATGTGAATTTGATAACTAAGAAGAAAATAAGCAATGTTTGAAATTTTCATTAAAAATTTAACCAGCATAAAAATTCCCTTTGTTGTGAACAATTTTTAATTCTGACTTATTCACAAAGCTTTTATTAAATATCAATTATTTTTAAGTTTTGTTTCCAGCGTTAAATTTTCCAGGTGTAGTAAAAATTTTCCATCTTCCTTTTCTGCACCTTTTCCATTTCTTCCTTTTCAATTATAGTTATACAGGGGTGTCAGGAAGAAAGGTCATAGTATTGATTATTCTAAGAAAAAGTTTGTGAACATGTGTCCTATTCCGTACGGTCTCCAAGATAGAGCTATTTCTTATTACTCAAGTGACATAATAAATTCTAAAAAATTCTAACATCAATGCACTTTGAAAAGTCAGATACACCAAATAATGAATTACGGCGGTAGAGAAGGATACTATTTCCCACCAAACTCAAAATATTGTACATTCGAATAGCTGTATCGAAAACCAAACCGTTAAACCGTTCGGAATAGACAAATGCTCATATAAATGTTATATATCCCAGAATATTGACATTTTTTCCTGGGACACCGTGTCTATACATCCAGTGTAGAAATGTTCGAGGTATTTTCTTTCAAGATTCTTGACTGCTATTCAGTTGTTAATAGAGCACATGGAAATGCTGGTAAGGTATTCTTCCAATCCCGGATCTGTTTTACAAGAAAAATAGAGAGAGGCTTAGCTGATAATTGAAAAATTTTATGAACGTGAATATAGCGAATGATAGCTAGTGTCATATGGGGCCATGTAATATGCTAATGCAAATCACATCAAAATGGAACAACCAAGGGTTATTTTTAGCCCACATGTCTGTAGTCCATTATATCTGTGAAAGCACGTGACAGCTCCATATATGATGAACGATTGAGCATTAGTTACTCCGGGCAGTTCCGTTTACTGGTTTTGAACATGGCGGTTGCTGAAAACAGATCTTTGTTCGTTCGTGCTAATAAAACCTTGAAAAGTAAGGAATTAATTGGAATGTTTATTGTTATTTTAAGTCCACTGATAATCGTTTGATCAAAGAGGATCTATTATCATAAAACGTCTGAAGTAACGAGAGCCATCCCACAACGACATTCCAGAAGCCACCAAGCAATAACCCTAGTGAAGAAAGGAAGTGAAAATGATTGGTTTGCTGTGATCACGTGCCTCTACAGGTATAGTTAACGGAACTATAGATAAGTGAGCATCGGGTCACTAAGTGTTCCTCTCCCACAATAACGTTTGAACCGCTGGCTGCATCATCTTCAAATTTGAATATTGAAGGACTATAGACTAACTTTCGTCTTTGAAATCTTTTCGAAGTTTGTCCAGAAATTAGTGCGACAAGGCAAACAGTTCCCATAGAAAAGCATTAAAAGCATTAGAATCTCAACGACGGATTTCCACCTTCTTTCTATTGTTTAGACCAGCGGTCGGCAACCCGCGGCCCGCGGGCCGCATGCGGCCCATGAAGCGTTTTGGTGCGGCCCGCGGGGCGTGTTGGAATTTTTTTTTTTTTTTTTTTTTTTTTAGTTTTCAAAGTAAGATTTTCCTTTTTTTTTTTTTTTTGGTTGTCAAAGTAAGATTTTCCTTTTTTTTTTGGTGGTTAAAATTTTTGGCCCAAGTGCGGCCCGCAGTAATCCCCACATAACATATTTGGCCCTTTCACAACAAAAGGTTGCCGACCACTGGTTTAGACAATGTTAATCCTTAAATCCATTAATTTGATTGTGGGTTTGATGATTAAAATTAATCAACTTCAATTTATGTGGATTTAATTAATTTTTTTTTTTAGAAAATAGAAAATTTGTATTTTTTATATTCAGTTGATATTGTAACTTATAAACGTAACCTTTTGTCGTTTTCAAGGCTTTCAAATAATAACAAAAAGATGAGAAAAGAAATTGTACGAAATAAAATTTTCATAAAAGTAGGTTTTAAGTTCTTTCGATCTTAAAATTCTTATTTTGTCTATTATTGGTTTCTAAAAGATCTCGCATACGAATCAGATTGTAGGATTACTTACATATTACATCACGATTTGTTTATATGCGATTCTTGAGTGGTATTTATGGGTCGTCCTTTCACTGTAATAACTGGACACGTTATCTTCTGAGCCTGTCATCGGTGGAGATTTGTCTGACGAATCATAAAGAGGACGAAATGGCCGTACTAAGACCCTCGCCGGTGTTAGCTCGGGGTGCGGAAATCATTTCGGTTTCATTCGTGTTTCATTGCTTTTTTATGCTTTTATCAAATTCCTTTTGAGCCTGGCGGACCGCAGACCCGGGATTTGACACTTTTTGTATTATGGTGTATTTTTGGTTGTGTTATCTTTTGTGGAGTCCCGTCTTCGCATCTTCTGAGTCTGTCATCAGTGGAGGTTGTGTGGCTGACAAGTTCTAAAGAGGACGAAACGGCTGTCCCAGACTCTAGCCGGTGATAGTTTGAGTGCAAAATCTTTATGGATTCTTTTGTACCTTCCTTGGTTGCAATTTTATGTACACGCTACCTATTACTATTAATCAAATTCAGTAAGTACCACTGGAGGACAGTCATTAAGAGTGTATGCATTAAGTGGCTTTTAATATATACAAAACGACATCAAGAATATTACGTTTGTTATGGTAGCAAGGTACAGCATAGTATGTAATTACCACAGACATTAAAGTTTGATCAATTCTATTCTTCGCGAACTCATGATTTGAATACTATCATGCCATCTATATCATACTAGACTCCTATCTTTCTCTTATCAACTTATTGGAAGAGTGCGAATATTGTTTTCTAACTAAGTATTAAGTTATATTTCGCTATCCAATCTCTTATCTTTCGCTTTAGTATTTTCTACATCATACAGCATTTTTTTTAGCATTTATGGAAGTTCTGCCATTTTGAAAAACAAATGATCATCAAAAATTGATAAATATATTTTCTTAAGATGGTTTTTATTTGTACTTTTTTATTCCTTCAGAGATTTATGGCTTCTATTCAGCCTCAGTTTAGCCTGGAACAGCTGAGATCACTGAAACGACCAAAGTCTGCTTTAGAGATGCAAGATGAGGAAAGAAGGAAAAAACAATTGGCACAAAAGGAGCTTCAGAATATTGCCATGCAATCGAGTGCCCCTGCTGTGTTAGGACAGGAAACCTCCGCTGAGAAACAGGCTAAAGTGTGAAGATGTACAGAAACAACGTATATGCGTTTGCTGCAGATCCAACATATTCTTTATTTGCACTAATAGTAAATATAAAGTTATGGAAACCAACATTCTTTATATAATAATCTCTTATTTTTCTTCCATTTCGTTTTTTAAAGGTAGGCAATGTTGTCAGTGTTCAGTAATTAATAATCATCGTAATTGATTGCTGTTGCTATAATAGTTGAAATTCGAAAAACAATTCGAAAAACAACTGCAACACCTTATTTAAATTTTAAAGAAATCAATAAATAATTTAATTATATAGAATGAGAATTTAGTAACCTTTTGGTAGATAGTGTTTTATTTTCAGATTCTTTGAAATTAAAGCAAAACTTTTTCGTTTATAAACTTAAGATAAAGAAAATCAGAATCTTAAATATTAGTAATTTTTCAATTATTTAGAATTTCACTGCAGTTTTTTAGAAGATTCATCTAAAGGTATTAAAATCTGAAAAATATATCCTTAATTTTAAGATAAAGAATAGTTTTCAATAATTTCAAACATTATTGTAAGCCATGTTGCAGAAGTATAATTTTATGGAAAACGCATTCCTTTTAATTGTACATTTAAGCAGAATATTTTATAGCAACTTTGGATATCAAGACTAAAAGTTCACTGTGAGGATATAGGGATAGTAATGTAGTGATATAGGATAAAAGAAATAATTTTTCTATTGAACTTGACATCTTTCGTTATGGATTTTGACGTTTCTTCGAAAAGAAAGACAATCCTCTAACCACTCTTTGTATTAGTTAAATTACCTTATTAATCCTCCAGAGACAATTTTGTCTGATTTATCGACTTGCATAACGTTAGCAATAGTCTTTCATGTTTGTCCAATAGACCAGTATTGTCAGCGTAAGCAAAGCAGGTGTCTTTTAACTTGTACTATGTAACTAAATTGAAATTTTAGAATAGATTTGAATGAATAACTGAACAAAATTGATTTATCTGTATCAAAAGCTCTGGCGATCTCTAAATTATCCTTATTATAACCTAATCAGTATTATTCATTCAGAAAGACGTAAATTATTATCAGAAACATTGAAACAAAAATAATTTCAGCCAAAACATAGAAGTTAAAAGATTGTTTGAAAAAATTATTATTATTATTTATTTTATGCAAGAAAAGAGAACCGAAATGTCTTTTAATAAATAAATAAAAGATTTAAGTGTTATCTCCTTTATAATAGTATTGTTTTTATTTATATTAACCCTTAGTTTGTTAAAATGTTTGTAATTCATAGGTTTTATATTTTAAATAAATTTGAATTGAAACATTGTCAGTTTTGTTTTTTTTTTTTTTATACGAGACACACAAAAAGAAGAAAATCGTAGGTAATGGATTGCTAATTCCATGTATGCTCAGCGATCTCTATTGCAAAGCATCGTAACTATTTTCTACATTCCTGCAAAGCATTTCTGAACAAGGTTTTCGATATTATTCTTTGCATTTTTAACGTACCTATATATTTTTATATTTATATCTAAATGTTCCATACCTCTTCTTCAATTCATCTCTCTTATAATAAGTATTATTAAACATCTTCATCAACACACAGAAATAAATGTAATAACATAAACATTTATTCTAAAAATGCAAATTTTCAAGGAGAAAATCATCGTCTTTTTTTCAAGCCTATTTATAGAATAAGTTGCTAAATTCCTAACTATCTAGTTAATAGCATGTAGTCTAAAATTGTTAAGAATTTCGCAACTTATTCTGTAGATAAGCTTGAAAAGAGGAGACGATTTTCTCCTTGAAAATTTGCATTTTTAGAATAAATGTAGTTATTATTACATTTATTTTTGTGTGTTGATGAAGATGTTTAATAATTTTTATATAATCGATATCGAAAAGTGGCTTCGGATAAGAGAAAGAAAATACCCGAGCGAGTAAAATGAACTGCGGCTTCTGTCGTTTTCAGCTGGCTGACAGTTCTCTTCATCATATGGGACAAATTTAATAGCAATAGCCGATATTCCTAGTAATTCAGAAATACATAGTCCATCATCCTCACTCTTAAAATAGTGGAAAATGTTATAAATTATACTTCTGAAGCTTGGCTGTGCAGGCCTTACAGTAACCTGTTCTTATAGCTCCACCGTATTGTTTTCCTCCATCAATGAGTTCCTGAAAATACCCTATTTCTATGTTTCAGCCTCTGAAACACGATGGTGAAGTCCGTTTGTCGATCCGATCTTCTGTTCGGGAGTTATTAGGGGGTACAATGACAACAATGCCAAATATCTCGAATATATGGACTGGAGGGCAGGAGTGTTGGCACCTGAAAAATATCCCATTCTTAGTGTTTGGACCTCTGAACACGATGGTGAAATCCGTTTGTCGATCGACCTTCCGTTAGGGAGTTGTTAGGGGAGGATAGACATGGACGGACGGACAAGACAAACACAATAACAAACGATTTTGGTCTCTTTATCACAATAGCTCCCAAATGGGTCGCTAAAAAATTAATAAGGTGTATCCTATGTTACAGTAGGGTCATAGCGAATAATTGCAAAATTTGATTACCACACATCAAAGGATGTGGGATTGTAAAGAAAACATATACACAGACATTAAATTTTATTATAACATCAAGTGTTGGCGACTGAAGCGAAGCATTCGAATTTGTATTGTTCAATGTCAGCTGAATGTGCTTATGAAGACGACGCGATATGTTTTCGTTTCAGCAAACGCCTTTTTAACATTTGTGAAAGTAGAAGCAGTTTGAAAGACGAGACCTTTTCAGTATCTGCATCCGATAGAAAGTTACTAAGACATAAGGACAATTGAGGACCTCTATGGAAAAATTACTACTTGCTATTACTATTATTATCAGCAATTCTTTTGGTGATAATCCAACATTTATTCGATTTTCTTTGTCTAAAATGCATTCTTACAAAGAAAGGCTTAAGTGCACTTAAGCCTTTTGGACCACTTGAGGTTTACGCCCCTATCGACGTCACGTATGACGTGTATCCCACATGCGGCGAGAGCTAATGGGATAAACAAACATATAACTTTGTTTGAATTACTTAAAAAATCATCAATATTTCATATTTCAAGACGATGGTTCAATACTGTACAGATCCAGTACTGTAATAATTCTGTAAAAACGCTTGGAATATCCTCCTTTAATACAATATTTCATCTGTATCTAAACCGGTTACAACAAAGCACATGGCTTTGTTTATCCCACATGCGAAGCAGTAGCGTGGTGGGATATTTTGTAACTACGAAGCTCCGCCTATCCTCAAGTGATCCATTAAATTATATCCTTCTTTGAAAATATATTGCTGTCGTCTTCTTCAATAGGCGATAATCAACTCTATATCCAATCTGAAAATTTTGGAAGGCTTACAATCGTTGCATCCAAATCAAATCTTTTAGTTCACTATCTATATCTATTAGGGTTAAAACGAAGCACATGGCTTTGTTTATCTCACAAGCCAAAAAGTAGACTGGTGGGATATTTTGGAACTACGAAGCCCCGCCTATCCTCAAGTG
>JAFIDM010000007.1:13231320-13246854 GCA_023159025.1 Thereuonema tuberculata | reverse complement strand
TTTGGAAGGCTTACAATCGTTGCATCCAAATCAAATCTTTTAGTTCAGCCTCCATATCTATTAGGGTTAAAATGAAGCACATGGCTTTGTTTATCCCACAAGCGAAGCAGTAGCGTGGTGGGAAATTTTGGAACTACGAAGCCCCGCCTATCCTCAAGTGCTCCATTACACTATCACGAATGAATGAAAGCGAGTCTGTCCACATATTCAGTTGAGCACATTTTATGAACTGTTTTATTCAAAATCTACAGTAGCTTGAAATATAAAATTTAGCTTGCTCACATAAAAATCCATGTAGAAGTTATTTTGAACACTTAAAACTGTAGGCCAAAATTTTATAAGAACTAATTGTTTTTTAAAACGTGGAAAAAACCCGTAGGAAACGCTTTAACAAAAGCGCCTTTTGTTTCGAAAACAAAAATTTGTAATTTTTAATACTCCAAATGATATATTTATCGTATTCTACAAATATATCATTTTTGTAATAAAATGAACTTTAAAATTGTGTTTCATCGTTTTTGTAATAAGGACAGATCCAAATAAAACAAATTTATACTTTAATGAAAATAAACAATTTATTTAAAAAAAAAAAAAAAATTGTCAACTTCTGACTAACACAAAATCGAAACTGTCTTAAAAACAATTTTTTAAAAACTCTTTTTTTTTTTTGTAGTATATTTTTAAATCTTATTACTATAAACTAGACCAGCGTTTCCCAACCGGTGGATCGCGGAAGGGTTACAGGTGGGTCGTGACTTCATCCTAAAACTATCAGAAACCATCGAATAAACCATCAGGAAAGATCAGAAAAATCGAAAATCGATCATATATAAGGAAGGAATAGGATACAAATATGGTGTTATTCTATATTCTTCTATTCCGATATATGTGGAGGCATTCCAATAAGGAAAGGTGGGTCGCCAGCTGAAAAAGGTTGGGAAACACTGAACTAGACAAATTAAAACAAATAAAAAATATTTATTTTTTATCTAAAAATAAAATAAAATAAATAAACAAGAAACTTCAGATTTTAGCAACAAAACGAAAAATCTTATTTTTTTTCTACGTCCCGAACCATGTAGCCTTAAAAGCACCCACACACTCTCAAGCACTTGCTCACGCTATAATATACGCCGCGCCGTGGTGATTTCCTATGATGACACGAAGCGGCAACGTCTCAACTCCAGCTACTCGAAAAACTCGCGAAAACAAGTTCACCACTTGCGTATATTTTGAAAAAAAAAAAAAAAATTAGCAGTTTTAAAACCGCTCCGGTTAATTTAACCCCACATGGTATGTGGAAGGTTAAAATGCCTAGTCATTCACTCACTGGAGAAACTGGAGGAAACAGACGTAGAAATTTCATGAGAGAAATTCGCAACACTAAAACTTTAAAAGAAATATTTGTTTTTAAAAACTTTAAAAAAGCCGTAACAAAGATCATAACAAATGCGCCATTAGTTTTGAAACCGAAACAAAAATTTCAGAAAAGCGTCATTATTTCTTAAACCGAAACAAAAATTTGTAATTTCTTATAATCCAATAGCGTCGTACCATTAGTCATTTTTAAATACTTCAATCTTAACATGTATACAAATTTATTATTTAAATTTTCAGAAGTGATTTTGATAGTGCGCGAGTCTACTCAAAGCTCGGCTTTTAGCTAGTGAGTTTCACGTTTTTTGAAATGATTAATTCTGAAGGGTGCAAATGATTTCTGTTTTCTTCCGACTTTTCTTTCCGACAGACTCAGCTGTCAAATATTAGTATAATTGGCCGAGTATAGTTTCTGAGGAAATTGCGGACAATCAAACACCTCTGAAACAGGCAAAGAAAGTGAAGTAAGTAACTTTTTTTAGTAACTGGTAAGTTTTTTAGTTGATTTTTCCTTCAGGGCACGATATTATTTCAAATTCGCTTCTTAGGGACCCTCCCCCAAGTATCCCGTAACTACCTGCCAAGGTTGATAAAAATCAGTTGGCCAGCAATTCGAGAATAAAATTTCTCAGTTGAAATCAAGAGATTTTCAATAATTACCCTAAAAATGAATTTTGCGTATTTCTGTTATTATTATGACAATGTATTAGAATGAAAACTTTTATCTGCCGTGATATAAAAAGCAACAGCATTCTTAAAGATAAAATTGTAACGCATTGATAGATAGCTTCGAGCTACATCAACTCCTAACAATAGGCCTATTTCAAAGTTATGTTTCTCAAGCGCCACAACAGTAAATAACGATATTCCTTGTGATGTTGAATGACGCAATCGAAGCATTATTTTCAGAATAATTCGAGAACAGTAAATACGAAGTAGTTTCCTAATAAGGAGTGCCTTTAATAGCATTTTATATGTCCTTCTTTTACGATTGCCACCTGCATTTTTGTGTAACTGACGACTGAGACCCTACGTTTATATCCTCGATCCCATCTCCTTCAGTGATAATGAGAAATCTTAAAAGGCAGATAAAAAAAGTTATTAAATCTCTGATAAGCTTTGTTATTGAGCTGCATTTCCAATAGACAATGATGATGGGTAATTCACGTTAATGGACTTTGCAAACGATAACAATAGGCTCGTGAACCAGTCTTAAGCCCATTCGTTGAATCTGAGAATTCATTTCACTGAGCGCGTGAAAAGGTCATGCTTCAGATTAAACACTTTCTATTGATAACTTTTTGAAAATTTTTTGAAATTTTTTGAAAGAGATGCAGAAACAATTCCCACTGCCTTCGAAGCGACAACCAAAGTAGTTCGTTTTTCATGAGTAAGTAACGGCATTTCCTAATTTCAATTTTAATTTCATGACGAAACATTTAACATAAAATTTCAGACAATTCAATCATTGCTTCTCTGTTATACTAAATTAAGCCTGATTAATTTACATTTAATTTTATGGATTATTGGATAATCTAGTGAATTTACGAGCTTCAGTTGACCAGTTCAACAGCTCAAACTAAGTCACGAACAAGTGTGCCATTAAGATTTCTATAACTCGGTAAAAAATCAGGTTAATTAATTGCTTTTTTTGTTTATAACTCACTCATAAAACTTACATATAAACACAGATTTCGAAATGGAGGGAGTATTTAATGATTATAAATAGAAATTGAGTTACCAATAAATTGGAAAGGTGTAGTTAGTTCACTCAAAAGCTATTTTTTTTAACTGTATTAATTTATTTAATGGTATAGAATGACGTTTTAATATTATTCAATAAATGTACATACTTTTTTCTTTGTTTAATGCGCCTATTTAATACAATAACCTCCAAACATAATATCTATAAATGAATTAATGCCATATCTTTTAGAATGAATTAGTTCTGTCATATTTCGTTGTTGGAGAGCCACAGTGATTTCGATTAATCATTGACTTATGTGATCCTGATGATTTCATGGTTCTCTCTATAATGCGTAGTCATTTTAAAATACCGAAATTTAAATGTTATCCATCTATTAGAGATGAGTTAATATTTAGAAAGAGATTAGAAAAAGAGGGAAATCCCCAAATATGTGGCTAGAAAGCTTTTTGTTTATTTTAATGACGCTAGTAGATGAATCTTGTAATTACAATTTCTAATGTTTTGACGAATTTCACTTTAATCAGTATTTCCTAAAACAAAATTTAGGCCTCTCGATTACAAGCCCCCTCCCCCGACTGAGGTTTGCTACATCTGTGGGTGGGATAAATCTCGCAATCGGTGTACTTGTTTGCTATTTGTGACGAAAATGAGTGAAAATCAGAAGCTTACCTGTAAATATAGTAGTTAAATGGCCAGTTTTAAAGTTCGTATAATTCTGTTTGCGGAGAAACATGGGAACCGAGCTGCTGAGAGAGAATTTGCTGTTTTGGAAGATTTTTTTTATATCGCGCGAAATTTATGCACCCCTATTTCAAAACGATTTTTTCCTCCAAAAAAGTGCGAAAAATATGCGAGTAAATACGGTATATAAAAGTTAATATTAATTTTTAAATAGAGGGCACATAAATTAGGGGCAATTAAAGGTGATTTAAGTTTTTGTTTTTTGCAATAGGAATCAAAGCTTGTAAATTGTCATTCATTTATTTTAATAAAATACACTCAGTTGTCAGTTTATTAGGTACACTACCTCTCTTCACATAAATAGACAGGTGTATCTAAAAGTTGTGTAGACATCAAACAGCCAGAGCACGGGTGCAGGTGAAACAGCTGTTAGGGGGGGGGGGGCTGACAGAGACAACGAAACAAAATGTTCGTAATTGGTACTTTTTATTTATTTATTTATTTACAGTGATCCCTCCATTTACGAGAGTAATTGGTTCCACGAAAACAGCTCATAATTGAAAACCGCGTAAATGAGCCTTGGAAAGCTGTTTGAAAATAGATATTTTTCCATATTCTCGAATATTTTGTGCAATTTCAACTGTCTTAAAGTGAATTCATGAAAATGGAAGGATTACTGTATTTATAAAAGCGACCTCTAGAATAGGAAAGGCGTTTGCGCCAAAAGTTAGCTTCGAGGAAAAAAGCGTTAAGACTTTCACAATGTTTTCCTCCATATCGTGCGGTGAAGCATATACGCCAAATGGAAATTCTAGATCTTTCTTACTTGATAATACAAACAGTGTATTCTATAAATACCATCATCTAAGAGACAAATAGTAATCAATCTTCTTCTGAAAAAATGGAATGTTATGCCTCTCCTATTCTAAGGGTCTCAAATGATTTCGAAATGCAAAAAAAAGTTGAAGATCACTGCACAGAATGAAAAAAAAACAATAATTCATAAAAGATTGATCAAAATAAATTGTTTTCGGACGGTTATTGGTCTAAGCGGAGTCTCCCAAAATAGAATGCAATTTCGGATAAACAATGTGGATATTAAGGAGTTAAAAGGAGATTTAAGATTGAATTCTCAAAGCTTTTATTTTGTTTTGTTTTTTGCTTAGATTATGCGGTATTAGATTGTAACATTTTTTTTCGAAGATTTAAATGTGATTTATGTGATTGTATGGAATAATATGACACACAATAATTCTTGATTAAAGTCTTTACATCCATTTGGTTGTGGTTTCCAATGTGCTTCTATATAATGGATCTCTTGGTATTCAATTGTAAATTGCTGAAAGAATGGCTAAAGTTTTAAATGTAAATGATTTTTTTTCTTATCTATTTACGAAGGATAAAATCTATCTATATATAAAAGAAAAGTTGATTTTTTCTGTCCCTATCTCCTCCGAAACCACAAGACACCGAAAATAAGGTATAAAGGTATAGTATAGGTAGGTATAGTATTGAGGATGCTCACATTTTCATTTTTATCTACGTGGGGCAACCGGACGTCCCGGAATACCCCGAAAAATCCCCGGGTCCCTCCCACGACGGTGTCATAGACGAGTTCGTTGGTTCTGAAAGGAGAATCCACTTTTCCCAGGTTACTAGTACAACTATAAAAAAAGTGGCGCCATTAAAAATACGTTTGAAATATATGAGCCGTGTATTTTGAAAGTGACATAAGTCCATTTTTCAATTCTTTTTTTTGTTAACTGTAGTAACGTGTGCAAATTCCACGTTAGCAATCATAGACCACATTTTGCGGTTGAGTGTATTATTATTGAGTATATTATACTCATTCGCAAAATGTGGTCAATGAGTGCTAACGTGGAATTTGCACAAGTTACTACAGTTAAAAAAAAAAATTGAAAAATGGACTTGGGTCACTTTCAAGATAAACTGCTCATATGATGCTATATTTGTTGATTTTGTAATAATACCTTCCTAAAAGTTAACTCATTTTACATTTACAACTAATTTTGAATAATATATTCTTTAGAATAGAAAGACCATTTTGAATTTTGAGTTTTAATAAACTTACAGAGACGTGTAATAAAGCGTCAATCAATTCCTGCCCACTATAGTCTAATGTCAAAATGGCTGCTGAAAGGATGTCATATTTCAATTAATCCGTATGTTATTGATACTCTGAACCAATTTACTTACTGGAAACTTCTTCCATGAAAGTAATAGTTCAATTCACCATGACAAGCAAATTTATGTCTAAATCCAGCAGAGGGATTCAGTATTTGATGGGCGCTTTGTGGCCATCAATAGAGTCTGAATAGATAGTGATTTTGGGCTTTTTTCCACATTGTATTAAGGAACAGTCGAGGCCTTTCGTCAACACTACGAATGTCAAGCCAAGATTGGGAGAGAGGAGAAAAATAAACACAGGAGGAAATAGACTGTACAAGAGATAGGGAAAAAAATACAATGAGAATAAATCTCAACACAATGTCAAAGCCAATTACACTTTTCTATCAAATTTCAACTGAGATCCATTATATCATCTTGACTATTCATTTTCAGCGTCCGTCTGTCTGTGTCTGTCCCCCCAGCCCTAACAACTCCCGACGGAAGGTCGGATCGGCAAACGGACTTCGCCATCTTGTTCAGAGACCCAAACAACGTAGGAATGGGGTATTTATTTCTGCCATCCGGAAAAATGCGAATAGAGTCCACTGTTTATTTTGGAAACAAACAGTCGACTGTGCCTCAAACTGTTATAGATACAATCGAATAAAAATATAAATTGTATAATAGACACTTTAAACTAAATCATATTCTTTCAAGTTGATCGAATCATTAGTTGTCCAGTAAAAACATTCCCAAATTTCCCCTTTTTCCGGTGGACAGTTGGCTGTCGTTGCGCGGCGGATAAATCTTCCAACGCTCCTTAGATGAAGTTTAGGTTTTAATGGGTTCCCCTTAATTTTATGCTTTAGCACAACTTTAATTTTACTTGTTTCTCCTATTTGTGAAAATCCGTGTGGCTTTTAATCTGAGATACGTTCTCATATTTAAGTGTATTTGTTATTCTATGCAACTTGTTTATCAGTTCGAATATTTCTCTATCCTGGGTGTGTGTATTTTTTCCATATAAAAGTATTTTACCAATATTTATTGATATTTTGCAAGTTTGTAGCTAATCTTACTTCAAACCCTTTTTCAGACTATTTATGTTAAGAAAATGAAATTCGTATTATGGTATTGAGGGAACAGACCTACTACTTGGGGAACGGTTGGTAGAACCCCTTATTTGTTTCGATTAAAACAAAAATGTCGTCGTTCTATCTACAATTAAGCATTCAATTTCATGTGATGTTTGGTTTTATTCTAGAAACATACTTCGTAATTTTTACAACTCTTCGTTGCTCATCTGAAGGAAGTCGGCCTTTTCCCCAATGGCGGACGCCCCTCCGGGTGGTCGAGGGGACCCCAAGGAACCCACCTCAATGGCAGAGCTTTCTCCGAAGATCCAACCACCGACGGAGGAAGCCCCCGTGCAAAAGAAACCGCTCAAAAAGAGGGAGCAGTGGTCGCGCCCTCTCGAGTTCATTTTGGCGGTGGTAGGATATGCGGTGGGTTTGGGAAATCTATGGAGGTTTCCTTATCTTTGTTACAAGAATGGAGGAGGTAAGTGAAGCTTCCTACGCTTCGTTTTAGAAACAAAAAATACCTTAGGCCTAATTGCTTTTGTATTTGCAAAATTAGTATATAAGTTTAGAGACTGTGGGCCCGGTAGCCGAGTGGATAAGGGCGCTTGACTGCGGGTAGGAGGAAGCGGAATTCGATTCCCGGTCTTGGCAGAGAGCGGGTATTTTTCCACGCTCATTCTCCTCCAAACGGGTCCTAGGTTCTACCCAGCCCTCTGTAAAATGGGTACCGGGTTTTACCGGGTTTCTTCTGTATCAGAAGATCGCAATCTAACAGACTATTTTAGACAGAATAATGATAATAGCGCATAGAATTCTTTATTTTTCATTGTTTATTGGGTCATAAAATTACAGAATTTTAAATTCCTGCTGAAATGAAGGCATTCGTGAGGGAGAACTGGGAAGTAGGCAGAAAAGTTTGGAAATAAATTAGAAGAGAATAATGCTGCGAAATTTATGTGTAAAAAGACCAAGAATTAGAATCAATAGTTACTGAATTCAATCTGAACTGAGTTGCATACTTCAAGTTATGGTCTTCCGGTTGTAATTATTGAGGTTGCATAATAACCAATGTCTTTTTGGTTACTATTTGTGCATTTAATTTTTAATTAAAAGATAAATAATAAAAAATAATTCAGTTTATATTACATATTTTTTTTTATTAAAAATCTAAGAAAAGTATTTTTGGTCATTGTAATACATAGTTCTTAAAAAAAAAAAGAAAGAAATAAAAAAAGCAATACAAGCATTTCAGACATCACATCAATATAACTTCGAAAATTATGAGAAAACGTCATATTTAATAGTTTTTTTGATACATCGGAAGCGCAATGGTACCTCAAAGGAAAAAATACAGAATGAAAAACTCACCAATGAAAAATTAGTGAGAAAATTCATGTGCCAGCAGTGCGCAGGCCTCAATGAATTTTTTTAAAGCATAAAAATTCAAACTGCGCTTTTGAATTATTAATAATAACCATTATGGTCTCACCCATTGTTAATAGTTTTTTCTTAATACGAAAGTCAGCCGTTTATGTGTAGCTAAGGAGGTGGCCTACTAATTCGGCTGATACACGTGGTTGATTTTCGCAGATAGCATGAGACTGAACCTTTCCTTTTATTTTCCTTTCTTTTTGTTTCATTTTTTATTCTCCTTTCTCTTTAGACGTACAAACCTCCTACAACGTATCCAGAACAAAAAAATTCACAAAAGCTGACCCTTGTAGTGAATCGAGATAGACTTAAAGCCGGGACAAGAGAAAATTAAAATATACATTGTATAATCAGAGCTCAAAACCATTGTTTTCTTGTTTCCTCTTTAGTTTTGTACATTTAAAAATTCGAGAAAGCTAGGCTTCTTTTTGCCTCCTCGTTTAATCTAATAGTATATAATATTCTAATGACCGGTTTCTCCAAATAGTCTTAGCTAATCCTGGATTAAGTCCAATTGAAATCAATAGAGTTGCAACCTGAGCTAATACTAATATAGTTTTCGGCCGTAAATATAATAATAACATAGTTTTGGTCTAATGCTTTCTGTCCGTCAGTCTGTGATCAGCACCACAAAAAAAAAAAATGGGTCTACAAAGGTGAAATTAGGACAAGATTTAGGTTCCCAATAATATTGATGTTTTAGTCCGATATTTTAACTATGGGACTAATAGGTAAAAAGCTTGGAGTCAAACCCGCAGAAATACATTAGTTTTCAATTCTGGTAAGATCAAAAAGAAAAAAAAAAAAGTTCTTTTCCCTGTCATAATCCTATTCTCTACTCTCAGTTGTTCTTTGATTTTCTTCCCCTCAATTTTCGGTGGCTTCCATACATGAACTCTTTATTATCTAAATTGTCAATTTATTTTTCGCCAATTGTTTTCTGTGTGCGTTTTTATGCTTATTTTCCTTGTTATATATGTACCACGCACGTTAAATTTTGCTATTACGTATATGTTTGATTTACAAATTATTCATTTATAAGCTAAGCGTTATACTAGCGGTAATTAATTTATTGCCCTTTTTATTCTTAATTTGCTTTTTGATGTTTTTTAACTCAATGGCCATAGTTTTGTTTACTTGTCTTTTGTTTATGTTTATTTTGATTCCACTGAGCTATGAGTACTAGGCGAATCCAACTGATGACGACTAAAAAGTTAGAACAATCTGTCTTGGATTCCCAGGACGAAATTTCCAAAATAGCTCAGTGAATCTTTAAATGTGGGCGTTTTTTTGCTTATTTTCCTTGTTATTAAAGTACCACGCACGTTATTTTGCTAATAATTTTTTGTTTGTTTTTTTTCCTATTTCACCAACTTTTTTTTGTCTACATCTTACCCTACGGATATTCAAAAGTTACATCGCCAACTAAATCTTATTATTTGAATAAAATAAAACTTTACATTTCAAATTGTTAACAAAATTCTTAACAATTTGGATAAAAATATAATAATAATAAACATAGGTGTTTTTATTTCTTAACTGATATTATTAGACTTTGACCACAATGTCTTAATATTTGCTGCATCATTATTTTGATCTAAAATATCGTCTTGGTTTTTAGGATTAGGATTAACAAACAAGTTTTCACTTTCAATGCCTGACCTTTGATTGAGTACAAATTCCATTGAAAGAATAAATTTGTACTTACACTAACAATGCATCTTATGTCATGAGGATTTAGATTGAACTTTGGATTATCAGAATCTAGATTTATCTGGGAATTTTTATCGGCTTTTTAGAAGATGAAGCTTATATAAAAACTTATCTAATCTTATGAATCTTATTTCCTTCTTTAAGTGGATTTCTTACAAACAAAAGTAAAATAAACAAGATTGTTTATCAAACAGACCAATTCAAAATTTGAGGGTTGCAGATAATGGCAGTCTGTTTTTTTGCCTAATTTTTTGTTTATATTAAAGAAGCTTCATGAGTCCTAGAAACTTCATTAATCGAGCCATAGTTGATATTTTTATTTATAGGTAGCGCTACAAAATTAAAAGGCTTCAAAATTAGTGTTATGTTCAGATAGATTTACCATATTGCTGCGCCTCGGGGAATCATTTGTACTCTTCCAAATATCTAAAGGATAGTAGGTGCCTGTTTAATACCTTATTTAATATTTATGCAGAACACCAAACCACCGAAATTAATACGAATTTCTTTTATTTTTCAACAAAAACGATTCGGAATCATGTAGACAATATCGTATTTATGGAAAGCCTTGGTTTCTTACCGCAGTTTGAAAGTAAATTGGAGATTTAGTTTGGTATCTTTCGCCGGAGAGCGACTGAACATGGCGGAGTTGTGTGATGCCCTGAAAAAATGGCGAAGGACAAAATACAAATCCACGACGTCCTGTAGTAATGTCATCTCGGCTGAGAGGGTTAGTTTTTGTAAGTTCGGGAGAGGGAGTGGGTTAACCCCCCCCCCCCCAATTTGAAACATTGGAATGATAGTCATTTCAAAAATCTCAGTAACCTACCATTTAAACACTCGTTTTCCGCCATCTTGTGTTCATCGACAGTCCTGCGAAAGAGGACTGTCTTCAGAAATCTCGAATGTCTTCAAATCTACGAAAATACACCACGGTTTCCCATTAGTACAATATTAACAACATGATTCGGAATCGTTTCGTTGCAAAATAACAAAAATTCTTCTTAATTTCGGTAGTTTGGCGTCTGCATATTTATTTATTTATCTTATGGCATTCATTAACCAGATGGAGATGATTGTCTTGACTGCCAGAATTGCTAGTTCTTTAGCGTAACCCAGGATGCACCACAGGGGACGAACTAGCTTTTACACCCGCAGAAACGGACGAAACACTAATGAAACATCCAAGCCCTGCGCCGGGAATCGAACCCTGATTCCGACATATCTGCCTCATGGTAGACTGCCGTCTACACCACAAGGCCGTGCCGAAACGGCTAGGTGTCTGCATAATTACTTACCCATTATATCATTTTAGAAGTTGATGGTCAAATTGCCTGTCCCTGTGAACTTCCTCGTTTTGATGAATTTTCGCGTCCTCAAGAGTTCCTCCATTTTGATGAAGGGTCAAAAATCAGGATGGTAACATACCTTGAATTTGGGGATTACCCAAAAACATTGCGTCGCTCCCAGGAACCTTTTATAAGTTATATATGATTTTCAGTTGAGTATTATAAAAAAGTACTCATCTAACATCTTAAGGTGCAACTGGAGTCAAAGTCGTTTCAAATCATCATATCTTTTTTACTAATAACTTAAGTTAAAGCTAAACTGTACCGCAACAGGCCATGCAGGTCCTGAGGTGCACGAGAGGTTTAGATTCCCAGCGATTCTCCACCAACGGGACTAGTTGAGCCCGATGCTCGCCCGTGTTTTTTCCCCGCGTAAGAAACTCTGTACCCGTTGACAGAAGGCTGGGTGAACCCTAAGGTCCGTATGGAGCAGAAATAACCGTGGAAAAATTCCCGACCACCGCTGGGAATTGAACCTGGGCGCCTCCAGTCCGCAGTGAACCACGGACTACCCACCTTTTTTACTAATGTAGATAAAACATTTAAATATAAATTCATTAAGTCGATAACAATTATAATTGCTTATTATTATTTTTCTATCATTACTGAAATTCATTTTATTAAATTACAAAAATAGCCAATATTTCAAGGCTCATGTAAAATCATGTAAATAATAATAATAATATTTTTTATTTTATTATATCATTGCAAAACATAGTCCTGTTATGATTACAAAATAAATCTCATGAACAGGTGCTAGGAAGTAAAATAGAAAACAACGTTTAAATAATATATAATAAATCAAATACATATAAATATCACAAAATCAAAAATTATCATTATCCTAAGTGAGAAAAAACATCTAGAATTTTAATTCTAGTTAACCAGAGGATAACAATTTATTATTAACCAATTTCTAATATATTTTATTAATTTTGAAATTTCAGCAAATTTTATAGATTTATTTTATTTATCACATCTTGTAGAAATTTATTTCGGTGGCATTCCCCACAAGTATTAAAAATTTTTTTAAATATTCCAATTTAAAGTTATTTATATCTCTAAGATTATAATTATTATTAGAAATTGTATTATTCATGTAAATTACTTGGTAAAGAGCTAATCTGAGAAACAATTTTGGAAATGAAAAATTAAAATGTTAAGCTTTACCAAGATAGTTGATCCTCATTTAAAAAAGAAATCGAATTAAACATTATTTTTCAAAGAATCTTTTATTGGTATTTGATGTTATTACCTTGTTCATGAGATATTAGGTTTCTGTATTTTTAGAAAATGACATGATAGGAAACTTCTGTTTTTATGAAAGGAGTCGTGAAATCGTAGGGATAAATTAGGCCTATTGTGGAAGTTGACGAAACTTAATACAGTAAAACCCCGTTATTACGCTCGTCAAGGGACCATGAACTACAAGCGTAATAAGCGGGATAGCGCTATAGACGGGAAATGATTTATGAGATGGGGAAACATTTAGACACCATTTTACAGGAAAGATACTTGATTCTGCAATAGATATAGTGCAAATGTGAGCTTATTTCCTATTAAAAAATTCTTTATTATTATTGTTCTCAGACTGGAATAGGGAATTCCTAGAGATTCTGCGAAATCCTTCTGACTTAGTGAAGAATTCTCGTCTTATGGAGAATTTCCAATTTTTCACTTTTAGAAAGGGATTTCTGCTTCGACATTTTGCACTAACTTACTGTATCACAGACCCGCACTTCAAAGAGTTCAAAGATTCCCTCCTACCAGGGAAAGAAAAGAATCTTTACAGTGTTACATTTCTTTTCGATACATAATTTTCGATGTAAAAAAAGCGCTACAAGCGGGATTTGAAGCGTTATAAGAGGGTAAAAGTATAGAGTTACACAGAAAATTCCAGGGACCGTATGAAAGGAGCGTAAAGAACGGGATAGTGCTATAAGCGGGAGCGTAATAACGGGGTTTTACTGTAATTGAAATACAGTGAAAACTCGATTAACCGTCATCGACGGGACCGGGAGAGTGACGGTTAACCGAATAAACGGATAACAGATATTTGGCAGTAAACATGTATAGTAACAAAATTTCAATGCTGGTTTGGGACGAAAGATAAACAATAAATTAATACAAAGAAAAATCTAACAAATAGATATCGTCAAACACCAAACAAATAATAATAATAATAATAATAATAATAATAATAATAATAAGCCCCCATGGACCCTACCTCCTCGCGGTGGGGGCGGGAACTACACTAGCTTTAGGGTAGGCTAAAGGGTCCACCCATTTATGATGAGAACACGTTCTAATATAGATCATGCTGCATCGGGTGTGGCGCAGGATAAAGTCACCCGCGTTCAGGGGTTAGGCAGAGGCCTCCGTTCGAAAAATATACTACAGTCTCCCGCAGGTGGTGGTGGAGAAAGTGGCACCCCATCCTGTAGTATGGCTACCACAATGCCCGGGCAACACCATCCAGCCCGAATAGTCGGAAGTGTTTCGTCTGTGTCAGAGCAGGCGACCGCCAAGACTGGGAAACCACGCCAGCGCATCCGATGGTCACCACAGATGAACCAGGATCTTATGCGCGACTTCTTCACTGTTACAAAGTTAGGTACTCAACTAACAGGATACAGACAGGCACTACACCAAGCTTTCACCACACGCTATCCATCGTTAGGGCTTAGCGAACAGCGGGTAGCGGATCAGCGACTTCTTCTTTAATTTGTGCAAGTATGCATGGGAGAATAAGATTGTTTACTACAATTGAACGTCGCTGAATCCAACCACAGGACACCAAACTACACCCCACCAGAAGACACCATTATGGAAAACACAGAAACAATCTCTACCCCTCAGTACACATGCCCCAACAATACAACTAATGAAATATTACGTGCAGCTCATGATCATTTCTACACTGCACTTGCACAATACACAGGCACAGACCCCACACTCAGGCCGCCACTCCCCAAAGTACACACATCAAAACAACTCGCCACAGTCATATACCATCTCAACACACACACTATCCCACAACACCTTGACAACATCCAAACATTAGAAGACATACATACAACACTCTACTGTGCTGCACAGGGAACCATTCGGGCACTTGGAATCAAACAACACAACATACCTCCCACTGCACGGATACAAGAATACATCCCCCCTTGGAGACGTCGCCTTGAGGGCCGCATCAGCGACCTTAGAGGAGACATAGCCAGGCTCACACAATACTGTGCAGGAAACAAAACAAAGAAACTTATGTCCCAGGTTAGAAAGATATTCAAGTACATAAATACTCGCCCTTCACATTCAAATCATCATAACCAGGTTCAGGAACATCTCGACACACTAAAACAAAAACTCAGTGCACTTGCAAAAAGATTACAGAGATACAAACAGTGCACTCTGCGCAAACAACAGAACAACACTTTCCAATACAATGAGAAAAAATTCTACAGATCCCTTACATCTTCCTCTACTGCAACTAACACAAACACTCCCAACAGCGAGGCTTTACATGAATACTGGTCGTCTCTGTGGTCAAACCCTATCCCCCACAATGATAAAGCACCATGGATAACAGAGGAACAGCAACTCACTGAACACTTACCCTGCATGTCCTTCCATGAGATTACTCTCGCAGACATACAGACAGCACTAAAACATGCACACAACTGGAAGGCTCCTGGTGCAGACGGAGTCCAGAACTTCTGGATCAAGAGGTTCACGTCCCTGCATGGAAAACTAGCGCTTACACTCACTGACATAATCCAACACCCAGAACATATGCCTCGTTTCCTCACACAGGGTGTCACATACCTACAGAGCAAGAACACTGAAACAGCGCAACCTGCAAACTACCGCCCAATCACTTGCCTCCCCACACTTTACAAACTCCTCACCTCCTGCCTCGCAGACAAGATCTACACACACATCGAGACATATAACATTCTTTCCGAACAGCAGAAGGGCTGTCGCAGGAATTCCCAGGGTTGTAAGGAGCAACTCCTTATTGACTCTGTAATCCTGCGCCAGGCACGCGCGAAGAATAGGA
>JAFIDM010000007.1:13200840-13231310 GCA_023159025.1 Thereuonema tuberculata | reverse complement strand
CACAACATTACACCTACGCACCTCTAACACCTCCATCACTACAGATCCCATTCCCATAAGGAGAGGTATTTTCCAGGGAGACTCCTTGAGTCCTCTTTGGTTCTGCCTCGCCTTGAATCCACTGAGCCATATACTAGATAACACAAAACACGGTTATAGGCTTACCACAGGCACTGTGACACCATATAAAATCACACACTTACTCTACATGGATGACATTAAACTCTATGCCACAAACAATGCACAACTTACTAATTTACTACAAGCCACCACACAGTTCACCAAAGACATTGGGATGGAATTTGGAATTGACAAATGCCGCAAGTTACACATAATACGTGGGAAGACTTCGAATTTGGAGGGTTTTGAACTGGACCATGGTTTGGCCATCCAATCCATGGAAGACGGAGAGACCTACAAGTACCTGGGCTTCCAGCAAGCGCGCGTCATTGACAACGCAAACATCAAAAATGCACTGAAGAACACATACCTTGCTCGAGTTTACAAAATCCTCAAAACACAACTCAACGCAAGAAATAAAATTAAAGCTATCAACACTTTTGCCGTTCCCACACTAACATATTCGTTCGGCATAATTCCATGGACAAACACCGAACTCGAAGCACTACAACGCGCAACACGCACTACATTCACGAAACACAACATGCACCACCCCAAGTCCGCTACGGAAAGGATGACTCTTCCACGCAAGGAGGGAGGCCGAGGACTCATCAACCTCATCACCCTACACGAAAAACAAGTACATACACTTAGGGAACATTTCCACCAAAGAGCAGAAGACTCCTCACTTCACTCAGCCATTGTCAAGGCTGACACACACCTCACACCCCTGAACCTCGAAAACTCTTCTCCAACACTCACCACCCCTGACACCCACACTCAGCAGCTGCGTGAATCATGGGCTCGTAAGGAACTCCATGGCAGACATCATCACGAACTCAGCCAGCCTCATGTCGACATGGAAGCGTCGAACAGATGGCTGACGAGTGGTGAGCTGTTTGGGGAGACCGAAGGGTTCATGATCGCAATACAGGACCAAGTCATCTCCACACGCAACTACAAGAAACATATTCTACACAATGCAAACACACATGACGACAAATGCAGGAAATGCCACACTACGCATGAGACGATCGACCACGTAATATCAGGCTGTCCCCTTCTCTCTCAAACAGACTACCTCCACCGACACAATCAGGTAGCATCGATCGTTCATCAACAACTAGCACACAAACATTCACTTATTAAGAGCACGGTCCCGTACTACAAGTACATACCACAAAGCGTATTAGAATAACCCTCATATAAACTATACTGGGACCGCCCCATTCACACAGACAAAACCATACATCACAACAGACCAGACATCACACTTGTTGATAAGGTCAACAAACAGACCTATCTAATTGATATTGCAGTGCCTATCAGCAAGAACATGCAGAAAACTCACGCAGACAAGATCAGTAAATACACTGATCTAGCACACGAGCTCCAGAAGCAGTGGAGGCAGGATCGAGTACGTGTTGTACCCATCGTTCTGTCTGCCACTGGTCTGGTGCCTCACACATTGCACCACAGTCTCAGCACACTAGGACTTCACAAAAACACTTATGCACAACTGCAGAAGGCTGTGGTACTCAACACTACACGCATAGTTAGGAAATTTATGGACACAAGCACACATCCCTAATCATTCTTGCACACATCTTTACACTTGGCAGTATGTGCTTTGGTCCTTGACCCGCCATATTGTTTTTGCTGGGGAAACCCAAGGTTTGAAACATAGAATAATAATAATAATAATAGAAACATAAAACAGTACTAGATAATAAGGTTTATATGTTTAAGCTGTAATCAGTCATCTTCTTCTGTTTCTTCGAGGCTCAAGCTTTTTTCGCGGCAATGTCCCGTATTTTACGGAGAAGTAGGTTTTCGAACGATGACGGATAACAAAGAGTGACGGTTAATCGAGTTTTCACTGTATATGCTTTTGCTTTATCTTGTTAAGCGGGTGTACGAAAATTGGTACGCCAACTGTACCTTGGGGATTTACATGATTACCTTATGAGTTCTTTGTAACAAAATTCTATTCCCAATCCTAATAATGATGAGTGTTCTCTATTCCGTAGGAGCCTTTCTCATACCGTATTTTTTATCGACTTTCTGTGCTGGCGTCCCTATCTTTTTCATGGAACTGGCTCTTGGCCAATATTTAAGGGTAGGAGTGTTAGGAATTTGGAAGATTTGTCCTATACTCAAAGGTAATTCGTTTACATGTCAAGATAAGATACATTGCTATAAATCATAAATTACGAATTGTTATTTATAACTTATAACATAGTGATCTTTATTATCTTCTTAGCAAACAAAAATTTTTTGAAGGACATTTTGAATAGGTAGTTTCATATCTGAGATAAACCATTTTATTTTTAAAATTAGTTTCGAATGATCCAAGTTAATGTATTCCTAATCACAGCCAAAAATACAGTCGTACTTGATTGGAACACTTCCAGGAAAACGGGGAAGAGATTTTAGTAATATTGTAATTTAATTAAAAAAATTACTTTCACGGGAAAATGTGGCGCTCATAAATTAATGTTTGTGTAGTAAACTAAAATGAGATAAAACTCCAATCAAAATGCACGAAAGAAAGATCCAGATAAAAATGTATACAGTTTATTTTTCTTGTGTTTTATGGTTGCGGAATCACTTTCGGGAGCGAAGGTGGGATCCGTAATCTTTTCGCGCGCACTGAGCTTGTCATCGAGGGTAAATCTGAGTGATGACGCCGAATAAGACAGAAACGACAGTCCCAGATTCCAATCGATGATGGCTCAGGGTGCAAATGTTAACTTTTGTATATTTTGATTTGTGTTGTTTTTTTTTGTTTTTTTTTTATGTAATTCGCACGCACTTTTAACGTTATTTTTATTAAGATAAAATTCATTGATTAAATCTTGATATCATTCATAAGGTTCTCTGTCCATCTTATAGCTATATATTTTACACAGCTGCCACTTTTCTCGTTCTCTGCGATAGATTTCCCTTGTGCTGAATTTTTTGAACTAATTTGATAATTTCTACAATCTCTTCCTCATGTTGTGGGAAGCGTTCCTAGCAAGTATGGCTGCGTTTTATCCTTGCTATCTCCGCAAATGCTCTGAATAAGGATATTTTAATTAAGGTCAACCGGTACATAAACCATTCATATGATGGTAAATAGACATTTATCATCGTTCATATTAAGAAAAAGTTTGAAAACAGTTTTGTACATTAGCAACACTGGGGTTCTCTAAATGGAATAAAACTGATTCTAAAAAAGTTTGATTCAAATCACTATACTAAAATTTCAGTTTTCCCTCAAAAATACTTAAATCAGATATAATTTGTTTTCAGATTTACATAAGTCATTATAGCACAGAAAAGCTCAAATTCGCTTTTATTTATGCTACTATGTGCTTATTACGCTTTTGAAATTCAGTTCTTCAGTTCAAAATTTATTGAAAGTAAAATATTTTTTAGTTTAATAAGATGTACCTAATATTATCAGTTATTTGAAGATTCACCTGCTACACACAGGGTAATTCAAAATTCCCTGTACAAACTGTAAAGGTCGGTCAGGAATACAAAAACAAACCGTGTTCATAGTGGAACATATGTCCGCAAACGCAACCCAAATGTGCTAGAAGGTATACTTTAAGATTCAGAAATTAAAGAGAAACAAGTAAGGTAGACAACAGGTTTATTAGCCGTTTACAATATGAGAGTAAGGTGTACAGGTTCACAGGAGGTGCTCAAAGTTCCTTCCACCAACAGTAATACTCGCCACAGGCTGGATTGAGGGAGAGTAAGGTTAGGCGCAATGGATCGTGTAATTGTACGTGGATTCATATACGACCTCTTCCTCATGGCAAATGTGCGCGTCGTTGCCGAACACAATCCTGCCTGTTTCCGTCGAATGAACCAGTTTCACACAGTCGCGCAAATGCGCGAACGTTTGATGATTGGGTACACGTCTTTTGGGGAACTGTTCACGATACAATTCCGTTCGCTGCCCTATAGGCTAGGTGCATATCTGCCCTCTCAGCATTAGTAAAGCGATGCATCCTACTCGTACAAAGTCAACGTATCAAATGACGATGGCTCACACTGCCCAACTAATGTGCTGCCAAACAGCGTCCTCTAGCACATTCGTGTGGCGTTTGCGGACATAAATTCCATTATTAATACGGTTTGTTTTTATATTCGTGACCTACCTTTAAAATTTATACAGGGAATTTTGAATTACCCTGCATATACCCTTTTTTCTAATGTTTCAAATTGATAAAGGGACTTTTGGGTATTCTGAGATAGGAACAATAGTAAGGTTGTTATCCATAATAATAATAATAAATAAAAAAATTCTAAATTTTTGATGATGATGTAGATGACGTTCTAATGAAAAAGCTACATCTGCACAATAATTACATTTAAAATTATCTAATACAATTGAAAATACAGTAACAGTTTCGAAAACCCGTTGTTTACGATTCTCATCATCATTCGAATCATCATCATGCAGTTGAGGTTTTTCCAAAAATTCAACCAAGCCACGGGACATGATAAAGGGAAACGTAAATATTGGGTTCCCGAAACTGCCAACCATCTTGAGCTTTCTACCAAAATGTACCCTCTTATTTAGGACCCTCTACCGTATGCTTAATTCTGAAACCGTAAAACTGGCTTACTCTTTAGGTAGATGTATACTTAGAACAAATTTCTTGGTTAAAACATAAGGCGTAAATAATGTTTAATACTTTAGGTGTAGGAATAGCAGCTGTAGTGATTACGTTTTGGATGGACGTTTATTACATTGTGATCCTGTCTTGGGCTCTGCTGTTTCTGTTGTGGTCGTTTCGTGCTGAATTACCGTATGGGTCATGTGATCACAGTTGGAACACAGACCATTGCCGTACCCTAGAGGAAATGACTCATTGTCCAGAAAGCAATGAGACAGTGAGACTATGCCCTCCAAGAAACCTTACCTATTTACCTCCTAACGAATCAGTGTCATCAGTTCGAGAATTCTGGGAGTAAGTATGAAAATTATTTTGAAAAAAAAAGTTATAATTAATCATAATTCAAAATTTAAAAATGTTATGTATTTATTTGTGAAATATAGAACATTTTGTTTAGTCCTAACTGTGATTATATTTAGTTGGTGAGAAAATTCTTCCGTTTCTTTAACATTAAAATACAAAAGTACGTTGAAAATACAGTAGAGTCTCGATAATCCGAGGTAATTGGGGCTGATGGTACCTCGGATTACAAAAAACTCGGATTACACGGAAAAAAGAAAAAAAATCTGGAATTTTCAACTAAAACGAGTCAAATTTAACTTATAATAGATATTAAAGTTACTGATACATTAACAGTGTTACCTGGTTACATGAAAAGACTCTTTATAAGCATTTACAACTTTAAAAAACTGTCCAAGGTCTTCTGCTTCACAGTAGAGCAACGTTTTTTAGCAGCGATGTCACGCCATCATCTAAGTAGTAAAATGGAAAACTATCACACTGACCCCTCAAATGACTTCTTGGAATCGTCGCCCTGCGTGACCTTGGACTAGCCTCACCTCGGATTACACGGAAGCTCGGATTACCGGGACTCGGATTACCGGGACTCTACTGTAGTTTGTTTGTTGGCTTGTTTGCTTCTTTGTTTGTTTGTTTTCGTATTAAAATCCATTGTGCTTCTACTGATTGTTAAGAAGCCTTCCATAAAATAAAATAAAATCTCAGTTTCTTTCTAAGCATCTTAAAATCTCAGTTTCTTTCTAAGCATCTTAAAATCTCAGTTTCTTTCTAAGCATCTTAAAGTGCTTAAAACACAACAAAAATGCAATTAAAGGCATCCATTACATTAAATAATTAAGAAATCATAATTTCTATATAATTAATGTTCGAATTGGATGGTGTTATGCATCATTTGATGCATAAAATGATCAAGCTCCAAAATAGATTGTTTTAGATTATTGCTCCCTCTACTGGCGAAAGGTGTAAACTCTTTATAAACAGTTGTTCTTGCTTGCTATCTCACGTAGTTCTACTGAAAATTAATTTTGAATCAACATCAATCGACTAATCGTAGCGAATAAGATTTGCATCATGTGACTAACGACCTTGAAAGGATATTATTAATTTTGATAATGATCAGAATTGTCCTGTGAAAGTATTAGCATTTTGATAACACTCTTCATTCCATAAAAAAATATGAAGTAATACATCAGCTTTTGCGTTTACGCGAATATCTCAAAATCGAATTTTATCCCTTGGTCCAGCAGCATCCGGGGAAAGTTTGTCACTGTAAGATCTCCAAACTCGTTGTGAGTTGTAGGGAATTTACAGTTTCTGAACTAGATAATAGGCCTAAAGATCTAAGTATTAAATAGTGCTTTAAGAATGAACTCACCTTTATTATGTATCTATTTAACTATTCTTATTTATGTATTGAATAGGAATAATATTCTTAATATAACTTCTGGAATTGAGACGGTCGGAAGTCCTAGATGGGAACTGATTGGTACAGCGTTTATACTTTGGATCGTCTGCTATTTTAGCATTTGGAAAGGTGTCAAATGGACTGGAAAGGTTCGAAATATGTTACTCTATATTTTTATACAGTATTTAAGTTTTACATTTAAGAGGTATAACCCCAATACGTACTGTTTTGTATAATTGGACAAGATTTCAGTGTTCTTCGGAATTTCATGAAGAACAATATTACATTATTTCTGAAATGTATACTTCTAAAATTTGATTCTCCATCATAAAGTTTCCATCTACAGGATGTTTCAGAAGGAGTTACACCATTTACGGAGCTCATTTTATAACGACATTTTAAGCAAGAAATGTCGTTAAATCTGGGCCTTATTCTCAATGTTTTACAGAGTTACATTAATGTGAAGTTTATTTGTAAAAGACCTTTTTCGTTAGTTGGAGGCGTAAAAATAAATGAGAAATAAAGAATGAACTTTTCAGAAGTAATGTTTTCTTTAATTGAAAATGCATTTCTATTAACAGTGCGTAGAACAAGACTCAAGTTGATAAAATTGGTGTGATTTGTAACAATTGTTGTTCTGATAAGTGCGTCAGATAAATGTAATGTAGTAGTTAAAACTTGATACAACTTCTGTACGATGCAATTAAGCAATTCACAACACATTGTCAGCTTCAATACGCTATCCAATAAAAGAAAACATTATTTCTGAAAAGTTCATTCATTATTTCTCCTTTGTTTTTACTCCTCCAACTAACAAAAGAGGTCTTTTACAAACAACCTTCACGTTATTGAAACTCTGTAAATATTGAGAATAGAACCCGGGTTGTAGGACATTTTTTGCTCAAAATATCGTCATAAATGAACTCCGTAAGTGGCGATAACTCCTCCTGTATTACCCTGTGTAGTAATTTACGAGTTCTAAATACACTGTGCTATCTCCAATTATATTAATATTATATATCTCTATTTTGGCTTATTAAAAATCTTATTTTTCAAAGTGGAATCTGAACATGAAATACATTTGTCTTTAATCTATCACGGTTAAGCCGCTATGGAGTGTTATGGGTGATAACTGTTCAAAGAAAACAAACATAAAAGTTAGAACTCAGCTTTGATATGTATTTCAAGCTGCTTAACTTGAGGCCCGCTAAAGAAGTATTAGGTTTAACCCTTTATGGACGGAATTGTGATTTAAGCAAAGCCTAAAATTCCTTTTCTAATTCTGCATATGGCCACAGATGGCGCCACGTATTACTAATAAGATTAAAACGCTACAGAAAAGGTCAAAGAAAAGACAACCTGACCCTACTCGCTTTGAAGACTGGATTTCTATAATTAAATGAAACATTACAAATTTGTCATTTGTCCACAAAGAGTTAAATTCTTAAAAAAATGAGAAGCATATTTTAATCATTTTGAAATGCTCTCTTTTCAGAAGGAACAACCTGTTATTCGAAATTACTAAATTAAAGATAATAAAACTGAGGAAAAAAAGCCACTAAAACACACAAAATGATTAAACATTGTCTTTAAAACAGGACTAATTTCGGACTCTACTTACAGAGTCCTTTGTCCTTTGTCAATAAGACGTTGACAAAGGACTCTGTAAGAGAGTCCGAAACTAAGTCTGCTTTTAAAGACAATTTTTAATCATTTTGTGTGTTTTTAAGTGTTGGTTTTTTCCCTGAATATTTGTGCAGCGTTAAATTACTCATTTTGAATAATAAAACTGAATTTTTGGTAAAGAATTCGCTTTTTACGACTATTTTTGCTTCAGTGTTTTTGCTTTGACAATTAATATTTATTAATAAATTCATTTCAGATCCTCTACGTCTCTGCTATAGCTCCGTATTTCCTCTTGCTTGCTCTTCTCATCAGAGGGATAACTCTTCCTGGTGCAATGGAAGGAATAAAATTTTATCTTTTACCAGATGTAAAAAAGTTAAAAACACCACAGGTAAAATACAGGAATTTACGTGTGAGCATAGTGATTAAAACCTGTGGACAGCCAACACACAAAACTAGTTTAAGAAAACACTATTTATACACAATTAAAAACGTTACTTTTCCACAACCGGTTTCGCCTCCAATAGGAGGCTTTGGCGAATGTGTTGGCTGTCCCCAGTTTTTAACCACAGGAAAAAAACACAGATTTTGTATTAGCTTAATCTTTAATCGTTGATTAATCTATATGTACCAATAATAGCTACGGTTATTAAATAGCAAGGTTTTAGAGTTACCTTTCAAACTTCCCTAAAAAGATGTTTAATATACTGGGTGATTATAACTAAACTGATAGTACTCCGAGCGATGTAGAGAAGGTTCTACTCGAAGGATCACAACGACAATTGGTGGGTATCTTAATAAGAACACGGGGAAGAGAAATTGGGATTAAATTTTTTTAGTTATTTTGAATGCCAGCAGATGGCGTTGGTGCACATAAAATCGTGTAATGCGTTAGAAATTCGAAGAAACAGACGCCTTTGAGGGTAGAGGCTGGCGACTTGTTGCAGAAAACAATGCTGAAGAAGTCGCACTTACCGTTGCAAAAATCCAATCGCATACGGAGTTACCCGTAGTTAATGCCAGACCTTTATCCCGGCAACTATCTGTGAGATTCTACGATTCATCCTCAAATGGTAACCTTCAGAGGATGGTAAAATTCAGAGGATGCAGAAGCCGCGAACAAGTGACCTTGAACAGCTCACCGACTTCGTTTTGCTATTTCTGGCGAGGATGCAGCTCGACAAGATGTGGCCTTCAGAAGTCTTATGGCCGGATGAGGTGCAGTTTTCCCTACAAGGGGCAGTGAATAGGCCAACTGCCGAATAAGGGATCCGACACATTCGAATGGTGTGTTTCCTGAGCCCTTACACTCCGGGAAGGTGCGGATTTACTGCAAACTGCATAATCGTACCATTATAAATGCCTCAAGGCCACGTCCGACGATCGGTGAATGGACCACATTGTACAGATTTTCTCCGCCGTAAGATTATTCGGACTTTGCTAAAACGTATTTGCTGAGACTCCATAACCTTCAGGCAGGATGAGGCGTCAACCCCACATTTCACATATGGTCATGCAACTGCTGAGTACACATTTGGAGAGGACAGAGTAATTTCTCGAACATTTTCCAATACTTGCCCACCACGATCCTCTGACCTCAATCCATGCTATTTATGGTTATGGATTTATTTGAAAGCTACTATGGCAATGCTGAACTTGTTGCTGAACTGAAGGCAAGAATAAAACAGCATGTTGCAGCCATTCCCCGAAACATGCTTCAAGCAACTGAAGACCATACCGCAGAACATTTTGCATACCAATGGTTTACATATTGATTTCAATTAAAGGTTATGTTTGTTCAATTTAGTATTTTCTTCTCTTTTTTTGCTCAACAACGCCACCTGGTGGCACTCAAAATAACTATTTTTTTATTATTATTCGCAAACTCTCTTCTCCATGCTCTTATGGAGATACCCACCAATTTTCTGAGTAGGCTACTATCAATTTAATGATAACCATCGTATTTATTGAGTGATAGGAAAAAATTTCAGGTTTTTTTTTTTTTTAAATCAACTCATTTTAGCTTGACTAAACGAACGATATTAGTGATGCCCAAAGACCTTATATTTGCCCAAACATCATATAGTCGTTTTTACAGTTTAAATCACACTTTGAGGAAAGCAGGCTTTTAGTTCTTCGATTTCTTTTTCGCAATATTGTATTCCTTTTAAAAATCCCGTTGAATGTTACTAAAATGTAGGGTATCATACTATAGCTTTACGTTTTTCGTTATTCTAAATTAACTCAAGAATTTGTGTTAATTTAAATTTTTAGGTTCTTTGATGCCAGACATGCTATAGTTATCAGCCGTGTATTTAGTAATTAAGCAAAGTAAGTCGTTTACGCTATCTGGAAATCAATATTGAAGCCTGAATGAACTACCGCTCGCAGCGCCCACCAGCGAGCTAACCGAAAATTTCACTGCTTCAAATGCTAGGAAGCAGCAAGCAAAATGGCGGACACAGATAGCAAATAAACTGATATTCATAAATAAGTGGACAGTGTAAAAGGATGAAGAGACGTCGAGGCGTAAAAACTAAAATAAATCAACCTTCCGGTTATTTTTCTGAAATACGGAGGTTTATTTTGGTTTTTAATTACATAGTTGAAATTAAAATATATGACTAATGCTGGATCGAAAGCATTTGCGCCGCCTTTCCAGTCATGCACATACGCCACTTAAGCATAGTACTTATTAATTGAAGAGGGCTCAAGAGTTCAATGTTAGAAATTTACAGTGGAATTGAAAACTCATTGTCGAGTTGCATTCTTAACAAATCCAACTCATTTAAAAACAATTTCGTGAAATTTTGTTAATTTAAAATGAAAGTTGTTATTGTTCATCACAAACTAAGTATACAGGCGAGTAACTTAAATGATGTCCTGTATCCTTCCGCCCTCTGTCTTTAGAGGGCTTATAAATTTTACAGAGGCTGTAATTGATGGAAAATAAGTTCAGGATTTCTATTGAAACAAAATAGAAGAGAGGGAGGCATGTTTTATTTATTAGTGCATAAGTATTAGATTTGAAAATAGAACTTTTTTGAAAATGAAACGTAGAATTTTGATTTCTTATTGTACATTTCAGGTGTGGTTCGACGCTGTAGCTCAAGTATTTTATTCGTATGGTATCGGTATAGGATCGTTAATTGCGTTGGGAAGTTATAATGACTATCATAACAACGTTTACAGGTAATAATTATTTAATCACTTTATTAGCATTATAAAAATTAATTCATAGTTTAAGACTAGTTTGTTTCAATAATAAATGTACAGAGACTGTTAATTTCCTTATGGCTGCTTTACACGCTCTCGAAAAATTCCCTCAAATGCGCTCGAAAATATGCCGTTTACCAGTTGCAGTTTGACTGAAAAGCGATCGATTTACACGTGTGAACGGCAAATCGCGTTTTGCTCTCGATAATATAACTTTAAGTTTTTATTAAGTTATGTTAATATAAAAAACTTATACTTTCAATTAATAGATATGAGAGAACAACTTACTGGCAAGTAAAGATACAAGTTTAAAAGGATATTTTTAAGTAGAAATGGATAAAAAACTCACAAATAAAAAGTGTATTTAGCCATATTGGGTAGTATTTGTATCCAATATGGCCTATAACGTTGAAACAGGGCTTAAAAAAATCTTCGTAATCGTCATGAGCATAGTCGTTTCTTCATGAACATAGGTTGCACATAGCCTTCATTACATCTTCCTTGCAGATGTTACAAAACTAGGATGCTTTTCTTGCTTTTTGGTTTCTTCAGAATAGATTTTTATGGGCATCCCTCGGCCTTTGTTTTGTTAATGCTACATCTTTGGTTCCATCTTCGTTGGAAAACAAGGATGTTTTCAATACAGGCGCCCTACTATTGATAGCTTTCTTTCTGTCAGTAACCTGCGAAGTGTTTTTGATTGGGAGTGGGAGTAAGTCAGAAAATGTGCTCATATTACCATATGCAATTAAGTACTTGTTAGTGCAGGTACAATATGCCACCGTCGGATGGCGCTAGCACACAATAGCTGAGTTTTGCATGGGAATGACTCATACCACTGTTTTAGGGATGAGCGATTTATATTCTAAGCACATTTTCGAGTGGTTCTCAGCATTCGAGGTCATGCACTTCCCTTGTGAGTCGATGTAACCTGAGGTTGTGGTTGTTCAGGAACTGGTAGATAGATGCTGAACTTGCTTTGAAGGCTTCTTCAGGAATTGAAGAGATAGAAACCAGTGGCTCTGAATCCGATTGTAAAAACAGGAAATAAATCATACCTATATCCAATATGGCCTACTATATTGGTCCCCTAGCACGTGGTTGAGACATTAAAAATCAGGCTAAAAATGCTATCTACAGGCCCACTATCAATTTTTCCGACTAAGTCTAACTAATTATTAAAAACGGATACTTACTCGCATAAAATTAGATGCAACTATTTTAAGTAAACGCGTGAGCTTAAGCACCTCTTTTAAAAGATATTCGCGCACTAACTGTGGCATGGGATTACATCAGGCAAGACGAACGCACGTTTCTAACGTACAACTGATACCGTCTTTTCGATCATCATGTACTAACGGAAATAATGTGATTAGGCCATATTGAGTCCTAGGCCATATTGAGTACAGGTACTTTAATACCGTTTAGTTTGCTCACAATAAAGTGCTGAGATCGATAAAATTATTTGAAAGTCTAAATAAAAGGTGTAAAATATCAATAGCAACTCTTGAAAAATTGCTGATGCTCAAGACTGGAGAGTATAATATTTATTTTTTAACTGTTTATTTTAGACATGCTTTAATCACTGCCTGCTTCAATGGTGGAACCAGTATCTTTGCTGGATTTGTTGTTTTCTCTATTATTGGATTTATGGCGAAGTCTCAAGGTAAACCAATCAACGAAGTGGCTGCTGCAGGTAAGATTCATACTTGAAATAACACGAAATAAACACTGTTTTGTAATGTATATGAAAACCATAACTGCCCCGTACGTTTCATTTTCTACAAATAATGTTGAAAAAATATAAAATGTAATTGAGAACAAAATAGAAGAATAAAAAAAAATCAAAATGTGGTAAATAAAAAACAAACAAACGAAAAACAATCATTGTCGTGACCAGGATTCGAATCAGGGTTATTGCTACCACAAAGCAAACAAGAGGAATAAAAATCACTCAGAATATCTGTAAAAGATACATCGGAAGCCCAGTGGTGCCTCAAAGGAAAAAATACATAATGAAAAACTCACCATTGAATAATTAGTGAGAAAATCCATGTGCCAGCAGTGCGCAGGCCTCAATGAATTTTTTTAAAGCATAAAAATTCAAACTGCGCATTTGAATTATTAATAAAAGGTGTTGAAAATATATTGACCGGAACAGGAAGTGACCGCAGGCCGGAACTCGTATTTTTCCCTCCCTCTGCAAGTCATAAGGGTTCCAATAAGGTATGACTTGTCTTCGGACTTGTAGTTTTGACTGTAGAAGTGATAACATACGAAAGAAAAAACAAACAGAATGAACGTTAGATCTTTCCCCCTTTACACTTTTCGTGTAAATAAACAAAAAGGAATTTTGCTATACAATCTTTATATATAAATTCACAAGAAAAACATGAATAATAGTAAGAATACGTCGTTTTATAAAATACTTCCCATCTTAACAAAGTACATAGACTACACTTCATCTTATTTTTTCATGTCCCTCATGTGACTTTAACTTAAATATGTAGAAGTTTTAATGTTAATATGAATGTTCATGTTTCCAAATAATTTATTTATTTTATCTTTCTTTAAAGGTCCTGGTTTGGCGTTTCTGGCTTTTCCTTCCGCCATTTTGGAGATGCCTCTTTCTCCATTGTGGTCTTGTTTATTTTTCTTAACAATAATTCTTATTGGAATTGATAGTCAGGTAGTTTTATCATTTCTTTTTGTACTTTCATGTATTTCGATGATAAGCCTAAATTGTTATGTTAACACATTTAACAGAGAACTCTTTAAAGGAGAATGGGCAAACTCTATGGGAATTTGTCCCACCCTGTATAGTGATAAGATATATATCTATAGAAAGATCTCCTTACATAGAACATATGTTATTATTACGATTCGCCGCAATTATAGGGAGTTATATACGTCTAGATATGACGCATCTCGTTGACATCTTACTTCCCGGATGTATTAATTAATTATCATTTAATAATTATTTTCAGTAACAGTAAATATTATTTGCATTTATTACATGTAAATAATTATTATTTACTTGAAATAAATGATAATATTAATTATTAATTACGTATAATAACTATTAACAGTGTCATTGATTGATTGTGGGGAATGTGGGTGGCAGGGAAGCCAAACACCTATAGCCAAGCCCATCCCCCGCCTGTAGGTGGTTGGCTTCCCTGCCACCCACAATCATTCACTCAAACGTTATATTTAGATTTACATAACTCCGAACGGACTAATAATTGAGACAAGTCGTAATAATAAAAAATGTTCTATTGATGGAGATCTTTCCTTACGTAAATATCTTATCGCTATATAAGGGTGGGGCAGATCTGCCCATTCTCCTTTATAGAGGAATGTCAGAAATATGGAGATAGCTTACTATGGCCATACGAATATATAACCAATGAACTTTTTCTCGAATGTTCGATTAGTACGAATAATTTCTTTACAGAATACAGAATACTCCCAACAATTAAAAAAAATCAATAAATTTTCTTTTAAATATACCTCTAGTATTATCAATTATAAATTTTTGAAGTTCTTTCCAGGTCCAACTTTAAAATCAAATCATAAAGTATGGACTGACTATCAAAAAAATAACTGATTTTTAAGCTCTGAGTTTCCACAATATTCAAGTTGTTTTGCTACGTTAACAATAAATCAAAAGTTTCAATGAAAAGTAGCCACTGTTTTAGTGAAAGTTACTAGTGTGATGGAGATATGTTGCAACGTTACTGTCTTTTCGTCCATACGGCGAATAACAGGCAAGATTTTATTCATTTATCTTTGCTGTCCTGTATCGGCATATTTTAGTACCAGTTATACAGTTGCTGTTTATCAATATAAGCTATTTGATATTCTACTGTTGATATTATGTATACATATTTTATTGTGACTCGAAACGAATGTACAGTAGAACCTCATTATAACAGACCCTATTATAACGGACGTCGCTTATAATGGACAGTTTTAAAAAAAAATTATAGTAATAATAAAGGATGCCTATTTTTATCTGACGAGTTTTACATTTCCAAGCAAGCGATTAAACATCAATTGTTGTGTTGTTTTGCGTAAACATGGATGCGCTGCATGACTCTGAAGAAGCAGAATCTTCGGAGGACAAGGAAGAAGAGGTAGGAGACACTACTCAGCCTAAAGTAAAAGACTATTTAAATTTTGTTATTCAATAGACCTATATTGAACAATCGGCAAATAAAAATGTGTTTGCATATTATGAACACCTCTGTCAGTTATTAACTGAAGAAATAAGCAGCAAACAAACCCAGCAGAAAATAAATTATTTTTTTTAAACCAATGAATGTAAGCAATCAACATGAACCAGGACCTTCTTGTTCTAAAGATTAATGCAGTGTATACGTATACATCTTTTTCAATTCAACCTACTACGTTGAAGGCTGTTTTTTATTTGATATATAATAAACACTTTTTATAGCTAACTGTTGTACTTTAATTGATGTACACCCTGCTGCATTACACCCCTATAAGAATTATTTATTATTAAAACGGACACCCTTCAGCCCCTATTAGTCAGTTATAATGAGGTTCTACTGTATATTATATGAGGCTTCTAGAGAAAGGCGCATGCGCCAAAAGTTAGTTTCGAGAAAAACGCATTCAAACTTTCGCTATGGCGCGTAAGGTTAAACAACACTGCTTTTCCAATGGAAATTTCGTTCTTTAACGAGGCGTATGAACCAAATAAAGTCACACGAATGAAAGCGGAAAGTTCATAGAATATTCTACGATAAAAAAGGAAAAAATGGAATATTGGCGGATTCGCCGCTCCTATTCTAAGGGCCTCATATATACACGTATCTCAATTGCACTGCCTCTTAATTCTAATGCAAGTCTGAATTATTGTTGTTTTGTTGTTTTTTTACTTCAACAACTGAAATTTAAATTTATTTCAAAAAAGTTAAAAGCCTAGCAAATAAGAGCAAAATATAATTGTGAAATACCCAAATAAAAATTGAGAAATAGAAGAAGAGACAAGATAAATTAATGCTTTTCGACAGTGTTAAAAGCAAAGCGGCCCCATAATGTGCACAATTTTATAAACAAAATGTGTTCAGAAGGGTCGATATTGGGGGGACGTCTATCGCCGTTTTCCTCTTTATCGGAAGCGACCACTTTTGACTCCCCATCATCCGGTCAGGGAGTGGTCCTAGAGGTCTGATTTTTTGGATGTGTTGACTTAATTTTTGATGCTAAACACAATGGTGAAGGTTTCATTCTAAAATATCTAACCGCTTGGCCACTACAGAGTGTGACATCTAGCAAGCATAAAAGCAAGAGCGGTGCTCTACATTTTACAGGTAAGCGGTGCCCTACGTTTTACAGGTAAGCTGTAACCTGGGGGCCGCTAAAACATGTAAACTATTTTACAGGGAAGCGAATTAGTTTTTTGAGATATCATGGTATTGATATTGAATGCCAACCTATTTTTTTGGCAGTTTTGGCCAATAGCTTCTTAGGTGTTGGTTTGAATTTTCCTTAAAGCTTCTTCTAAAGTCTCTGTTTTAAGGAACAAATAGTTTTTGAATTATCTTGATCACAGAGGAAGTAAGATCTTGATCTTTTAGATCGAAATAGACAGGGCATATCTATTTACGTCCACAATTACATTCTAAAATGTTGGTATTCTGACCTTTATTCTCGGTGATCCACATTAAGGAATATTACAAGCTTTCGCCCAAAATCCTGTAACATTCTATGGCAGAATCATCTTGTGGATATAAAAATCGTAGATGGTCTAGTTAGACTTAACAAATATAGCATAGCGCTTTCCAAAACAAAACGTTAAAACGTCACTAATAAAAGATTATTAATGTGATTGCTTTTATGTAAACCTAATCGTCATTTGTTTTCTGTTCTTCATTCATTAACCTAACATACCAAACGTAGAGAAGGAATAGAAGGAGTCGATTTCTATTTCATTCTCAGAAATATCGACATAGATTCCAAACTAAATAGAAGCCTGGCAAATTGTAGTATTTAATGGTAATTAAAGAACCTAAAAATTCAGTCACCTAAAAAAAAAATCAGTGGGCAGCCATAATTTGTGGGAACACTTCCAAAAACATACGAAAGAAGTTTTAGAAATTAAAACAAGTAAAAAAAAAAAAATGTGCTAAAGCATAAAAGTAAGGATGCCCCATTAAAAACCTACACCTAAGGAGTGTTGGAGGGTTATCCGCGGCGCAACGACAGCCGACTGTCCACCGGAAAAAGGTTAAGTTTGGGAATTGTTTCCTGTACAACTACTGGTTCGATCGACTTGAAATTTGGATATGCTTTAGTTTAGAGTGTCTACTATACAATGAATATATATTTTTTATATCTGCCTAACCGAAAAAATGCAGAGACAGTCGACTGTTTCAGGAAACAGTACTGTGTCTGCAAACTGTTATAGCTACAGTCAAATAAGAATATAGATTGTATAGTAGACACTTTAAACTAAAGCATATCCAAATTTCAAGTTGATCGGGTCAGTAGGTGTCGAGCAAAAAATTCCCAAACTTGCGGAAACAAACAGTCAATTCTGTCCGTATTTTTCGTGATAGGCAGAAATAAATAACCTATTCCTACGATAATTGAACGTCTGAGCACGACTGTGAAGTCCGTTTGCGGATCCGACCTTCCGTTCGGGTGTTGTTAGGGGGATGACAGACACAGATGGACGGACCCACTGGACAAACACAATAGCTCCTAAATGAGTCGCTAAAAATAAATTGAAAAATTCCCTCTTTGGACGATGTGGCACTACCAAAATTAAAAACTGCAATTGTACTAAATGGTTACTGGAAAGTTGACCTAGAACAGTGACTTGTGAGGCTAAGACGATCAATGTTAGCCCAAACATTAATGTTGTCGTGAAAGTTTTGAACTAGTGTTGGTTAGTATCTACAATCTCTTCTTCGTGATCCTGGACTTATTCCTAGCAAAGTATGCTATTTTTAGCTCACGTTTCTCTACAGATGGCTCTGATTGTGGTTGTATTTGAATGGAATCACGCAGTTTTTCTTTTTATGTAAGTATTGGTAGTTTCATTAATCCTAATATGATCTTTCTAATTTCAGATGTGTATGATGGAAGGATTTATCACTGCCTGTGTTGATGAATGGTACGTTTACTTAAGACCCAGAAAGAGGACTTTTATACTCGTCATCTGCAGCATCAAATTCCTCATTGGTATCACGTGTCTCACGCAAGTAAATGTTTCCCTCTTGTCATATATTGCTTGGCATTGTATTATTGATCATATTGATATCACAAATGAATTGTTATTAAAAATTTATGTTTATTTCCTATTAAGTTTTAAACTATTAAAACAATTATTCAGTTAGTCTTATTAATTCAAATTTTAGCCTTTAAGCTCTTAATTATTTGAGTTCTACATCAATTTCTGTTTGAAATTTATCCGTCATTTTATCCGTATAATTTCAGTTCAACCAATCATTGTCGATCAAGTCATTATTGACCAGAAAAAGTTAGCGTTTATAAATGAAGGGTTTTAAGCCGTACTAGCCTAACCCTCAAACACGAAATTATTGGGGAAATGGTTTGAAACGTTTGGTGGTCATCTACAAAAGAGCAATATACACTTTGCTGCTGTAATTTGTAAAGAAAATTAGCTATATAAATTACAGCAGCAAAGTTGTTTTTTTGGACACGACTACCAAACCTTCAAGCTATTTCCCAATAATTTGCTCTTTGAGGGTTGGGCTAGTACGGCTTATAACCCCTCAAATATTGTATAGAAACTAAATGTTTTTGTGAAGAATCAGACTGTATCAGTCGTATCTAATCCATTCGTCTCCTTCCACACATTAAATACACCGTCGCAATTAGGCACAGCCGTTCCGGCATAGCCTTGTGCATTAGGCGGCGTTCTCCCACGAAGCAGATGTGTCTCGCGCAGTTAATCGAACCTGGGTTCGGAATCCCGGCATCGCCATGGTTGTTTGAAACTTTCCTTTTCTGTGTTTATCTGCTTCTTCATCTTTCTCGTCAGGTCTGAAATCATTCCTTAATGATTGTCTGAGGAAGGCAACGGGAAACTGCCTCAGTATCAATTTCTCTTGAAATTCTATGGATTCTTTTAGAAGTTCGCCATCTTGGAAACACTGGAGATCCGTAGAACACGGACCTTCGGACACAAAGCTCGCAATTCTGTGCGAACCGTACAACAACAACACTATTAGTATTGCCACCGCACACTCAGTGAAATAAGGGGCATTGTAGGGTTAACTACAAAATACAGAACTTCGTTTTTAGCTAACCTCACCCCTTTCTGACTTTTTGCAACCCAAAGAACTGGATGTCTTAAACGAGGTTCTTTCAAATTTTCGATTACGCTCCGTCATTTTTTTAATTTAAATAGCCATAAATAAAAAAATAGTTTATTTAATAACTCATTTATTTTAGTAGATCTAAATTATGAAATACAATTTAAGATTAAATAATTTTTAGTATTCATAATTTTTAGTTATATTTCTTATTTTTTTAAAATCTGCTTTAAATATTTTGATTATTACAATATAATCATCTTACTAAACGGAACATACAATTTTGGCGGTAAGTGAGGGATATCCCATATAATATGGGACAGGTGGCAACTCTAGTCACAATTTTCTGTGCCAAAACTAGGGATCGAATTGTAAACTTTAATGTTAATACTTTTTTTTAAAAAAGGAAATCATTCCATGTAAAAAGAGTATCTGATAGATTTATAACTGGTTATTTTCTTGTCTCGAGCTTTATTCCATCATTCAGAGAGCATTTGTTTTCTAGAAGCATACCTGTTGAGCATATCGACTCATATCTTTGATGAACCAAAATCTTGCTGAATCACATTCTTAACGAACCAAAATCTTGATGAAATATATTCACCTAGGAAAGAGAACTTGGTAAGTGAACGTGAATTGACGGGGCATTTTCCATCTTGCCACTAATGAAGAACAGTTTGTGCGACAAATTCAAGCAAGTGTAGGAAAGAGTGTGTCCCATCAAACAGTCTGGAGAAGTTTGAAGAACCATCCCAATGCAGGAGCTATGAAATTAGCTAAACAACAACAGCTTACTGAAGCCCATAAAGCAGCAAAACTGATAGTGGACTCGAAATGTAACGCGGGGACAAACAATGAAGCCACATGCTGTTTTCGGACGAAAAAAAAGGTCATTCTCGACGGGAATGCCTAGTATTGACATGATCTACGAAAGAAGACAGTTAAGTTCAGCAGGAATTTCGGTGGTGGATCTGTAATGATTTGGGCTGCATTTAGAGCCAAGGAAAGACTGACATCGCATTCATTGATAGAAGATTTAACTCTCAAAATTACTAGGAATTATTGTACAATAATACGATTCCATTTGGTCCATGATTTTTGGCAGCTCTTCGATTTTTCAACAAGACAACGCCTCGTACCACGATTCAAAATCAACTAAGAAGTGGTTTGAAAAATCAGAAAATTGATGTGATGGATTGGCCCTGATATAAATTCATTAGAGAACCTTTGGGTTCAAATAGCACGCCGGGTATACCGCAGAAATCATCAATTTAACTGTTGGTGAACCTAAATTGGTGATTTTAGATGCTAGGGATGAAATTACAATTCCTGAGATGGAGGCTTTAGTAAAATCAATTCTATCGCGTGTGTTCGATTTAATTTCAAAACAATGAATCTACATAAAATAACAGTAATTATTAGTTTGTTAATGTTAGGGAAATTGGAGTGATTCCCAACTGTGTAACAGAGCTAGAAATGATTCTTTTTTCCTGAAAAACCAACAAAGTGTGTTGTCATGAAATTATATGTCTAAGTTCCACTTCCATGTGTATTATTTCATAAAGATCTGTGAAATATTAAATGAAATTCAAACAACCTTTGCCTGATTCCATTGAAGTGTTACACACTTTTATTAACTGATATTAACGAAATACGTCCTTAGTTTTTCCATATCTTAGCTCGTTCTCCGCTTAGTAAGAAGTCATTCCTTTTCTGGGTCTATCATCTATCCATCATTCTTTTTTATGTCCAGTATTGATATGATTCTTTTCTCTCCTTCGACGATTCATTCCGCTTTTCTTCTTGCTTCTTCATTCTATTGATCATTTCTTCAATCCTTCACTCTATCTGGTAACTCTTTTCCCTGTCCCTTCTTAGCCCCCCTTTGTTTTTATCTCTCCTTAACCCTATCTTCGAATTCCAACCTTATTACACTTTCTTTTACGATGTTCTTCACAAGACCTTAGCTCCTACGAAGCAGCAATAATCATTTGATCCCTAGAAACTCTAATGATTTTTTTATATAACAGATGAAAGGTAAAGATGTTCTATTGCTGGCTCTTGGGTGCTCGGGAGGTTTAGGATCCGGGATATCCTCAACCAATAGGACTAGTGTTCTTTTTTTGAGGTCGGATGATCATTCCGACGCTGTCTTGCCTTTAACTCCCAGAAACCCACTACCCATTTTTCAGAGGGCTGGATCTGAAGGAGTAATTAATTACCTTGGATAAAATCCGTTCACTGCCGGAAATTGAAGTCGGCTCCTCCAGTCCGTCGTCCAGCGCTGCTATCACTGGGTTACTGGAACCATTTTATATAACTGATACAACTATTGGGTTGTCCAAAAAATTCATTCGTTTTTTTTTACGTAGGTGGCTATAGCAACGCTTAGGTGTCTGTAACGTCATTCGACACCATTTTGTTAGATTGTATTGTGATAGCTGTCATATCAGCGTGTATTTAAAAAAAAAACTGATCAAAATTAGTGAATTTTGTATTGTCATTTAATAATGAAGATAGAAAAAATCAGCACACAAGACCGCATTTTTCTTTGATGACCAGGCAAAAACTGTTACAGCTTGGCTGGGAAGTTCTGATTCATCCGCCCTATTCATCAGACATTGCACCTTCGGATTTACATTTATTTCGGTCTTTACAAAATTATCTTAATGGAAAATATTCAATTCCCTGCAAGACACCAAAAGCACCTGGAACATTTTTTTGCTCAAAAAGATAAAAAAGGTTTGGAATTATGAAGTTGCCTAAAAAATGGCAGAAGATAGTGGAACAAACCGTTGTTCAATAAAATTATTATTGGTGACAATGAAAAATGTGTCTTTTATTTTTACTTAAAAACCGAACGACCTTTTTGGCCAACCCAATAATTAGTTTGTAAAAATAATTTAATTTTTCTTTTCTGTAACGGAAATTTAACAGAGTTTGCTCACGATTGTCTATATGCTTTTGTTCTGAATATTTTGTTTTTCTTTTCAGGGTGGAATGTATGTATTCCAGTTATTAGATTACTACGGTGCTTCAGGCTGGTGTGTTCTTTGGGTCGCTCTTCTTAATTGCATTGGTGTTGCCTGGTGTTATGGTAGGGAATTTATGATAAAGATTTGTAAGTCATTATAAGTAAAATCTTGATGTATAGAGGAAATTGCCTTCTTAATAATTATAATCGTGTTTTCAGACTATAAACTATGCATTATTTCTATCTAATAAGTTTAACAAGACTTGTGTATGACTGGAGGCATCAGGTTCTATCCCCGGCCAGAATTGAGGATTTTTTTTTCTTGTTACTCTCCTTATGGGTCCTATGATTCATTCAATGTTTTTGTCAAAAAATTACCAGATGAATAGCAGATAAATGTCAAATCAATTCTTCACTGCCCCTATAACTCTATAAGGTTTATATAAGATTTTTGATGAAGTTCTGTAGTTTCTCTTTTGAAATTGCTCTAGTTATTACTCCATGTATAATATATATATGTATATTATGTATAAGCATGCATAAATACGATAAAACGGCCATAATAATGCAATAATAGACTGTTCTTATCAATAGCAAAGTTCATTAAATTTACATTTGTGTTAAATATTTAGAATTTTAGCAGCATTTATTTAATTGAATATTAAAAATAAGTCAGTTAATAAACAAGACATCACAAATGTATTAGACAGATGAATTATAAGGGTCTGTTCTTGTTTAAGAAAATTAGATCAATACTGCCAATAAATTATGGCTATTAAATTGTTATTTATCTTTGTAGACAAGAACACTTATATCTCGTGTTTAGTCAAGTGAGCAGTGTTTCTAAATGGCGGACATTCTGGGGCCACGACATTCTACGAAAAAGTGTTTGTTTGTTTCTTGTGGCTGGCATACTATTGATATCCATTGACATAGGATAGAAGCATGAGATAAGGGTATAAGTGCCTCAATCTGCTGGGTTACTATATTCTGAAATGAAGAAAGAGCTAAGAGTCTATATTTCTGAAACAGAAATATTTTTGTATTTTTGGAAATTACGTAGTAAATGCAAAGACTTTTCGATATTTGACCTTCTGATTCTCAATAAAATTGTTTATTTCTGTTATTTATCTGCTTGTAGGCTTATTGTTCTTTTGTGTTGTTTTATTTCATCCAGTTAAGGCTGTTTACTTATCCAGTGTGAATTGTACATTTGTTTTGTATCTGTTACAGGCGCTGAACGATTTTTAAACGACATAAAAGATATGGTTGGATACCGTCCTTGCCTTTGGTGGAAAATATGCTGGCTTTTTATATCACCTGTAGTTTGTTTGGTAAAGTGTCAAAGCAATTTTAAAAGCCAATTAACGAGGTGTTGTCAATTTTTCGTACATTAAAAAAATCATGACACAGTTCTGTTTACTTAACAGTTAATATTTCTTATGTATTTTCTCTGTAGGTAGTGCTTATCTGTTCTCTGGTTACCTATCAACCTGCCATGTATGTTAACTATGTTTACCCTTTGTGGGCAGATGCCTTAGGATGGTTAATTTCCCTTAGTTCAATGCTGTGTGTTCCATTATATGCGATATATATTATTAAAAAAACACCTGGGCCATTCAAGAAGGTATACGAATTTTTCTATTAATTATTGTTAAAAACTTTGCTTATTAAAAAAAATGGCTTATTATTTCTTAAGATTGGATCTTAGTAACGACTTATATCAATTTCTACATTATCAAATGACTTATATAGTAGTCTATTAGGAAAGTTTTTTAGCTAACCATAATAACAGGGAAGAAATCTTTTGTAATTTACAATTTTATAAAATAATAATAATAATAATAATTTATAAAACTGATTGCAAGAAAATGAAATATTATTCGCCAACACAGTATACTTTTAAGATCATTTATAAAAATCTTAAATATTACAGCTTCAGAAGAAGCATAAAGGAAACGTAAATATTATTTAATCATTGAGAAGATTAATTTTATAACACACATTATGGATAATGGATAATGATTAAGAAGATTAGTCAATGGAGGATGGGGAGGCGACCAACTCAGACGCAGAGACACTTGTTTAATCGAGGCGAGGGGGGGAGCGATGGATGGAAACGACATCCTAGGGGTCGATAGAACAATTACATCTTCTGAAACTGCAATTTTTAAGTTTTTATATCTTTTTCTTCAAAGTTCGAGCAGTGCAATATACAATAGTCCGCTGATTCCGATCTTCTATTAAAGTGCAAGCCATTCGCCACCTTTGCGGTCTCTTCGCGCCCATTTATGGCTATGCGCAGTAGCAGTCTAAAATGCTTATCGAGCAACGCCAACAGGAGCTATACCAAGAGAAGCTGCGGTCTTGTTCTCGCGGCGTCTGTTGTGTTAACAAGTCTCCAAGTGATTCTGAAAACACGTTTATTTTCACGTGTTTTCAGTTAAATTCCGTATTCATACGTTTTATGGTGACTTAAATTCTGTTACGTTGCGGCCAGAAGATCATTGCTGTGTATTTTCGTTTTGAGAAGTGTTGAAAAACATGATTAAAACGAAACTACTTTAGAGAATGGGGACTTTGACACTGGAAAATTCACGGTAGAAGTTCATTGAAGGACTGCGCTGTCGGACCTGATCTCTGAAGAATATTCCAATAGGAATTAGGCAAGAAATTAGGAGGAGCTTGTAAATATATTTATAAATGGCCCCCTATCATTGGGTGCACCCAACATCTTCGATTTCTCTGCTTTCGGCTTTTCCATAACCGCGATAACCGCCCGACAGCAAAAGATACTCATTCTTCCAAATCATGTGTAATATTCTTGGCACCATAATGTTTTTGTGTGTAAGAGGCCTACTGTCCTCCAAATGAGAGATGGCCGGCGGAAGTTTGAACTGCGCAGCTCTTCCGGTTGCTGATCAATTATGTTTTCCTGTCACAATGGACGCCGTCGTCTGTTTTCACTGAGAAAGACATGTTGATAACGCCAAATTAAAACTTCTCTCGACTATTTAGCGTTATTTCAATACCAGTTGCTAACAATAAGTATTTGTATAAATAAATAAATATATATTATTTATAAATACAATGCTCTTTTGCAAAGTTACAAGCGATTACCGTAATGGCGACGTCCTGTCATAAAATCAGACGGAAGTGCCTGACCAGACTAATCGATCATACATGCGCAGATCTCACAAAAACAGGGTGGCCATCTCTCATTTGGAGGACAATAATAATAATTCTCTGAAATTTGAAACAATTTCTGTTTTAATAATTGTAAATGGATTTATCAGCTTTTTTTTTTTTTCTATTATACAGAGGATAAAATCCTTGATTTTCCCGGAATTGCGAGACGAAGATATTCGTCCAAAAGAGATTGAAAACCACATAGAAGACAACGTACGCAAAGATTCAGGAAACCACGTCAACAACGGTCGAATATCTATCATCTCGTCTGCAATGGAGAAAACACCACAATTGCCAGAAAGTCCCCAGAAACAATAATCTAATTTAATTGATCCTTAACATAAGGATCTAGGAAATATTATTACAGTAAGAAGAACTGCTTAGCTACCACAATCACAAACATTAATAAGTGTAAAGTGAATTTACAGTGTTACTCATACCCCATTATTCTGTTATATCATTAGCAATGAGTCTCAGAATGTTACTGATTTCATTAGCATCTGCCGTAGACTCATTAGCTCTAAGGTATCAATTTTCAGTTAGCATCATCTCACATCAGTGTAGAAAAATGAATTACCATCCAAATGGAAATAAATATAGCTTCTTTCTTTTTCCCATTTTAAGTTGTCTTATATTTTTATGTCACTTCCATACAACACACTTTCAATTATTAATCCAAACCGAATGTGTCAATTTACATTTATTTAAAATACACGATATTTTAATGGGAGATAAGAAGCACCGTGGCAAATCATTTTCATCTACGAATGCAAGTTCGCTGACGGCAACCATCGGTGCTAGAGGGCGCTATTTCTCTCGGCTAGTGAGAAGGTATGGAACGCCAAGAGACAATGCTAAATGTGAATGGAAACGAGGTTATTCAAAGAAGGTGCTCGAAATTGCGGCCGACAGCAGCAATGCATGCATGACAGCGTCGAAGCATTGATTGTCGTACGTTTTGAAAGATTTCCGGCAGTTCGGGAACAGATGCAGAGATTCTTGCGACCAGATCTTCAGGTGAGTCAAAGGGAATCTCGTACACGAGGTTTTTCATGATCAGCAGAGAAAGAAATTGATTCATGTTAAATCGGGCGATCTTGATGGCCAGGCGATAGTGCCCTCTACTATTGAAGGTTCTCTTCAGTGGACATATATTTACAGATGAAAAAGGTTTGTCTTCGTGCTTTCTATTTCTCAATAAAAAATTTGTACAGACAGATTTGATACACCCTGTATACTAGATATACTATATATAATATGTACTCATATCCGGGTAGTGGAGAATGGTCGTACAGCGCTGGGAAGTCTGTTTTAAAGACGGGAAAGGAGGAGAAACCAAAGTAATCGAGCTCATATAGACCCTTCAAGTGTGTCGTCACAACTTATGTCACTGTTCAAAAAGCCCGTTGCTAAGGTTTTAGCATTGCGAACAGCAACGACCAATCCTGTGTCTATCGAGGTTTTTCTTTGAGAAAAAGACCCAAAAAATAATAGAAACTTATCTGAACGCATTCTTAAGATTCAAGAAAGCCCAACTTAGAGATTTTTTTGAGAATTTTTGGGCAAACATTAAGACGAAAATAGCTGTATTTTTGCATATTTTGAGGTTCGTACTGCCATTGGCCGCGTTGCACCCGATATCGAGAGCTTCTGATTGGTGCACTCAAAAGCCATTTGCAACAGCGAAGTACTGATTTAACGTACTGAAACTCATTTCAGGATTGTTTAACATTCGCCAACAACAATAAAATTATTTATTCTTCTACAATCCTACTTCTGAAATGAGTTTCAGTACGTCAGATCGGTACTTTACTATTGGAGAGTAGCTTTTGAGTGAAACAATGAGAAGCTCTCGACATCGGGTACAATGTGATCTATGGCAGACCGAACCTCAAAATATGCAAAACTACAGCTTTTTTCGAATTATTGTTTCTCCTAAAATTCTCAAAAATAAGGAATAAAAAAAACGTAAAGTGATATACTTATATCAAATTATGTAAATATTAAATAACCACAAATTCTTCCTCCTTTTAGAATAATTCACTGTATTTCAAAAACATATCCTGTTTTCTTCTTCAGTACATTATGGAGAGAAATCAATTAAGTTTCTTCTCCTTTTTATGATTTAAGGAGAAGAAACTTATTGATTTCTCCCCACAATGTACCTAAGAAGAAAACAGGGTATGTTTTCGAAATATAGTGAATTATTCTAAGAGGAGGAAGAATTTGTGGTTTTATTTATTTAACCTAAAGTGAGTTTTCTTGAAGTCCTAAAAATGTGTTCTGATAATTTCTTTTATTATTTTTTTGGGGGTCTTTTTCTCAAAGAAAAACCTCGCTCTACACCGGCTTGGCCGTAACTGTCCGCAATGCTAAAAACCTAGCAACGTATCGTAGTAACAGGCTCTTTGAACTGTGATGACAAAACCTTAAATGATCCGTTTCAAATTGAACCATAAGCATCGTATCAAATTTTAAAGAATTCAATTTGATTAAAAGAACAATCAAATTAAAAAAATATATATTTTTGGCTAAAATCCACCCAAAGGCAGAGGATAATGACTTTTTTAAAAAAAAATGGCCAATTTTAGAAAAGTTTCGTTATTTCTTCCGTTTTGCAGTTACGGAGATGAAAACAGTAGTTTTGTTTAATTTGATGGGGCTTTTCTATTTTGTTTAAAAGAACAAAGAAATAAAACAAAAATAATCTTTGCCTTAAAACAATCAAAAGATTATAAAATTTTACTAAAAATCGGCAATTTTAGAAAAGTGTCTTTATTTCTTCCAAATTGCATTTACAGAGTAGGAAGCATCGTATTTTTGTTTAATTTGAAGAGGTTTTTATAATTTGATTAAAAGAACAATTAAATTATTCGAAAATAATTATTGTCTAAAAACCACCATAAGAAAGCGGGTAATGAATTTTTTATAAAAATGGCCAATTTTAGATGTGCCTTTATTTCTTCCAAATTTGCATTACAGAGTTAGTAACGTCGTATTTGTGTATAATTTGATTAAAAGAACATTGAAATTAAACATAATTATTTTTTGCCAATACACAAAATTTCGAATTTGACGTATTTGACGTATAGGTAGTTGTTTCCCTTACAGTCCATGGCTCAAAAGGCGCCGAAGGCTCTAACGATTGAATTACCAAAGGGACTAATTGAAATTGGGCGGTGAGCCCAATATTCGCGCACCTTTATCCCTGAAAAAGAAACCAGGTTCCCGTTTTACAGAGGTTGGGTGTACCCTACGGCTCATTCGGAAATAACCTAGGAAAAAACCCACCGATAACCTTGAACCCTCCTCCACCAGCCCACAGCCCAGTGCCGTACCACTTGACCAGTGGGCCCATAAATTTCAAATACAATAAATTCAGAAGTTTTGTTGTAAAGAAATTAGTTTAATATTGCACAATTTTCAGTAAACTTCTCTTTTCATACAATTATTATCAAAAGTAACTGAGAGTTACTTAAATTTCTCTCGATACGAATAAAATTTACACAGAAGTGCAGTTTTGAAGATATAATACTTCACGTAGTAACTTCAAATAAGGCGTGTAAAACTATAATAAAGGAAATTCATTAATATCAATAAAGCATACATAAATGTTATTTCTATTATAAAAATACCGGGTGATTCATAAAGTACTGGAAAGCACTGGGGGTTTTCACCGCCCCATATCTTTAACTACTGCTCATAAAAATCTGAAACTTTTTATATAAAATCGTCAAACGTATAAGAGTTATATTTTCATGTTATTATTTATTCATTATTATTGAAATTCATTTTATTTGCGTTCAAACACCCCCAATATATCGAAATTATTATCCAAAATAATTATTCGACTGTCTCCAAAAAAAGTCATTTGTCAGAATGCATTTTCAAAAAAAATATAGTTTTTTTTTTTTTAAATTAAGCAAAGGAAATAATGAGAAAAGTGTTTAAATTAAATTTTTCTAATTAGGTTTCTGTATCATTTGAATATTGGATCCAGACTTTTAGTTTTAAACAACATCACAACAGTTATTTAAATGTACGATATATTGGCGGTGTTTGAACGCAAATAAAGTGAATTTCAATAACAATGAATAAATAATAACATGAAAATATAACTCTTATATGTTTGACGATTTCATATAAAAAGTTTCAGATTTTTATGAGCAGTACAAAAGATATGGGCCGGTGAAAACCACCAGTACTTTCCAGTACTTTATAAATCACCCGGTATAGGATGAAATATATTTATTCCTACATAAAGATGCGGTTCATATAAATTTCAGACATATAAATATGTTTTAAACATCAAAGGTAAATTCTGCTGATGATTCCTAATAAGGATGAAACAGCTGTTCAGAATTCCCGTTGATGTTGGCTCCCGTTGATGTGCGAAAGCATATTTACTGTCTAGTTGTGGGTTTTTTTTCTTAATATATAAATATGTTTTCTTTTATAAATAACATATAATAATAATAATAAGCGTTTGGGAAAATGCTTCCTTATTTAAATAGTACAGATATATATATCAATGTGCGTTCCTATATAAATAACACATATTTACATGTGCTTTCTTATATAATGATAAAATAAAATACGCGTCCCTATATGAATAACACATATATAAGTTTATTTCTTACGTAAAA
>JAFIDM010000007.1:13174854-13200440 GCA_023159025.1 Thereuonema tuberculata | reverse complement strand
ATATATAATCTCTATATATTATTTCTCAAAGGTGTTTTTGTGTCGGTACGCCATATCTCCCTTAATACTTCATCAAAATCAATAATTGAGATGTCATTTTGAAGATTACGTTCACCGCTAATGACGAAAAATAAACAAATTGTTTAAAATTAATGTTTTCGTTAAAAAACTTTATTTTAAAAACCTTTTTATAAAAATGTAGAAGGCGCCATCTATTGACACTCTGTTTAACTAACATGCACGACAGCTGTATGAGTTCTTTATTATTCCTCAAAGGTGTTTGATCAAGATACCATGCGAAATATACGCATGGGTCAACTAGTCTTTTTATATTTGAATTTTTTGTGAGTGAATACCCCGTGTGGAGAAATGTAAGTGTTGAAGGCAACAAAAGCAATGAACAAGCAATAGAAACTAAACAAATAACTTTGCCAAACAAAGAATTCCTTTCTAAATCCAGCAACGCGTAATAATCTATTTTGTAATCCATTTTAAATATGTGCATGCTTCATTACATTATGGGCTTAAACTAGTTAAATTAGTTAATTTTCAGCAAACGATAAATGTGAAGTGAGGTTGTTTAGATTCGGTTGGCATTTTAATTTACAAATGCGGAGATTTTCCTTTGTGTCGTTTTTCACGATTAAAAGAAAAAAGAAAAAGAAAAATAATAAAAAAACAACATTTTAAAGAAGGTAATCTTTAAAAAGATTACCAGAAACTTCCAGAAACTTCTGGTTGTACAGGATTTTTATATGTGTTGATTCTTCGATACCTAAAAGTACGGGGAGCAGTCAGAAAATCTATTACATATATTTAAAAGTCAAAGTTTGTATGTATGTACGTTCTCTATACAATTTCACACCGTTTGACTGATCAGAACCAAATTTTGCATAGATACTCTCCACTATCCTGCGGAAAATATAGGCTACGTTGAAACCCGTTAACTACCCCCAAGGGCGGTTGAAATCTCTGAAATAGCACCACATATGGACCTGGTGGCGACAATGGGAACTACACAAATATTTTTCTGCAATAATTGGAACAACTGGGGAAGATTTGATGTGATAGGGTTATGGAAAAGGGGAGAACCAGGACTCCCCACCTTCTCCCCACCCCCTCCCCGGATAACGCTAGTAGGTACTTTAAGCTAGTGATCAATATAATACAGTATTTTGGAATGTTGAAGAGCTTTCAGTTAGTGTCCCGTCTGTTTTCAGTGTTGTTTCACCTAGTCAAAAAAGGCATGTACTTCTTTCTCTTCAGTCTTTGTAACAGAACGATTTCCACTAAAGAGCAGGAATATAATACAAGCTGAGAGGCTTATTAAAATTATGCAGAAATTTAGGCGTCATATTCATTATTTTACTTTAAAAACATAATGTTGTAAACTTTCGCCTTTATTAGCTCATTCTGTTTTTGCTATTTATATTTATTAATAAGTAAGCCGGGTGGGGCCGGTAGCCAAATGATAAGGCGCTTAACTGAGGAACCGTGAATTCCGCGCCGAATTCTACTCTACACTGGTCCTAGGGTCCACCCAACCCTCTATAGAATACATATCAGATTTCTTTTACGGAGGCATAGCCGGGCGAGCGTTGGACTGACCACCCGGCTTCAATGAAACGTTGGGAGCCTCACTCCAGCGCCCCATTCGCCATCTTGGGCCCCTGGAATATACCTACCTACAAGTAAACGGGAGTTTCGCACCTTCGTCACCTATGAGCCGTCTTCGGAAGTAGCAAAGTCTAAAAGAAATCAATACATAGAGACGCGTTCTACACGGCCTTCGAAAGATGATTAACTAAATTCAACTCAGTTGGATGGATAATATTTGAATTATAGAGATTATTGCATTTTAAAAACAATTTTTCTTTTTTTTACGAAGTTTTTAAATAATTTACAAATGCATTCCGTTTCTAAGTATTTACATATCACGTCTTTAACGTAAAGCTGAAGAAATATCAAAGTTTTGAATCTCTTCTGCTTTCTTCTTAAATACCTTTCATTCTCTACACATCGGTATTAAATTAATCAATAAATAAAAACAGCTTCTTTAAAAAAAAAAATCGATCACGCGTCTCGTGATGCTTGCCAATAATACTGAACAGAAATAGATTCGTAATAACATCTGAAAAAATGCGAACCTAATTGATTTTAAGTCATGCCAAATTAATATCAAGCCGGATTTTCTCCTATTACATCCTGGAAGTGTAAATAAGTCAATCAGCGTGGTTATTTGATATCAGCAATGTTTAGGTTCTTGTTTGAGTCGAAAGTAATTCAAATATTTATTCTTCCATAAAAGAACCCATTCTAACAGGTCAAAATTTATTTATAACCTATTATCAATTCATTAAAATAAACAATTTAAAAGTATATTTTATAAATAAAAGAAATTGAAATATATACATTTTTTTTAATAGCTTTCGTAGTTGTAGGGCAAAATTGCTTATTGCTGGTTATTTTGTCTGTTGGTAATACTCTTAAAACAGCTCTACTCTCATTGGGTCGATGTTCATGAAATTTGATATAAAGTGATGTCAATTAAATTTAATGACTATAACTTCCAATTTCATCGAGATTGGATGAAAATTAAAGGCCATAAGCTTAATTTTTCCGTAAATGTTTCAAACAACGAATGTGTCTCCATCTAATGATATTTTCAGAATAATGGAAACGAAACGCGCTAATAAATGCTTCAATTGAATGGGTGAGTTGAAAAAGATACATATTCCAAAAATTTGACAAACTAAACTGAGATAGTCTTTGCACGTATATACATCCATTAAACAGAAAAAGAAACATATTTCTCAATTTTAAGTCTACTTTCCAGAGCCATGTAAAAATGATTGAGTTGAAGAAGGGACATATTCCAGGAATATGTTCTGTTGTCAACTCAAAGCCGCACTAGCATTGAGTTGAAAAAGAAACATATTCCTCAACGCATTTACATTGTTTTATGCTATAAAAATTTATATATCTAAATATTTACAAAGCACAATACATGGCGTGATATAATATTACATTACGTAATATAAAATACACAAAAATAAAATTTTATGAGGTTTTTTTAAAAAAAAACAAAAAAACCATTGAGTTGAAAAAGGAACATCTTCCTCAACATATTTACATAGTTTTATGCTATAAAAAGTTATATATCTATATATTTACAAAGCACAACGAGTTCGCTTCACTTAAAGGTAGCCTATAAATCGATAATAGAAAATTTTTTTGTAAAAAAATTAGTTTTCTTAAAAAACAGTTTTTTTTAGTTTTCCAAAAGTTTGCATTTGTGGAATATGTACCTTTTTCAACTCACCCATTCAATTTACTGTGAGTATTATCAGGGTGGCCATATTTCGATAAATATACAACGAAAGAAACACCTTCGAATCAAATAAAAAAAAAAAAAAAATCAAGATCACGACAGTTCATTCCGAAATCGCGCTCGGGACAACCCCGGCCATATCGGGACGGTTGGTCAACCTGAATATCTCTTATATAGTTTTCCAGATCTGTCTGTGTCTAACGCACTTCCTGTGTGTTTGGAAAATAATTTTAATTATTATTAAAATAGAAATAATTTCTACAATGAAACATCCGCGCCAGGAATCGAACCAGCAGCCGAAGTTAGACGTCTTATCCGTTAGGCCACGGACACTAAATTCAAATTATCGTTGTTAAATATCTCTTATCACTCCTCCTGTGTGTGTGACGCAATGAGCGAAGAGCCAGAGAAAAAAAATAGCTCATTAATTTTAGCGTAGTAAAATAAAATTTCAATTTCAATTTTCATTTTTTTAGCCTTCCACAAGCTCAGGCCACACGAGCATTAGATGCAGAAGCTCGCCCTCAGCGACGAACTGAAGAGTCGTTCGAGACATTTCTCAACATGGATGAAGTAATTAAAAATAATATTTAAACACAGAAAAAAACATCTACTTAAAATGAAAAATCAAAAATTCTTCTTTAATATATAAATACAAATAACTCATAATAACTCCTTCTTCCACTTAAAACATCTTTAATCAATATTTCTACTTCTTTAGCAGAAGTCTTCTTCAGGAAAAAACTACAGAAAACCATGGTTGTCTATGCTTTGAATTTTGTTTTAAGTGTAGAGGTAAATTTTAGGTTTTCTCTACACTTTCTGTAGTTTTTTCCTGAAGAAGACTTCTGCTAAAGAAGTAGAAATATTGATTAAAGATGTTTTAAGTGGAAGAAGGAGTTATTATGAGTTATTTGTATCTACTTAAAATACTCTATCTCGACTAAAAGCAGTCACATTGTTCTCCCGGCATTGTTGACGGGGCGTATACGCTAGTTATTCAATGTTTTTATAATACATCAACTTTTAGTGAAAGAGTTCGAATATCAAGAGATATGTTTAGGGAAATTCGCGATTTACCTAACAAAACAAATCGAATTGAATCTACAAATGTATCAGGCAAACAGATGAGTAGTAATCAAGTTAATTTTCACTGTGTAAAAATTTCATGACGATAGATTTTGTAGTTATTAAATATATCGGGTCCCAGCAAATAGACAAACTTTCTTAAATATATTGTTTGGTCCAAAGTTGAAGCGCTTTTTTACTTCGTACATCTACATAATCCAGCGCTAAGTCATTAAAAAAATACATATATCTTCTACGACGAAGCTATTTAAATACTTTTTTTTTAAGCAGACTAATAGTAGAAACTGATAAATTACGGCTTACATTTGCTAAATGTCGTTGCCGGATTTAAATCCAGCCGCCTTTCCGGTTGAGCTTACACCGGAATTACCCACAATGCCTTGCGAATGAGGCGTGTGCTGGGACTCACAGACAGACAAAATGGCTGCCGAATATGAAGAACCTATTACCGACCAAGACAAGGTAGAGTGGTTTTGTGGCATTAGGACTTTGATTTCCTACGCTCCTCAAATATATGCTTCTCAAACCTTTCTCCATATTTTTGGAATCGAAAATTCGAAGCCCCGCATTGCTGTAAGGTAGAAATCGGGACTTAGCAGTTAGGCCTAGCACTTCCTCCATGTAGTTTGCCTATTAGTCATGGGTTTACACAGTTGTGCTGTCATTATACACATCCTTTTTCCTTTTCTAGGTCATCTGTAATCGTTACAGAATTAAGTACGCATCCTTATAAATTAAATAATGTAATATTTCATTTACTGTAGCTCTACGCAAAATAATCTTTGAAGTTTTAAATCGTTTGAACGTAGGAATTCACGTTAAATTTGGGGGCGAAGTTTGATTTCATCTATAATTGGTTTGATTGAGAGCAATTTACGGACGTGAACTTTCTATTTTTATGAATGAACGAGCACTGTTCTGCCCAAGTCTTCGAAAGATAGTTACAGTGATCATTTAAATGAATATTTCACTTCTTACACAACCCTTGATAATTTAGATCCATTTGTTTTTATCAGTTGTTGTGATGTCTACTCGATTTCCTCGAGTTTTTATCAGTATTGTTTGATTGTTTTCTCCTTTTTGTTTGTGAATCAAACTACGAATGTTTCTAAATCATATTCTTAAAAGTTTACGTCGATGTATTTTTAAATTATTTCTTTTTTAAGTATTTACAGTTACCATATCTCTAGAACCGGTACTTGATGGAACTTGTTTCTTCGATAAAAATTGCTGACTAATATGTCTTTTGGAATAAGTACTTTCTACATGAAAATTATATACATCGAATTTAAAAATATAAGCAGAGTTCCATAAAAACACATTTTATAAATATTTCAACCTGCGAGCTCCATCATATGTAACTTACACTAGGAAATAAAAAAATAAATACTTTCAGTACTGTGCAATGATCCATGTTATTCACAGCTGGCTAATTATCTTTATTTTGAATTCCTTGAAATATGTCCTATGCAAGTAAAGCTATTTCTGAAAATTACTGTTAAGTTAATGATACTAGTTTTGTTATGTGTTGATATTAAGGATCTGTACTGACACATTCAGTTATTTATATCCTCATTGAGAAAAACAATAATTTATTTATTGGAAGAATACAGTGATAGTATTATGACATTTTTTTTATTATTTTGGTTTGCAAAATTTTCTGCAATCAGTTTTAAGAACTTTTCTAGTCTTCATTAGAAATTTAGAATTACAGAAAAATAATAGTATGGTTATATACTAGAGATCTGCCATCATTAATAACAGTAATTGACACTTTACAGTAAGTCTGCCATCCTTGGCCTCAATAAGCATATAAGGACACCTTAACCTTTTCTATTAGCAGTTTGATTAGTAAGTAAGCCACAGTACAATTACAGCTCTGTTTGTTAAAGTGTGACACAAAAAGTATTTGAATATAAGGATCTCAGTTTCTTTAAGGATGATTTTTTTTTTTCCTGCCTTATTTTGAAAAAAAATATTTTCAGATTATTATTATTCATTCATTTTGACTAAAGAACCAAAACAACACAACAAAAATGTCTTATTGTAGCAGTGTGTGCTAATCAAAATTACCCATAGGTTAAATAAACAACACTCAATTATTACTTGCAATTCTAAGTATGTGTGGTATTTAATATTTTAAGTAATCATTTCAGTTTAATGCCTCAAATCCAGTGAATGTTTCTTTTTTCTAAGATTAAAATCAACTTCATGTTAGACACATGAGAAGAGTTAATGAAGTCTAAAATGACACAATTATAAAACTGCTCTTAATAATAACAATATTTACAACAAGTCTGTGTGGATTCCTTATTGAATCGTTAGCATAATGCAAGCTATGTTCATTTTAAAATTCTCTTAAATATATCAACTTCAAGTCCAAAAACGTTTCCCACAAATGTATGATTGTATTTAGGAAATACAATTGTAGAATCCCAATATGCATTACATATCCATCGTACTTCATAATTTGATTTAGTGATTGTAGATGCTAAAAAAGAAACGAGACTTAAATTACTTGATTTTTGAAAGATTTCATACTAAAAATGTTTATTTTTGTTTTACAGGTCAGAATAGTATCCGATTTTATTCTCCATGCACCTCCAGGAGAGTTTAATGAAGTATTTAACGGTATACCATTTTTTTGCTGTTTTAACTTTTGTCTTATTAATATAGAAACTATATCTGAAATACTTCTTGTAAATCATTCATGTTGCTATAATTTACATCCCTTTATTTTTTTCATTGCTTTTAGACGTGAGGTTATTATTAAATAATGATTCGCTTCTAAAGGAAGGAGCATCAGGGTAAGACCTTCCATTCATTATCTATTTTACGTCAAAGTTAACAATTTTTTTTGTTTTTGCAAAAGTTTTTAAGTAGTTTAATAGTAATTTTAATCTGCTTACATTCCATTTTGACAACTAAATCTGTATATTGAGTTTAACTTGTTTCTTTTAAATTGTGTTTAGATGTTTAATAGTACCTTTTTTTTAATGGTTATTTATCCTGGAATTCCTGCTTTAATTTTCAGTTTTTAAATGTTATTTTTAACTTTTCGTAGAATACGCCGTGAAATTTACATAAGATAATAATTTTATGGTATGACATGAAATGAAAACAACAATCAATGCACAGTCGTTTGCTTTCATGTCTTGAGTTATCATTGATAGGAATCTGGGATAGCTGTTTCGTCCTTTTTAGGACGCATCAGCCAGATTCAACTTCGATGTTTAAGCTCAGAAAGCAGGAAAGGCTATGAATCCTTCTCCCGGGAGTGGGATCCCACAAAGCAACAATAATAGAAAAATTGCTGTAACAGTACGACATAAATACCTTGGTGAGCCAAGCTCAAGAAACAAAAGGCATTAATTCTCATTTTCATGTTATATTTTATGCACGTTAAGCTTTCCTACCTACCTACTACTAAGTTTATGAGCAGATTAATTTTTTTTATTAATTTAGAAATCAAACAGTTAAAAAGAAAAAAAAGTCACTCTTGGTCGTGAATTAATTGCTGAAGTATTTCTCTTCCAAGACTTGCTCCTGGAACAGGATTGTCTCATCACTCTTGCACCCCGAAATCAACAAAATTATAATAGTAATTTATAACAAGTGCAATACTCACTTCTTTAGTTAATATCACTGAATCTGTTTTAGCTGTAAGGAATTACTATAGAATAAAAGAAAGATGACATAACATATATTACAACAAATATTTTAAATTAGATGCTATTTAAACTTGTACTAAGATGTTCTTTCTTGCTATACATTCACTTTAAAACTACCACAGATGTCCTTTAGTATCTGAAAGAAGAAAAACAAAAACAAAAAAAATTTTTAATAGAAAACTTTTTACAAAAATAAGTTTTGATAGTAATTTAAATTTCATGAATTGACTTTTTTACATATTTGGAAAGTATTGGTGATTTTGTTTTAACTACAGTAGTTGTTTTAATTATAGTTGTTTTATAGTTGCAGTAATATAAATTCTTAGGTTTCAGGCATATTTCAATCCATAAACAAGTACATATTCCTTTTTATTCTTAATAATTGCCAGTCTTGATTTTTTTGTTTTTATTACTATATTGTCAGCTATACACTCTCAATATCAAGAATTTATCCATCTTTTCCTCATTCACTCCAATTCTGCATTTATTTCTTTATGCTTCCGTCCTTGAGGAGACACTTATTATTGTCTAGGCCTCTTAATGAAAAGGACAAGATATTGCTCTGTTTGAAAGATTGAACCTATTTTATACAGTTCAGTTTATATTCCGCATACATATTTTACAGTTTTAAAATACAATTGCCACATTAAGTTTGACATTTTGAAAAAAACCAACAGATAGAAATAAAGTGTCACATCAACACTTTTATCTTAAGAAAACTATTCGTTGTCACCTTCTTATTTCTGTGCGAAAATTTTATATATTTTCCATGGTTTTGACTATTAAGGTAAATTTAAGATTTTCACACCAAATGCTGCTTTTTACCTTTAATTATGTATTTTTCATTGCTTTGTTTTATTTGAATATGAATTTTGAAGAAAAAAAAAATTGTCTGTTTTCAAATTTTTCTTCTATATAATTTGTATATACCATTCAACCCTGTCATAGCGCAATCTGTTACATTGCAAAACCACTCACAATTTAATACAAGTATTGCTCCCAATTTTTGTAAGCTAAAAGGTGTTTTCGTCAATAAAAAAAAAAATTAATGTGAATTTCTTCTGAACATGTATTGACATTTTAACCTTATCACATGATATTCATTTTCTTTTATTTCCCCATATATTTATATATTGTTATTCTATAGTATTGCTGTTATCTCACACAAAAACAGGAGGCATGTGAACTTGATAGCAGTTATAATTTGAATGCAGAAAAATAGCTAGATTTCTTAACACAATCTGCTTATATTGCAATGTGATTCTCTAGACCTCGAGCAATGCATTATAATGGGGTTGTGCTGTATAAAACATTCTAATCTTTTTTGTAGCTTAAATATATTTGTGATTCTGATCATAGATAAAACCTGTATAGGATATTAACATAATTTGATCACATGAATTGAAGGCAAAAATCAAGAGTGAGAAATTAGAAGAATACATCAATTGATGAATACCAGGTTGCTGCTAAAACACATTCACAAAACTGAGTAAAAATTTGATAAAAACAACCGATTGTTTTGTCTTATCCTACCAAATTTGTTATTAGTGTTTTGCTGATTCTGTAGTTGTCAGCAAGAAGCCACTCAAATTTTGAGTGTTTCCATATATGGGAAACGAAACTAAATATTTCTTCTGGTTTTACATGGTTCCTGGTATTGTTATTTAATATATTTGTAGTATGTATTTTTGGATATTATTTACAGTCATCAATAATAATATTAATTCAGTGTAATTTAATATTTGTTCTTGTTTTTCGTATTCTAGAGCATTCGCTCAGTATAATAAGGACCAGTTAACACCTGTCAGGATTGAAAATTCAGAATATCAGGTAGGTCTCTAAAGCCTAAATTTGTACATTATTTTGATCAGAATTGTTATGTTGCTATAAACTTAGAATGGTGAGATTTTGCAATGAAGTTAATTTGGATGTGAACAGGAAAATCCCAATAAGCTATCCGGTTTCAATTTCACAAAGAAAGCCTTCATATTTCCCAAGGCTGTTGACATATTACTTTCAAGTTTGAATATTGCTTGGTTTTTTTTTGATATCATTATTTTAGAAACAGAAAAATTTTTGACAGTTGTTGACCGAGACTCAGACTTCATAACATTCCATAACTTACAAGATTTTTCAAATTCTGCTAGTACATATCTATACAGTTGCCATACTTACAGTTTGTATCAGCCGTAATCTCGAATATTCAGGGTGTGAATGGTTTATAGGTGCTTTTATAATCTATTAGTATGTTGAATAATTATTTCGAAAGCTTGAAGACAACTTTTCAAAACTTAGAAATAACAGCTCAATTGCTTGTGTAATATATTTGAATCTTGCTTAACCCCAAACAATTTGAAGGTGAAACTCAAATGTTGGAAAGTAACTATTGATTCACTTTCTGAACATTTTTTTAAAACTGTTTTCTGAAAACATTGTAGTCTCAAAAATCTCATTTTCTCCGTTTAAATAGGCTAGCTTCCAAAAATAGGCGTACCTATGTGCAAAGTTTGCTCAAGAGACAAGTGCGCATGATCGAAACTGGACATTGGCAACATGGAGGTGCAAATGATTATGATCCACCATTACTCATATGTTTTATCTTCAACGATATCAATAAAAACCAAAATAAACCTCCATATTACAGAAAAATAGCCGGAAGGATTGATTGTTTCAGCTGATAAAGCTCTTCCGCCTCCACCCCATCCACTTTTCAAAGAATACAAGTTTATTTGCTATCTTGTGTCTGCCATTTTGCTCACTTCTCCTTAGCATTTGCAGCGAAAAATTTCACTTAGCTCATTAGGATGAAGTTACGAACAATGGTTCATTGCTGCTTCAATATGGATTTCTGGCAAGCTGTAAGCACTCAGGAGCACACTTTGATTGCTCATTTTTTGAAGATGGCCGTAGTAAGCTATACGTGGGAAAGGAATTACAATAAAATTAAGATTAGATTAATCTGATTAGAAAATCAGACAATTTGTTTATATTTCTGAATGCATTAGTTTTACTTTTGTTTAGTATAATCATTGTTCAACCACTTAATCTTTTAACATTAGTCACTTTGCGTCGTATATAATTTCACAGGACAATTCTGATCATTATCAAAATTAGCAATATCCTTCGAAGGTCGATAGTCACTTTGCATCGTACACAGAGGTTGATTCATGTTTATAGTGACAAAGTTTGCTGTTTCAGATAGTTATAAAATACCATGGCGCCATTGGGTCTGTTGTGTTTACTGTGTTTCTGTACTATCCTTCTGCAGCACAGTTTTCACTGTAGCAGGCTCCTTTGAAGACAGACAAGATCAATTGTCTTTCACTGCTCTTTGCACGTTTTCCAAAGACCATCAATTGTTTTGGGTCGTCTTCTTGAGAGGGTTCTTGTAAGTAATCCAAAGCCACAGAAATCCATGGGAGAGGCATCTGGGGATTTCACTGGAATTCTAGAGAATGGTATAATGTGAATCCTGGTCTCGGCTTCCATCGTTTGCATGAATGCCACTGTAGACTTGGTCGTATGACTGGAAATCTTATCTTGGTGGATCCATATATTTGAAGCCTTATCACTGTAAAAGGATGGAATTTATTCATGGTAAATAAGATCCAGAATGTTAGTATGATAATAAGCTGCATTAATTATGAGTTATGCGAAACCTTTTGTAGCTTTAACTTGCCATTATAGCAATAACCTGCCACAACCATAAATCCATCTGAGAAACTTTTCTTGCATGCCTTTTACACCTTTTTCTTGATAGTATATTACTCGGATTTTGTTTGTGTCACTAAGGTGTATCCATGCTTCATCCAAAGTGACCAGAAACTTTTACCTGTCCCTTGCTAGGTGTGTCTCCACAGTTTCCTACAGTTCCTTATCCGCTTTGAAATGTAGTTTGGAAGGAGCTTGTGAATGTTAGGCTTAAACCGCTTTTCTAAGTGCAGCGCAGATTTGATGATGTGGTTTACAGTTGCCTGTGAGACACCTACATGCCTGTTGTTGCATGCAATGCTGCTTTCTCTTTCTTTATAAGAGACCTGACTTTCCGCACCACCTGAACTCTTTGGTTTAGGGTGTTCTTTTAGTGGTGTTTGTGTGCCGCTCACTCATGCTGCAAAGTTCTCTTTCGCACTCTTAATTACCCGACATATACCATTTCTAGAAATCGCAGAACCATTATTTTTGTATCTTTTTTGGATTACTTCAAAAACCTTCAGAAATGGCAGCTGTATATCCCTCCAAGAATGGCATCACTTGTGGTGGCATCTTAATAATAAGACAGCAAAATTTCCAATGTTCTTGAAGTGGAAAGAAATACTACACATTAAACATGGTTACATCATCATGACTCGTGCATTTTGCGTATGACATGCATTTCATTTCATCACTATAAACGTGAATTCCATATTAAAAGCACAGTTAAGTTATTGTAAGGTAGGGTACGTTGCAGAACCTGGTAGAGAGAAAAAAATAGAAGTTTCCTGATATTCTGTATTGGGGTGAGGGTAAATTTTTTTCTCTGCAGGCCATTAAATAAAAAAAAAAACAAATTAGAAAACTTTGACATTACAAGGGTCCTATTAGAAATCTTATGAAATTTAAAATATATAGAAATATACATAATCAGGTGAAATAGTACAGATGCTAAAAAGAATTACATTTATTAGTTGTTTCTGTTGATTTTCACTGTAGTAAGCAGTGTTATTAGTTACCAATAAGCTACCTAAAAAAAAAAAAAAAAAAAAAAGATGACCCAGACAAGCTGCTATTTCATTTTTATGTTCTACACAGTGATGTCTTTTAAAAGCAATTTCAGTAAAAGAAAAATGAACTTTTTCCGAATAGTTAATTTTTCAGCGTTTAGTATTTCAGGTTTTCTTAACATGTTGACTGCTGATTATGCGGCTCCGTGTAAATGGCACTACTAGTAGACATACTGATTACACGACGCCATGTTGTGTGGCTAGGCAAACTTTTTTGACCAATAAGCTGCATGCGTTTGTAATGGGAACTTGTATTGTGTGGGGCATCTCAGTAGACACCTTGAACTGTCGTAAACAGTTGTTGCCACTGAACTTTTATGTGTTTTTTTTTTTCCTCCCACATAAAACTAAGTAATGTATCAGGGACTTGAAAAACACTCGATTCTCTAAATTTGTTGAATATTGATTTTATGTTGCTTATTAAAATTCAGAATTTGGAAAAAATAGAAGTTTCTTAATTATATACACCTGACTTGATTTGCGTAAATTTCTTCTGATAATTTACACTTTTATTAATAAATAAAAAATACAGCCTTTATTATATCATGTTTGATATTTTGGTTTTCTTACCATATCATTGATGAAACCATAAAAAAAAAAAAAACTACTCAAAATCTAGTATCGAGAAGACACTTAGTGCAGCAATTTAACCAGAACTGCCACCTATAGGGAGCCGTGAGAGTTAATTTGATTGGATTGCGGATGTATAGGAGGTTGAAATATTATATGTGCTGCCTTCTTATTTTACTATATATAATAAAAATGTAAAGTAATCTAGTGGCACTTAGGGATCGCTAAACCTTACAAATGACAGCAGTCAACGTGTAGATGTTAAATTTCAAAACTAATACCTTTATATGTTTGATGACCCACCACTCTCTTTTTTTTTTTCTTTTTTTTTTTAAATCATTTATTTGAATTCCTAAATATCCACAGGCACTCATCACTGAATTTAATGATTTGGGTGATGGAAGGTTTTACGATCCTCGCTCGAAACAGTCCTTCAAATACGATCACTTGAGAAAGGAAGCTAGTGACTTTCACTCCTGGGAACCCGATTCCACGGCAGAATCCTGGCGTTCTGCTCTTCAAACTGAGTTTGTTCAATATGTGAGCAATCACTACCGCCATGGAGTTTCATCTGTATTTGGACGTAGTGGTGGTGGTATAGTTACCCTTACAGCCTGTGTAGAAGATCATCAGTTCCAGCCCAAAAACTATTGGTAAATATATATTTTTTTTTGTTTGCTTGCTAGAAAGCTTGAAATAATTTTAATACTAGAAATAATTATGTTGGACTGCTGGGAGCTGAATTTAAATTGTCAAAAGGCAAAAGTTTTGTATTTGCTTTAGCTAATTAAACTATAATTCCGATCTCCGTATAAGATACAGAAGCATGTTACAAAGCTGTTGACTTTTCTAAAGCTGTAAAAACTTCATGGTCATAGTTTTGGTATATTTGAAATGTATTGCAGACGTTTTCTTAACATACACATCATCAAAAAAACAAAAGCTATCTTACTCAAATTGTATCACATTATGATTTTCTTAACTATTTTGCACAGTGCCATTAGGTTTTACGTGTTTTAGCAGAATAATGTTGAGATAATGTAAATGGGAAACTTCATTCATTCTTTCCATTAAGTACATATTTCATTTCCTCTATTTTATTTTATTTGAAAAGTACAACCCATCTAGTATGGATTTTAAAATTTAAAGATTATTATTGTTATTATCATTATTATAAAATATTTCTACAGGCATCCATGTTATGCAATAATGTGTCAACCCACAACATCTAGGGTTTGAATAAAATGCCTGCAAAGTGTTATGCAGTGTTTAAAAATCAGCAATGACAGCACATAAGTTTTATGGCTGTCATTTTTTAAGATTGTTATTCAGAAAGTTACTTCAAGGAGCCCTCATGAGTCTTTAGCGAAACCTAAAGCCCATTGCGCATGGATCTGAAAACGCTTAAGGGGAGCGTTTGAGACCAAAATTATCATATTGAAATGAAAAAAAGGTAAGGTGAATGAGGGTGTTTTGGAACACAATTTACGTAAGGGTGATTCAGTTCAAAATTTACATGTTCAAAACACCCTCATTCACCTTACCTTTTTCCTTTCAATATGATAATTTTGGTCTTAAACGCTCCCCTTAAGCTCGTTACACATTGATCCGACCGACCGATTTTCGGATCCATATGCAATGGGCTTAAGTCAATTTTTTGAAATTGTGGGTGTACACATTATTGCATAACACGGTTCAATTGCAGTAGCCTCAGAAATAGTTTCAGGGAACTTGTTACTAATAAAGTACAGAAGCTTTTCAATTTCATATCATCAGATGAATAACTTATATGCATATGTAGCTGATGCATTGCAATATAAAAACTGACTATCGAGTTCATAAAATTAAAAAAAAAAAATCCGCAAAACTCATTCTAGTAGCAACTTTTTATTCTAACTTTAATTTTGTTTATTCTTTTTGACATCATTCAAGATTAACAGAAATATTAGTTATAAATCAATATTTACTTCAATGAAACATAATAACTACAAGGCGTATTTTATTGAAGTAAATATGATTTACAATAAGATACATAGAATATATTTGCTTTTCGGAAGAAATAGTAGTGGTAGTCATAAAGGTATAATGCATTTTTTTATGGATCAAACATGATTTGTGTAAACTTTTGAAAATATTCAATTAAGTACAGTGAAACCTCGGGTTACGAACTTAATTCGTTCCAAAACTCTGTTCGTAACCCGAAACATTGAAATCAATGAAATAGAGACGATCCGTTTCAAGATGAAAGAATTGTTCCTTTTTATTAACAGCCGGTCGTTTACCTGACAAAACACAAAGAATACAAGAAAGAAAACAGCTAAATAAATTAAATGTAAAATAATTATATTTAATAAATACATTTTGATGTCTTGTTTATATTGGAAAAAGAATCATGTGGGTGCGGAGAGATACTTTCAGATTCTAGGTGAGACGCCTTTGGTGTGATTTGGCCTTTGTTTGTACTGTACACAATCGTTTGTCTCCAATGTTAAACCTTGCTCTCTCTCTCTCTCTCTCACCTACGTTCGTAACCCGAAGTTTCACTGTATATATAAAAATACAACAACTGCAGTAATACGGTTATGTTTAAATCAACTAAGACCTCAGTTTTGAAAAATACATAAAATAAGTTGTTTTTCTATTTTTATTTTTCCTTTAGGAATGGTCGCTGGAGATCTATATGGAGTGTAACTCTATCCTCTGGAACAGCCGAAGTCAGAGGATTATTAAAAGTACAGGTAGGAGATACTTCTGTATACATAAAATTTTGAATCTATTCAGTTTTAATACCAGCAGACATCATCAAAACAATTATGTTTACATTTATTTTCAAACTTTACAATGTTTCTGTCCAGAAAGCTGGCACAGCAGTGCTATACCGAATTTTTGGAATTCCCGTAATCAACTTATTTATTATGATAAATGTTCTTCTAAAAATAGATAATGTCTCAAATTCTTAATCTCTTGTTCAACCTCTTTTTCATTGGATGCATAAGTCTTCCAAAATGTATTAGTAAAGCAGCTACTAGAGATCAAAAAATAAATGTTTCGATACAAACTTGTTGTTTTTATTTATTTGTATTAGTTACATTGAGTTTTTAATTTTCTTTTAGGTTCATTATTATGAAGATGGTAATGTCCAACTGGTCAGTTCAAAAGAAGTTAAAGATACGATAACTGTCACAGTAAGTACCACAATTTACTTTTATAGTAGAAATAATTCAGCTGCTTTTTTTATAAGATTATTTCAAAGTTATACAAGTGATTCAGTGTCACTGTTGTACTAATAGTGCTTTGATGAACTGCTGTTGTTTTATAAATCATATTTATATATTTGGACTGATATTTATATATTTCATAAGTCTTTTGGTGTTTTGCTTATGAAGATATCTTGCTTTTCTTATCAATTGGAGCTACATTTTAGATGTGCTCAATTATTAGAAGAATTTTGCTGTGTATCGAAAGAAAGCGTGTATAACAATTTGGGGAAAAGCACATTCTTTTATTTATTACGTAAATTACCAAGCACACATATAAAAACTGGCCCGCAACATCTAAAAAAAAAAAAAAAAAAAAAAAAAAAGCCCCCCCCCCCTTTTTTTTTGTTGCTGAAAGGTTTTTACTGATGCAAAATTCATATCTTTAGGAAAATGAATATGACAATTGTATCTCACGTCAAGAAATGAAAGAGGTTTAAACTGCTTTAATACTTAAATAACTATATATTACACCGACGATATTTCGTGGGTCTAATCGGCCAACTTTATCAAGCCTTTTTTGGAAAGAGAGAACCATTTCTCTCCTTCCCAACATCAAAACTAACAAATAACTAAATAACAATCAAGAATTCCAAAAAACGTAATGCATACTAACAAACAAAAATGTGAATTTCAAAGCGTGAATCAAATTAACAAACAAAAACTAATAAAATCACTGTCTTTAATTTTTAAATTTAAATCTTAAAATTCAAAATTACTGTCTTTAAATCATTTAAAATTATCTTCTTTCAAATTAAATGTCCAATCGTAAAACTGTCTTCTTTTTTAAAAATTTAAAAAAGTATTAAAGAAGTTATTCAAGATGAATTAAGAAAACTTTGTTTATTTATTAATGATGAAGTCATTAAGGTGAAGAGGACTACATGTGGTCATGAATTTTTAAAAGGAATTTCTAAATTAAGAGAACGATTGGAAATTTTATACATAAAAAATTGAAGACGGCAATTTAAAAAGGAAGACAACTTTACGATTGGACAATTTTTAAAGATAGTAATTTAAAATTTTAAAAAAGAGGACAGTTTTATGATTGGACATTTGATTTAAATAAGACAATTTTATCAAGTCATTTTATGGTTTTATAAACTAATCAGATTTATAGTTCTTAATTATTATTTACTTCAATTACAGAATGAGCAGCAGACAGCAAAAGAATTTTGCAAACTGCTGGAAGATGCAGAAAACGAGTACCAGGTAATTTTGTTTTTCCCTAGTTTATTCATTAAAATATTCTGATTCAAACATTACTGTATACTTCAAGATACATCAGACTAAAATATTAAGAACCATTTTAAACAGTTAATTTTTTGCTTGCAAGAATACAAATGTGTTGTATCTTATATTTAATAAATGGAAGTTTTAAGACCTTTTTGCAATAGAAGGCTACAAATCTTTAAGATAAAATGAGTATTAATAAATAATTTTTGGATGGATAGTTATGTATGTTTGTATGAATGAATGGATATGTTGTCAGTAGACAGCTAATGAGCATCGAATATGTTCTACTGAAGAACTAATGTCAAGCTACTTATTGTAAACAGTAAAATATAAGTTATATTAAACAGCGTGGCCGGGAAGTTCCCTACCTTTAATTGGTAGTCATATTTTAAGAAAATATTAACACATTAAGTATCCAATGCGTCTCTGCATTTGCCATCATTCTTTACACACAAGCTGCCTTGTCCTACTTGATATTTTTTGGAGTATGTCTGGTGTGATGGTTCAAATTTCGTCCTCAACTGCATTGCACAATTCTTCATTTGTAGCATAGCGACATTCAGACACATAGGCCTTGATGATTTCCCCACAATGAGTTATCAGGACTTCGGGGTGGCCAATTCAGTGAAGCTGGTGATGCTAGAGTACCATGACCAATCCAGCTTCCTGGAAAATGTTCATGAAGAAACGAGTGCACAGTAAGAGCGAAGTGATCAGGTGTAGCCTGCTGTAGCCATTCGCGTTCCATGATACTCGCGTGTTCAAGCTGTGTGATTAACCATGTTTGTAACTGTGTAAATAAGTTTTGCCATTAACATGACCCTCAAAAAAATATGGTCCAAACAAATGATGTGATAATAAGGGGTACGGGAACTTTCTGGCCACCCTGTATATCTAATGAGAACTACATATCTGAAGTTAACATGGTCCTGTTTCTCTACAAAAAATATACTTTGCAAACTAAAACAGCAGATTTTTTTTAAATAGATTTTTAGCCGAGATATTCTAGAAATCTGGTAGATTCACGAGGGACTTGTAAATGCTAAGTGAACTATTCACTAAAGCTCCTCCATACGTCTTTGTGTTCTGCCAAAGATCTATTTGTGGAAAGACAGATATTGCTCTTTGCATGACAGGATTCTCACTGCACTGTGATGCTCATATTATTGAGAATTGTGTTATATAATTTTTGTCTCAATATCTACTTGTTAAATCAAAGAAGGACCGATTGATTAGGATAATTTTGATTCAATTTATGTTGTTTTCTGTTTCTTTTCATATTCATCTTTGTTTTTTTGTATGCACTTATGGTAAGCCAATTGCTAGTGAAATTATGAGAACTGTTTCCAGACTGAATTTTCATCTTTCAAAAGCTAGCATCTAAACTTTGGTTATGGGGCTGGCGTGAGAATAGTTTTCTCTCTATTTGAAGCTTGTTACAAACAATGTACATAATGTTGGAATAATTTTAGTTCATAGCCAATTCTTCTTCAGTGGCTGATCAAATAATTCATATGATAAGTATTTTGTTAGTGAATCTCGGGAAGAGAAAACGACACTTGGTATTGTGGAAAATTTAAGGCAGTCGTGTAGATATATAAGGTGTGACAAGTCGTTAAGAGAGACTCCGTAAATGCGATGGGTCTCTTCTTAATAACGATTAATCAGTTAGCATTTTTTGAGGAAGATTTACTACTTCATAGGAGCATCCATCTCAGTTCACACGACACTGATAAATTTCAATAACTAAAGTCCAGAGTCGCAGATTTTCCAGAATATTGGTGATTATTCTTGAAAGTGGTAGCACTAAGGGCTATGAATAGGCAGTTTGATTTCCTCCCTCTTCCCAGTTTTTAATGTACAGTAGAACCCCTCTAATCCATCACCTTTGGGACTGGGGATATGGTCGGAATGCAAAAAAGGTCGGATTATCAGAAAATATAGAAAAATACGGATTTACAGTAAAATATACGGATTTACTGCGTTGTCAAGCAGTTCAAGTTTAGGCTTTTTCAATGTTTTGCGATTCTTAAGAGCGTTTTCACCATCTACCGTCACTGTATATGCAAGTAAACAACACAATGGCGCGACGGGTGGTGAGTCACCAGACGAGTCGGGGACAATTCGGCCGGCTCGAGCACGGTCGGATCAACCGGAGTGGTGGACGAGAGGGGTTCTACTGTAATTCATTAATTCTTTTTAGCAAGAGGACAAGCACTTGCAAATAAAATAATAATTTTTATTTAAATTTAGTTATTTAGAAAACAATACCGGTATATTTTGTCCCGCTCTTCCCCAGGAAAATTTTTGTTGCAATCCAGTTTTTCTCATTGCTTTCAACATTTGAAATTCAAAGAAAGATTGATAATTTGATATTACCAATGAAAATTATGGTTGATGTATTTATCCATGTCAGATAAAGAAATGCTGATTTTGCATTAAGTATAAACTGTCAGTTGCAGAAAATTAACAGTCAGAATTGACTGACCACACAACAGTGGAAATGGAATATAGCAAGCCATTTAATGGGATTTTTACCTTTAAATTTTGTGTTTTATTTATATATTAACTCGTCATATATTATCTGGAGGGATTTTTTTCTGTTGCTCTACAGATCTATTAATATTTGCCATATTGGGATTGGCTGAAGCGATGTAATATTCTGCTTCCAATGTAGAATTAAGAAAGTTAAGAAATTAATTGCAAAAGGGTGTTATATACAGGTCTGCCTTGAGACGGTTTGAACATGTAGACCTTATGACTAATGAAGTGTTTATTTTACGTGTTGGTGGGTAGTTGTGTGTCAGGGAACAACAAAGCAAAGAATGGGGAGAACAACTGTTAATGACGCAGTTCTGATGTGCGATTATAAGAGAGGTTTGAATAAAATTGATGTGGTGTACAAGGGAGTGAAATATTTTATAGCATTTGTTTCTTTTTGTATGAGAATTTAAATGTGTTTCGTAAAGTAAATAAAACTTGTTCTTTTTTCTTCTTTTTCTAGACTGCTATATCAGAAAATTATCAGAGTATGTCTGATACAACCTTTAAGGCTCTGCGTCGCCAGTTACCGATGACCCGCAATAAGATCGACTGGAACAAAATCCTAAGCTACCGTGTGGGCCTTGAACTGAAGAACCAGTGATGCTTAAACAATACCTTAGCCAAACATTTTCTTGCATCGCTCCCTCACTTGTGAAGGGAAAAAAAAAAAAAAAAAAAAAGAATCAATTCCTCAGAATTTGCAAGGATGTTTCTCCCATTATTTTTTTTTTTCTTTTTCCCTCCCCCCTTCATTTCTTTATTCCTTATTTTTTTATTTAAAATGGGGACCAGATATGGTTGCTACCGATTTGCTGCTAAAGAATGTCTAATCAGATATATATTTTTTTTCCAACAAATGTAAATGATATTTCAGAAGGAATATTCTTTTTTTCTAAAATTCCAATTTCTATCAACAGTAAAAAAAAAAAATGTAAGCAGTATTTTATTTTTACCCTTCCTCCTCTGTTTTTGTGATTGTATAAAGGTCTCATCTAAAGATTAATAAAATAAAATAAATAAGCGTAAGAATCTTGCAAATGAACTATATAATGCAAATCAATATTTTTAAACTTGAGAGTAAATTTAGAATTTTTAACAAAAAGCATGAGTTAAAATTATTAGCATCAATTGATTTTGTCCTTTCTTTCCATTTCTATATTTATTTATTGCTGCTTCCTAAGCTGGACCAATGCATCGTTCCAAAAATAAGATTTTTATCTACTTTAGATTGTATTGTTTTGTTTTTTCTTATTGACGATATTAATCAGATATATATATATAAAAAACCAACAAAAAATACAAAGAAGTTATGATTTTTACAAGTACATTTATATTGATTTATTTCTTTTATATTTAACTGCTTTTGTGTACTGCATAATTATATATTTTACTTAAAAAAAAAATATTTATGAGAAAAAAAAATACTGAATCCGGTAGTAATTGTTATTTGTTTCTAATATATGTTAATAAATTGCTTAAAATGTTATAACATGTTAAAATATACGCAGAGCATTGGCTTTGCAATTTTTTGAATTGCTGATCTATTATTGAATGTACATGTGTTTGAGTTTAATGTGCCTTTAATTAAAACATATTGTAAAGTAAATGATGAAAAAGACATTTGAAAGTTCAACTTTCCCAAATCTGTTGATTTTAATTGTGTTTATTAATAATTATTTAAATAGCCAAAACAGCAAAACAAAAAGATATATATATATTGTAATTTGTAAAATTTCAGTGGAGTGGTGAGAGGGTAGAGAGAGCTTTATCTAACTTTAATTTTTATACCGAGCCCTCTGGCCTCTTTCAATCCTGCCCTTTTTTTCAGTAAAATTATAATGCACAATAAAATTTAAAAATTGAAGGATTTGACTTTTTATTTTTTATTTATCCAAATATGAAGTGTCAGTACTTGGAAGCCATTGATATAATGGGATGGGTACTTGGCAGTGTAATTTAACATCATTCTGAAATAAATATCAATGATCAAGGTCATATGTATTTTTGATTTTGTATTTTTTTTTTCCCCTTCACAGGATTTCATGATCAGTCGGTTAATTTTATAGCTGCATAGCTAACTACATTTAAGTTGTTAAAGGTTCAGTCTAATATTTTTATTGCATCTTATATATCCTTGGAGAAAAAATGACATAAATCAACAGATGCATTACTGTGTGTTTGATCAAGATAGATCGAAACTACATGTCTTAGGAAGCTGAATTTTAAAGGTAAATGTTGACAAGGAAGAAGATCCTTTCTGATTTTGACATCTCATGAGTAGATATGGAGTTTAGCAAACTGCTAAAATGGATAACTTTTAGCACATTCACTGCCACTATTGTAAGGGTTGGTAATCCCCACTACAGTACTTTTCAAAAAGAAAGGGTTTGCCATATATGGTTATGTAGCGATCGATTTTGTCTGGAACAAACGTCACCAGTCATGACGTCATCAACTTGAACTCCGAGCAGTCAGTCCAAGATGGCGTCGTGTTGTGATCGCAGAAGCATGACCAAGAAAGGACAAACTTTGCATAGCCAAGCAAGGGGAATAGTGCGGAACACTAATAACATAAAAATGTATTTGTAACTGTAGAAAATACAAAAACCAGAATGTTTTTGTAAGTTTATAAGGTTCAGTTACGGATTTTAGCAATAGATGGTGCTAATAAGTCGTGGAAACATCAATCCATAAGGAAATTACATTATCAAAAGCTCTTTCATGAACTGAACTGTAGATTATTTTACTTTTTTATTGTCTATGGTAGAATAAGAATCCAGTACATATCATATTTCAATCTCCCCTAACCCCTGAAATCAACTATAACTGTGTAGGTGGCACCTTTGGTTAAATTGCTGTGCCAAGTGTCTCCTTGATTTCTAGATTTTTAGTAATTTTTTTATGGTTTGTCAATAATATGGTAAGGAAATCAAAAAGTGTAAATAGGATAGAAGAAAAAATGTATTTTTTTCAATTATTAATAAAAATAAATGTAATTTCTCAAAAAAAATTGATACAAAATCAAGTGTTTGATCAGGAAACTTCTGTTTTTTCAAATTCTGAATTCTTAAAATCAATCAATAACAAATTTAGAGAATCTTTTAAGTGTTTTTGAAGGCCCTGGTATATCATGTTATTATGGGGAGGGGAAAAAAAAAAAACACAAAAGTTCAGTGTCAACAACTACTTACAACAGTTCAAGGTGTCTACTGAGATGCCGCACACTATACAAGTTTCCATTACAAGCTCCAGTAGCAATAGTTTGCCTACAACATTGTGCCGTGTAATCGGAATGTTGTCTATTAGCACCATCTACACAAATCCGTGTAGTCGACAGTGAACATGTTGAAGTACAAAAATCATGATTCAGAAGTTACATAGCTGAAATTTTATTAGTTAATTTTAATTTGAAGCGATGTTAGTTTCAGCAGACACCTACTTCCGGTGCTTACTCTTATGTATCCCGCCAGGAGGCCTTCCTTCTCCTTAGTTCCCAAGATTCCATGTAACACTCCTTCTCATTTGACTGACTACTCTCGATAAGGGAGGACGTATTAACCCTTTTAAAGTAGGGGGGATTTCCATTTATTTTTGTATTTTTTTTTTCTTTTAGTAATTTGAGAATGAAATTTTAACTGTTGAATTTCAAAACGTCATTTTATTGAATTTATAATTTTATACATTTGTGCCGAATTAGTTGAGTATTTGTTTTAAATTTAATTTCCTTCTTCGTTTTAATAGAAATTGAAGCCATAAAACTATCAATATAAAGTCTCTAAAAGCCTTGAGGAAATTGAGTATCTGTAATCAATGTTTTAGCTTCAAACTTGTGAAATGCTCGTATCTAGAATAAATTCTAGATATCAAAAACCTTGGCAAATAAAAATGAAAACTATATTTCATTCTAACAGTTGAGGTTAATAAAGTATTAATTCACATTCAGATTAGTTTAAAAATATTTCAGGTATCTTTAAATATTTAACAATAGACTTGTTATATTCATTGGTAAATCATAGGCATTTTTCAAAAGATTCTTTAATAAAAGCATCGAAAAAGTTTGGCATGCTGTAGGAGTTCTGCTAATATATAACTGTGTCATGATATACTGCTCTGAAGTGCTGTTATCACCAATATACATGTTGCTTCACAAACACACTGAAAGTTTAATGTTATCGTCGTTCAGTACAACTGTTTTTGGATCTTGTGGGTAAAGTAAGATCTTTGGATAAAATGATACACTTGAATGCATGAACTCCCATCCTTATGAAGCCAAAATGGAATTCATATTACAATGCACCAGGAGCGGATTTACTGACCAAGAGGTCCCAAAGGTGAATATTTTGGTTGTATAAACTGCTGATATGATTTTGTGTGTATCAGTATATTAATAAATTGTTACCGACTTACATTTATCAAATAAAAAATTGTAAGTATAAAAATGTTTCTTAGGTCGAGGTTTTGTTTTTTCAGTGCCAATACTAGACTAAAATACGAGAACATGATTCTAGTGACACTAATGCTTTTATTCCTTTCCCTTCACTCTTGATACTATCCTACTCTTATCTTTCTGTTTTAATCTAGCTTTAGCACTGAAGAGATATGTCATGTTTTCCATAATAATTTTATACAGTGGAACCCCGCCATTCGTCCGCCTCGCTATTCGTACAACTCGTTATTCGTCCAACTTTTTCAAGTAAAATTGAACTCGCAATTCGTACGCTTGCTCGTGATTCGGACAGCGTGACCTCGGTACTGGCCGCGCCACGTGGTCACTGCAGTTCAGTCTCGTGCTAGCTTCGGTACGCTATGCATCATCCACGCAAGCGTCATGAAACTTTGTGATATATTATTGTCATTTTTTGTTATTTTTATTGAAAATAGTGCAGCCATGGGTCTAAAAAAGATTACTGATTCAACTAAGCCTAAAAGGAAAGCAGTAAGAACGACAATTGAATTGAAAAAAAGAACTCGTTGCGAAGTTTGAAAGTGGGACTCGTGTCTCTGACCTGGCAACTCAGTATGGCATGGCGAAATCAACCATATCGTCTTTACTGAAAAAGAAATACATAATAAGAGAGGCCTATATATTTATTGTTTTTATAGTTTTATGCATTTTAGGCTTAAA
>JAFIDM010000007.1:13156861-13173647 GCA_023159025.1 Thereuonema tuberculata | reverse complement strand
TGTGTATATATATATATATATATATATATATATATATATTACCAAAAAAAAAAAAAAAATCTATTAAAATGAAACTGGTCCTCTAATTGTGAACTGAAACAATTTGTAATTATTTCAGATGTTGTTTATGTAAAATATACAATGTAGGAGATGGCAAGACATTTAATGTCGATGGCGATATCTGTTGGAGACGATTAAAAAGATTTACTTTATCTCGGATGAAAAGTAAAATTATTGATAAGTTATAACTTATTCAAAGTTTATCTAAGACTGGACTAGATTATGGTTTTCCTTGCAGCATTTGATGTTTCGGGAGTTTTACTTGCCAGCTCAAAAGCATTGGCAATCATCTATATATATATATATATTATACAGGCTGATTCAGAAATGGTAGACAAAGTGAAGAGATACGGGTTCCAAAGGTCATTTTGAATCGAAAATGTTCTACGACATTTTGTTGTACAGACCGTAGTTTTAGAGTTAGGAAATGAATGCTTTGGGAATGGTCCCTAATCAAAGAAAGCTCAGTTCACATTAGGAAATGTAAGTAAATAAGGTAATGGTTTATTAAAAAAAGCAAACCGGATAACAAATGTCATGACTGAAAACAGATATTATAATAAAAGAAAATATTGAAAATGGCCAGAACTGAGCTTTCTTTGAGTCGTAGAACATTTTCGACTCAAAATGATCTTTGGAACATTTATCTCTTCCCTTTGCCTACCATTTCCGAAACACCCTGTATAATAGAAAGGAATCGGGCATATCGTTAACAAATTTATTGCATCAGTATGCAATGGCAGGTAATGACAGTAAAATCAGTCTTTTTAGTAACAGACGAATACCAAATGGTATCAATTTAAACTCTGTAAAATGAATCAGAAGACCAGTTATTACCATATAAATTCAACCTGATAAAAAGTCTGTTAAATTTCACTTGAAAAAAGTAAATACAAAAAATATAAATGCTTTAAATTAAATGGTAAATATCTCTAAAGCAGCAATAATTAATAGATTCGACTTGATTTTTTTTTTTTTTTACTTTATCCTACAATATATAATACCTTTAAGAAAGTGTTAATTTCATCTCATAATTAATATTAAACGTAAGTGACTTTATTTAATATTGTTTATATTACTCCAAGCTTACTCACAAAGGAATTTCATATCCATCCTAATTAATTATTTGTTAAAATTAGCTTTGAAGTAAATACAACTTTAAAAATTTATTAATCTCCAAAAAGTCCAATATCCATTTTTTTTTAAATATATAATTACAAATCTAGAATATATTCAAAATTTATCAATTCATTGATTTAAAAAAAAAAAAAAAGTTTTGATATCTTCAATGAGATCAAGGATATCGCATTAATATCCACATTAATTTCCTACAAACATGACATGATTAACTATACCTATGTTTCTTTTATATAATTTGTACCTTTAAAGTAATTTATTATTTACGAATTCCTTTAAACAAAGGAAACCCCAAATAGACTATGATCAACTAACTAACCATGTCCACCATATCTTGTAAGTTCAATAAATATTTAAAACAAAGTATAATAATAATAATAATAATTCATTGGTTCAATAAATACCGACATATGACAGTTTTATTTATTTAAGTATTGAAGTCAGTGCTTTATTTGATTAATTCTATTGATTTACCATTGATTAATTAATAAACCATTGATTTAAAACCATTAATTAATTGATTAATTCTAAACCATTGATTAATTCTATTTATCAAGTTTATATAGTTTCTTTCTGCCATGGTGGAGGGATACTTTCAACTTATTTTTGAGATACAAACAATAACATAATATTGAGATATTAATTCAAAAATATTTCATTCTTGAAATGGCTCAATTTTGCAATATTAATTTTTTTTTCAATTGTGCAAATATTTTCAGGAACTTAAAAACACTGAGTCATACTCATGCAGAAAAGAAGCCATTTTATAGATAAAAAAAAAAAATACAGTCGGACCTCAATTTAACGAAGTTGCTAAATCCCGAAAAAAAGTTCGTTATATGGAAAATTCGTTAGAGATTCACCTTTTAAAATTACTTTAAACTGCATAAATCAGATTTAAATACATAAACAATAAATATTATTAAAAAAGTAATAATTTTAATGACATAAAGCATACATTACCACATGTGTACTTAAATTTTACTAATAAAGTCTGTTAATTTTATCTGAGTTTTTTGTTTTTTTTTGAAAAAGTGTTTTCACATCTTTGCAATGCACCAAAAACCCCTTCAGGCGTATTTTCTTCAAATTGTAATCCGCGTCGGATTGTTTCAAATGATTTCAACATTTCATCATGAGAAGGTTTTTTTGATTTCTGCATCATGATCATTTCCATTTTCATAATCTTCATCACAATTCATAGCTGTATTGTTTTTATTTTTCACACTGTCCAAAATATCCGATTCAGATAGTGTTTCCAAGGTCTCGACTTCAAAATCAAGTGAAAGATAATCAGCACATCATCGTTAATTTCTTCTTTTTCCCTCAGCTGTATCCACATTTCTTTCATTTCCTCTAAGGGAATATTAATAATAAAAACATTTCAAGTAGAAAAAAAAAATAGATACCACGAAAAAGTTCATTAAATAGAAAATGCACTTAGCTATTGGGAGGTTATTTTACAAAGAAATTAGCAAAATGTTCTTGGTTCCAAAGAAAAGTTCGCAAAATAGAGAAATTCGCAAAATAGAGGTTCGCTAAATAGAGGTCCGACTGTAAACTCAACTCACTTCTTTAGAAAGGGAAGTAGATAAAAAGTTGTTCCTTGAGGTATTGATAAAAATACATGTAAATACATATGTTATCTTGACCTGTGTTCATGTTTATATTATCAACTTTCCGTTTTTGAATTGAATGAGAATTCCAAAACTGTTAATGTATAATTAATGCAGTGAATATTGAACCAATAAATGTTTTTAATCATTAAACCTTTTTTATATAATGCTAACGTGTTATACCTCTTCAGAGGTAGGAATAAATCATAGTGATAGGCTACATATCCAGTCACATTTTCAGTACCTAGCAATTGATTAGGGGCCTAATGATCTACATACCCAATAGTAGAAAATTGGCCCTTATGACCAGTACTGATTTCTTTTCTAGTTTTATTGTGGTTGGATGGTGGCTTGCTGAGAAACATGTGCTTCAAATAGACTTAATTACCCTGACCTATATCCAACACCTGATATTGTAAGACCCTACACATCACTGTTAAATATCTTAAAAACTCCTACATTCTGGAACCAGGAATTGTTCCTAAAAATACATTTGGAATAGAAACCAATATATATATTTGTAAATAAAAATAGATTAAAGTTTGGGTTTGCCATGATTATTTCACTGAATAATTATTTATAAATTAAATGTTTGATTGGGGGGGCAAAAAACAATCTGCATAATTACATATAATTAAACACCACAATACTTGTTTTATTTCCTAGAAAAATCTTTGCGAACCAGTTCTTGACCAAAAAAAAAAAATAATTTTCATATTAAAAATGTAGATACTACAATAATCCCTCCATTTAAGCAAGTATTTGGTTCCACGAAAATAGTGCGTAAATGAAAAACCATGTAAATGGAAATCGAGATCTGTTTCCTATTCTCAAATATTTTGTGCAATTTTAATGACAGCATATTAAAATTTAACTTGCCTATTTTAATTTTTTATTTATTATAAATCCTTTTATATTTCAGGCTTTTGAAAATAACTTTTTGTTAAATTATGTAAAGAAATTGATATTCATAATTTTTTTCATAAATTTTAATAATTCCGAAATTAAAATTATGTGCTTTTAAAAGTTTAATTACTTATTTAAACATAGAAAAAAATTGTGATCATTTTACAGTTTGTTTCTTATTAATTCATTTTTTTCTAAGATACACAAATATGTTAAAAGCATGGCTGTCAACAAAGGGTTAGTCCCCTTGTTATCCTTTAACAATCCCTTTGTTAATCTATCGCATATCTACGTATATAATACACAACCTCCACAATTTTTTTACTACACAACTGTAAGATTACGGAATAAACTGAATTAGGGAACTCCCAAATTTGTATATAATATATATACAATTACAAAGTCTATACAATATGTGTAAACTAGTATACATAAAATGCATGTAATGTTAATTTACTTTAATGTGTTTAACCTTTAAAAATTTTAAATTTGTGCATTGTGGTGACATCTGGTGTCGAGTTGATTATTTAAAATTTTTTCAACCGCATTAAAGTGAATTTGAGTAAATGGAGGGATTATTGTACTTTTGTAGGAATTCAAATAGTAAATCTGATGAATCAAATTGGAACCAGAATACTTAAATCCGAAAGACTAGATAAATGATATACAATGGGAGTTATAACAAGGATACAATGCAGTAAATTTAGAAGTTCTAATTTGATAGTGAGTACCTCATTTTAGAGTGCTGAGCAACTTCCTCTGAAATGAGTTTCGGAAAGTATCAGAATACATTCTCTTCAGAGCCATATTAATCCATGATATTGTAATGGAAATGCTACTACGCAGAAAAATAACATTCTGCTTTACAAAAGAAATACTGTATTATGTAAAGAAGTTAATAACGAAATTATTTTACAACACTGAGGGAAGTACCATAGGTTGTCTTATCAAGTTTGTCACATATTAATGCTTTCTTTAAAGTTGTATAAAAAAATCTGTAAATTTAACATTTTATCCCTTCCCTATTATTTTGTTAATCAAATGTAGAATTTGAAAATAAAATCAAGAATTTGTTGCAAAAATTTACCTAGGATAAAACTTATTTTGAATGAAAAATTTCAGTTTGAAACTGTCATGATTGTTAAATGTTTACATTGCTACATGTGTGCTCCCTTATTATACTTATTTAAAAGATTACTAGCACGAAAAAGATTATTAAATATTATTCTTAAATTTAAAATGTAGATAAGTTTTATAAAAAATTAATAGCAGAAATTTGAACAAAAAAATGTTATTTTTTAAAAAACACATTTAATGTTTAAATATATTTATATACTCTTTTTTTTATATCTATTATCAATACCTTATTAGGGAAATTAAACACTTAGTATCACAGGCTGAATTACGTACTGATTTAGTAGGCCAAAATATCAATTCTAATAATGTAATATAAAAGAAATGTACACTGTGTGTGAAGCTATAGAAGGTTGAATGTTACACTACAGTGCAACCGTGTTTAATATAACCGAATGCAAGCAACAAATTTAATATTAAATATTTATAAAGAATGTGTAAGAACAATTCAACAAAACATGCAAATGGGAAGGAAATAGATTAGGAAAAAAACCCATTATGCCCTTAACAAATTAATGAAAATTCGAAACATTTTACTATTAAGATTGTGATATATACCAAATGTTAGTAATTTCTATGTATTCTTATGATAAAAAAAGATTAATATTCCCTTTTCATTATGAAAGTGCATGGTTTACAATTTGTTAGAAAAACTATCATACAAGCTAAAAAAAATCTAGCACCAATTTTTTTTTTTCTGATTTCTTTTCTTTAAATTTGTACAATAAATTACGTTTGAAAATGAGCAATTTCGTAGTATTGTAATTGTCATAAATACTTTGGTTTCTGCTTTGGTAGATAAATACATTAAGATTAAAAGTTAAGAAAAATTAAAAAATGGGAGTTAAAAAAAGAACCAAAATGAACCATAATCATTTTCTCAACAAATGCGTTACAGTTTCAGTAACTTGAATATTGTAAAATTCTTCGCTTTAGGCGTGGAGTCTAATAAGCTAAACTATTTTATTAAAATGCCTTGTTTTGTTTATTGCCGCATTCCCACGTTTGCACCATTCACATCACTCTTTCTCTCCGTTGATTTAACATGCATTTAAATAGATTGCAGAAAATCATCCCATCTTCTTTAGTTTGCTTGCTTCTATGCTTTCTGTATTGATACCACAACAGTAAAGCCAACAGCATGAAAGCATTTGAACAAGAATTCTTCTAAATACACTAAAAAATGGAGTGCCATCATTTGTACTGCCATAGCTTATACCAAACACGTGTTCTACAGTATTCTTTCGGGAATTTTACTTGATGCAGCATGATATTTCCATATAAAAATATCATTTATTTTTAAAAAAATCGTTATAAAAAGCACGAGAGAACAAACGAATTGTAGAAAATGATTATGTTAATGTTAGAATTAATATACGAAATGTGAATCTCATTTTGCAATTTCACCGAAATTTGTGTGGTTCGTCTCTGCAGCATGTTGCTGGGCTTCATTCTGGCCCTGCAACATCATTCCGCACACCATACAACGAAGTCTGAAATTCTCAACATCGGTGAACTGCAGAGACTGCTTGGCTTCGTGAGCTAACTCCAGGGCCATGTCGAGCACTTTGGTATCTGAAGCCAAGAAAATTGTCTGAGGTGGACTGGAGCCATCTATTACTTCTAACACTAAGGGATCGTAGTGGATCCCATCGTACATAAGAAGAATACGGTTTTGGTAATCGTGATTCTCGCCGAAACGATTCAACAAAACATGTTGCGTATTTACCACTACAATTTCGACTTTATAGTAACTGCTTAAAATGGCCACTTCAATAGCTCCACCCCAAGTGGTTTCGTTTTGAATCCATTTGCAATAATCGGAGGGCGATTTTCCTAAAATAGCTGCATTGTAAGTTTCTGGATCTGATGTTACTGCTTCGGCAATGATATTTCGCATGCTTTTACTGTAGGTGGGCTCACTAACACCACCTGAAAATAAAAATATAAATTATTTACAACATAAATTTAATGAAGGGAAAAAACTAATTTTATATACATTTAAAAAAAGATCAGACATTTAAAAAAATACTTTAAGATTTTATTTTAAAAATCTTAAAAGATTAAAAAAACAAAACATGCTTATTATCCCATAGTCATTCTCAGCTTATGTGATAATATGCAGATCAAGTTTTATCAAATCAAATCTTATTTAAGATTTTGAAACTTACTTATTTTGTATATCTTTGGAATATACAAAACAAGTAATTTCTACAATGATTAAGTATTTTTAAGATGAAGATCAGTCATGTTAATGGTATTTTGGGCAATTTTCAAAAGTGGTATTTTTAACAATTACTATTACAATACAATGTCCATAAATACAGTCTACACAAACTAATAATAATTCTTTAATAGAAAGAATTTTCATCGCTGCATGTCTATTTGTCTATACAGATGAAATGAAACATGAAAAATGGAAAATTGATGTGATGCAGAATCGTTGCTTTAACGCCTTGAGCTATCATCGACAGGAGTCTGGGACAATTGTTTCATCCTTATTATAAAACTCATCAGCCAGATTCTCCCTCAATAAGCTCAGAAAGTGTGAAAGGCTATGGATCCTTCTCCCATTCCTGCTCTGTTGTGCCCAATGTTTAGCGGGCTAAGGTAATTATGCTGTACTGGTCACAGCAATTTTCCTATTGTTGTTTTCTTTTGTGGAATCCTACTTCTGGGAGCATCTAAATCATTCTAGCTGATGATTTAGACTTATTTGACTAATATTTTGTACTTTCCAACCAGTATTTTTGTCAGTGCTTAGAGCTGGAACTATACAGAAAATTTGTAAGTCATTTTCTTTTTTAGAAAGCAAGTTTAACGTCCGTAATCATTTATAAATGGAGGGAAATCGCCAACCGGACAATAAATATGCCTTCGCCCATTGAGCCAACATCAACGAGAATTCTGTACAATTGTTTCGTCCTTATTGGGGAATCATCAGCAGAATCTACTCGTTGACGTTTGGCTCGCCGCGCGAAAGCTCTACCCAAAAGCAAACGCGATCCCGCGAATGGCCCGCCGGGATAAACAACAATAAAATAAAAAATGATCCTGAAAGATCCAAAATATTAACCCCTTGTCCTCTCACTGAAAGGCACTAAGGAAATTAATCACAAATAGGCAATTGAGAAATTCAATAGAAAGCAAGTTTAACGTCCGTAATCATTTATAAATGGAGGGAAATCGCCAACCGGACAATAAATATGCTTTCGCCCATTGAGCCAACATCAACGTTTCTTTTTTATGTTTATGAATATTTAAGTCGAACTTATTTATTATTTAAGCTTTATTTTCTAATATTTGCCATTGATATCTTAAAATTTAAGTGTAGTAATATTTTCCCTTGCATCATCTGTTGTTTATATACAAAATAACTGGTTCAGGAATGGGTATCAATTATTATAAAGAACTCCAAAATTCCTATATATACACCATATATAGTTTCTCAACTGGTGTACACAGTAATTTGCAGTGAGGATGCCCTCAATGTACTGCAAGAAAATTCTGAGTTAATCTATAATAAATATTTAGATGAAATTCTAGGTCTCAAATAATCTGGATAACAGAATTTAAACTACATTCTGTTTCATTGTAATAACACAGGTCAATAAAGTATTAATTCACTTTTCAAACAACTTAAAAAAATATTTCAGGGTAGTTTTAGTGTTTAAATAGACTGTTAAATTTATTGTAAATGCTTTTGAAAAGGATCCTATTATAACAATAAAAACAATGAAAAAGTTTGCAGAGTCATGGGGGGTCATTCCACATCATATCAACACACCCATTCAACTTGACCATCTCAGATTTTGATGAAATTTGACACTGAAGTAAAATTCATGTAGAACAAGACAAATGTCAAGTTTCAGTTTTTATGTCCACCCGTGTTTGAGTTAAGGCCATTTAAAGTTTCCAAAAATAGCCCAAATCGCTCAGCGGGTGTTTACTAAAATTGTAATTGCTCTTCTCCTAATTGAGCTAGAGACTTGGGAGTCATGTTATTTTCTTCTACTTTTAATGGCCTTTCATTTGATATGCAACATGTAGGGGGTCTTGAGAGAAAAATTTTTTTCAAAATTTATATCAAAATTTTGAATTTGAATTCCAAAAAAGTCACATGATCAAAAAATTTCAAAAAATTCCCATAAGTGGTTTATTATAAGACTAAGCAATATGCAAAGTTTCAAAATGGGATGGATATGGGTTCTTAGTTAAAATAAATTAAAACTAACATGGAATTTGAGAAATTATTTTATTTAAAGGTATTTGAAATCCAAAAATCAACATTTAACTTTATTTTAATCTAACACCCTATTAAAAAAATATTTAGGTAAAATTAGAATTTTTTAAGTGTTAAATAAACAAATGAAATTATATAAAAAAATGACTTGCTGTGACAGGTCTACTTTATTTTAGTGGATCACTGGCATGTTGGTGCAGTGTGCGACATGTCCAGACTTGCTTCACATCATCAACCATTCCAATGAATCAGCTCAGTCTGACTGTGGCATCAGTGTTGTGTGGATGTTTAAAGTAGTGATCTCTTTTTTATTTCTAGTTTGTTTTGTAATTTGAGAATTTAAGAAAGTTTTTTATTTAAGTACCGTATATGCTCCAATAAACGCCGAGTCTCTTATTGTCGCTGGTCTCTAATAAGGGCTGGGCTGCAGAGGGGACACGGCCAAATAGTAGCCGGGTCTTTGATATTTGCCTACCGGTACTAGTGTAAGCGTCCGTATCTTTCTAGTCGTGCGTAACACCTTACGGTACATTGCCTTACAAAATGATGCCGAAACGGTCATCTGATATTGCCTTTAAGATTCGCGCAGTGGAATACGCGAAAGAAACTTCCGGTGTGGCGTCCGCCCGTCATTGCGGATTCGGACAACGAATAGCAGCGAAAGGTACAGAAAGACATTGCCATTTATCTTTAACAGTCTTATGTAGCATATGAAATTCAAATAAAGTGACTGTTTGTAATATGAGCCGGCATTTATGTGTAAAAATATTGCATTCTGAAGGTTTTTGTTAATAATGGCCAGCCTCTAATAGCAGCCGGTCTCTATTAAGCGCCGGGAGCCTAGGCTAGTTTTGCAAATAAACGCCGGGGGCCTCTATTAGAGCATATTCAGTACTAACTCTAATACCAGGTTACAAGTGAACTAATTAGTGGAGTGATTATGTGAAAAAAAACAATCAGTGTTAAATTACAGATTTTCAAGTGTTTTTTTTTTCCCTTTAAAGGAATATTTATCTTTCAATTATTAAGAATAAGTCAAATATTTATTTTGATCTTAACTATTAGTAAATTTTTTTCTGTGAAAATGCCTAAAAGACTGCACTGGTTATGTGACAGTTGCTTATGACGAAAGATGGTGGCTAGCATATGTATTGGACAGAAATGAAGACCTAGATGAAGTTAAAGTAACATTTCTTCATCCCTGTATTCCATCACCATCATTCTGCTACCCAAGAAAACCAGATGTTCTATGGGTTTCCGTAACAGACGTACTCTGTCTTGTGTGTCCAGTTACTCCAACAGGAAGAAGCTATGTTTTTATCAGAAAATGACAGTTTAGCAAGTAATGAGGCACTATTTAAAAGTTTTCAGTGAGCTTTGCTAACTTACAATGTGCAATTCATGTAATGACAGTGTTTATACTAAATTTTTATTCCATGAGATGAAGTGATAATCACGAAATATTTTTAAACTCTTAAACCAGTGTCGTATAAAACATTATAAGTTAATTGTACTACAAATCAATCTTTAAAACTCAAAATTCCTGAAGGTAAGACTATCTCTTACATATTTTGTCAATAGTATGTTTGTTTAAACTTACTTTTTTCTGGGATTTTATGTATTTTCTGAATTAAAAATGTAAACGTTAACCCAACCACATCTAAACAGGAATATTTTAAAGTAAGAACCCATATCCATCCCATTTTGAAACTTTGCATATTGCTTAGTCTTATAATAAACCACTTATGGGAATTTTTTGAAATTTTTTGATCATGTGACTTTTTTGGAATTCAAATTCAAAATTTTGATATAAATTTTGGAAAAAAATTTTCTCTCAAGACCCCCTACATGTTGCATATCAAATGAAAGGCCATTAAAAGTAGAAGAAAATAACATGACTCCCAAGTCTCTAGCTCAATTAGGAGAAGAGCAATTACAATTTTAGTAAACGCCCGCTGAGCGATTTTGGGCTATTTTTGGAAACTTTAAATGGCCATAACTCAAAAACGGGTGGACATAAAAAACTGAAACTTGACATTTGTCTTGTTCTACATGAATTTTACCTCAGTGCCAAATTTCATCAAAATCTGAGATGGTCAAGTAATTTTTTTTATTTAAGTGTGTTGATTTGATACGGAATGACCCTGGGATTTTAGGGACAAAGATTGATATGCTGTGGATTTCAGTAGATTTTTTTTTTTTTTTTAATCCCAATGCCCAGGCTCTTAGAACTTTTTGCCTATTGGCCTCGACAAGAGGTGATTATTGTGAGCTATTTCGCCGAAGAATCGTTTCCCAGGGTACACCATAGGAGGAGGCTAACACTATACCCATAGACCAAACACAGAAGAAAGAAACATCTAAGCTCTGCACTGGGATTCGAACCCAGATTCCAACATATCTGCCGCATGGCAGGACAGTCGCACAGACCTCTCAGTCATGTCGGAACGGCACTTCTGTAAAGATGAAGTGTGCCGTAAGATAAAAAAAAAGGTTGAGAAGCACTGATATAGACAGTATATAAGTGTAAGAAAAAAAAAAGTCAACATCCAACCTACTGATTATGCATTTTCACTAATATTGAATGCTGAATATTATACTTACCAGATACTGCATAGCCAATGCTAGTAAAAAGGCAGCTATTATCTGCAGGAACAACATGTCGCATCAGAATTCCTGTCTGGGGCTCTGCTATATCAACTCCTTCTACTGCTTTTGCTGCACTTTCTTCAATTACTAAGGTGTCTCCAGATTTCAGACCTACACTTTCTAGTGCTGCTGTCTTTACACTAAGATCCAGAGGTTTCAGAGGATAACCAAAGAGTACTTTCAGGTTTGCTTCTGGGACATCTGTGAATGCTTTCAAATGAGAACAGAGATCGGCAATTGTGCTTTGTGAATCTAAACCCTTCAGAATTTGTTGGCCTGTTTTTGTTTTGCAGCGTAGAAGTATTGGCTTATTTGCAGCCATTTTAGGAAACCCTATTAAAAAAAAATAGAAACATTAATTTCATTGTAAGGTGCAACAGAGAAAAAATTGTGGGTTAAAGTGCACATTACGGTACCTCTGATTTTGACCTATTTTTTCCGAGCTGTGAGAACACGAGTAGTCTGATTTTGGGACTACTTTTAAGAAGCCATTAAAGAAGCTTTGCAGGAAAACTTATTTAAAAATGGTTTCACACAATCTTTTACTAGAAAAACTAACCCTGATCTGGCTAACAGCAATCTTGAGCTAACAGTATGCAGCCGGTTGGACTTGTATTGCTCCTAGCTTATTAACAGTTGCCTGCGGCACAAGTCAGCCTAACCTTGCACGGATATGAAACCTCCAATTGGCGGGTACCGTATTGTGCACTTTAGCAAAATATGTTCTTCTTATACAAATTTAAAAAAAAAAAATTAAAATAGTTACCTCAACTATTATTTAAAATTACTATGGAAATGCAGTAAATTTCTGATTGTCTGTAATCAGATTAATGGTCTCAAAAGAAAAAAAAAAAAAACCATTCACAATAAAAATCTGTTTTGTTTTGGTAAAGACGTTCTTATTTCCCAATATAATTTTATTAATATTTAGGTAGACATTTTGTTTCTCCTTTTGCATGCCCGTTGAGGTTATTTTGAATTGACAGAATATGTACAATAAGGCTTGGCTTTTATTTGAAAATCTCTATCAATTCATAAAATATACACAAAAGTTTTAAAAATTTAGGTATTGTGCCATTTTCATTTGTTGAAATGTATTAATTTTTTTTTAGGTTTGGTGCCACCAACCACTATATATCTATATAAATATTATACAGTGTGGCCGGAGTTACAATACCCCTTCACTGGGAGTCATATTTTAAGAAAATATTTACACATTAAGCCTCCAATGCATCTGTGTGTTTGCCATCATGCTATATACAAGTTCATATTTGACATTTTTTGTATCATGTCCGGTGCGATGGTTCGAAATGCGTCCTCAACTGCATTGCGAAATTCTTTATTTGTAGCATAATGACATTCCGACACGTAGGCCTTGACGATTCCCCACAATGAGTTGTCAGGCGTTGTAAGGTCAGGACTTCGTGGTGGCCATTTCATTGGAGCTGGCGATGCTGGAGTAACAAGACCAATTCAGAGTTCTAGAAAATGTTCATGAAGAAACCTGCGCACAGTAGGAGAGAAGTGAGCAGGTGCCCTGTGCTGCAGTAGCCATACGAGTTCCATGATACCCGCGTCTTCATGCTGTGGGATTAACCAACATGATCATCAAAAAAAATATGGTCCCAACAAATGACATGTCATCGCAGCCCATATCATGACGTAAGGTGTATTCCTCTCAAACTACAGTGTGTAATGAGGGTTCTTTCGCCCAAAAGACAACATTTCCAACACGAACACCTGCATTCTAGTATCAACAATACTAAATATTTACTTTACTACATAGTAAGGGGTAAGGGAACTTCCCAGCCACACTGTATGTATGTGCAAACATATATTTCTTTCAAAAGAATTTAAATTTTATCTTTTAAAGTTATGGGCTTCCCTACATAGACACTCAAATCAACATGAACTAATAACCATGGCTCCACAACCAAATATCCCCAAAATAACACGAAAACTCCAACCAACTAAAGATGTGCTACTGAACTGTAAATCATAGTCAATATTATAATTATACCTTACTCGATTGTGGAGATCACTCATTTATTCAACACGAAGTTTATATAAAACAAATTTTACACTTAACTTCTCTGTTTACTGAAGATAGCCATAATATTTTACAGTTATTTGCCAATAAATTTTTACATCAGTTAACGAAGATATAATTTAAAAAAAAAAAACAAAAAAAAAAAACAATGTAAAGCAATATTCAGCTTAAAATATCCCCCCCCCCTTTTGTTTTTTAAATTGACGCTTAGAAATTGAGAATTTTTAACAACATAAATTTATGTATAACATAAATGAAACGAGAATAAATTCTGCTATAATTAACTTTCTAGCTGCCTCAATTCTTTATTAAGATATCAAATTTAATTCTAAAACTTTCAGTAATAGCCTTTTCTCACTATTTCGGCAAGCAAGAAAGCTTCAACATCAACTGCTGAATTAACAAAAAAAAATGAACTGCATTTGTCCTAATTGGAGCATTTAGGAGACTCATTTTTATATATCTTGGGACAAACCATGAGTCAGACAAGCCGTCAAACACCTAACACGATACCCAGTGTTAGCTTCAAGATACGCAGGAATACGATTTGAGTATCAAATTACATTTTCAGGTTGTTATACTCCAGTAACTTAAATAATAACGATAATTATAATTATGTAATACGGGAGGAAAATTAAAGGACAAACAAGGATGACCACATTAGGCTTATTTCCAGACCTCAGACGTTCAGTAAACTTTCAAAATTTTTAAATTCCGAACGATGGAAATGGAATTTTACGTTCTCATTCTTTCGAATAACGTAATTTATTCGGAGAAAAAGGCGAAAAATGGGTGGAAAGTAGGTGAACTTCGAAATGCTTTCAAACTTACGATGCAGCCGATGCAATCAACTCGCCTGACCCTGTAGTTCACTGTGAACTTTGTGCTCTACGTCATTCGATCGTGTAGTGATGTCATCGAATCGCGTCGTGTGACGTCATCAAAGAGCATGTCGGCTGCAACGAAGCCGTTTCCCGTTAGAGGTAAGAGACCGTCCTGTTTTTGTAAATAGCGATAAACGAACAACCATTTAACGGTAGTAACCTGTTGATGTTGACTTGAAAACTCACGGAAATTGTATCAACACGGGAGGGAGGAGTAATTTGGCCGAAATCCATGTTTTTTTTGGGCGGAGAGTACAGTCCATGTGCCTGACACGCGCTGGACACGTACCAGTCATCAGGCTATAATCGAGGGTATTTTACTTCTCGCTTTCATTCTGACTGTTTTCTGGGTCGAAATAATTCCTGAGGGAAATCAAGGCCGTCCCATCCCCTCTTTAGAGCCATCCCTTTTTTAATATTTCACTGTCATTACGTAAATTTCACAATTAAGTTGAGCAAGGCCCGTTAAGTCCACCTCATGACGTGATCTGGACCTTGGCCTATTAAATTGATTACATAGATCAGGGAGGGTTTCATAATTGTTCTCAGCTGATATTTCTAAAAATCCTTCATTAGGCAAGCTTATGTAATACTAAATCTCCTAATAATAAATTCCTGTGTAAAACAATTTTAGTTGACCTTCGGTTGTATTTATAACAGGGAGGTTTTAGCTTTGAACTGACGAAGGTCTTCGTCTTTAAAGTGAGGGCCTCAAATAGTTTGTATTATATTTAACTATAAATAAAAATCTGCCAATTAATTGCGATCTATAGTAGGATTAAAGTTATAATTAATAAATCGGTCGTTTCGGTACATGTAAATAAACTCCGTACAAAATCCAGGATATCTCTCCTGTAAATAATCTGGGGTCATGCTGTGAGCACTCGATGAAATTTTCCAGTTATATTTCTTACGATTATAACGTCACAATAATAAGAATATTTCGAATATACCTGATTTGGTATAAAGGTAAACTTATAAAAATAAAGGCTTTAATTAAAAGGCTGTCTAAACACTCGTCATACGGAAGACAAAATTTGTTTTTACATATCGCACATAAACGCTGAAGATTAGAATATAAGAAGGCTTTCCACTTCAAGATTTGAGATTATTAATTGCTCTCATGAAACCTGTTGAATTGTACATAGACAGTAAACAAAAATTTAAAAAATGCCTACAGTGAGAAGGGAGCCATTTTTATATTGATCGTAAACATCTCTATTTATACTTGACTTTTATTGAATGGTTTGGTAAAATGCCATAAATCATACGATCAGAAGCCATATAGAGGATTCTGTGCCTCGTATGCGCAGTAACGTACAAAAAGGTACACGATAAAAGAAAATTATCAAGCAAAAGATAGTGTTTTGATGGAGTGTGTAGCTTTCGTGGAGAGATATCTATCAATTTTTCATTTCATCTATTTCAGTGTGAATCTTAATATGGCTCAGGTAATTTTGGTAAAGAGGAACTAATTTTAATCTATCGTTCTCACTCGTGTACTTTCAGACCTTCATTTTCCAAAATTTTAGGTGTCAAGTGTTTTTAATTTATCACAAAGGGTTAAGAATCATGTAAATTCTTTAAAGCTGTTATTTGGATGCCAGTGTTGTTATTTTTTTTTCTTTTTTAAAGATAAATAACAAGATTAATAAAATATTTTAAAAAAAAAAAGATAAAATATGAGATAAAACAAATTCACTAGAAACGATAACTGACAGGTTAAATATTCCTAAATATTATTAATAAGAACATTTTTTTAATGATTATGCATAATTTTATGATATAAAAGATTCTAAAAATTTTTTTCCAGATATGTTGATTTTTATGGTGAAATTAAAATCAATGTAATTGGTTCTCTACCTTTTTATCGTTATTACCTTTCTTAAATCATGAATATTCACTGAGTTTCAATAAAAGGTTTAGAAATAGTTTCTGAGGACGAAGGAGTTTGACTGAGAAAAGTTAAGAATTACAGACTTAAACAAAACAAAGTATAAAAACTTTTAGTTTCATATGTCAAATCATTATATAATACATGTAACGCAAATATGAGTATATACTCGTGACAGTGGCGTATATAGAATATATTTTCGGGGGGGGGGGG
>JAFIDM010000007.1:13119913-13132325 GCA_023159025.1 Thereuonema tuberculata | reverse complement strand
AACCACTGGATACAAGTGCTTTAGATAATCCCTTAATTGCCTTGGCTCCAGAACCAGTGTGATTATCATTAAGCTTCTGATTTATTTTTGTCTTTTGACAGTTATTAGTTCTTATCTGATATCTCTTAGTAAGGAGTTTCTTTCTTCTGTTTCATATCAGCTTCTCTGAAAGTAACTTGTTGCATGGTTATACCTTTTAATCAGTAAATATGCTATCAATCAAGAAACTGAATTCATTTCCTAGTTGGCTGCGGAATAGGCTGTGAATAGATGTAACTTACCGTTTTACTTTTCACAGAGTCATCAGAAGAGAACACTTGACAGAATCTTTCTGTAAATATCATACAGAATTTTTGAAAACTTATTATAAACTGTAAGAAATTTGTCACTTTAACTACATAAGATCTCTTTCTTATCAATTATTTTGCAACTGTACATTTCACATAGCTCAATACAATTTGGAATAGGACACACGTTCATATAAGCATTTTTTTCTAGAATATTGACCTTTCCTCTTGGACTGTTGTTGCTGTAACAATATAATATTGTTTATAATATTCATTATGACATTTAACAAGATTGAATTAATATTAGTGAAAGTTAATATTAGTGAATTTGTTAGTACTGATATATATACTTAAACTATCAAAGAAGCAACACCTTTTCAAATTGTGAAAATAGATAATTCACATTGGTTTCATTCTACAGGATCTGCGCTAGAATGCATTGCTTCATCTCAAAATGTGACAATTCATAATTTAATTTCTCAGATTCACAATAAAATTAAGATCTATCACTGTGCCTCGGAGATCCCATCAAGAGATAACTCTATTTCAGTCAAGAAGTCACTTTGACGTTAATATGGGGAATTAGTTCTCAGTTGAATTTGATCTGCAGCCGATAAGGATCTTAGGGTTTCCTTTTAATCCTTTATTATTATGCAACCAATGTGGAAGCCATCTTGACCCAAACTCTCCACCAATTCACACACCTATCCCAAGACCAAGAAATTGGCCAAATAATTTTCTTAAAATGTGACTTTCAATAGTAATTGTCAATGACATAATGGTAATTTTAACGTGCATGCAAGAATTTACAAAGGAATTGAAAGGGCATTATGTATATGTCTTTTGTATAGTTAATCCTTCATAAGTTAACTATTGACTAGCAGGGATTAGAATTGCTTTTTTTATTTTTAATTTATTTTTTAATGTTTTTTATATGATGGGCCATTCTTATGTTTACCTGTCTCTTGTTTATATTTCCTTTGATATCAATGACCTGCAGACACTAGGTTAATCCAAGTGAAGAAGGGTAATAACCCTAAAACAGACTGTCTTGAATTCTCAATGTGAAATATTCCAAAAGCAATTCAGTGATTTTATTTAAAAGCATTGGGCATTTTTAATCCCTTTCTATTCCTTTGTAATTGTCAATTAATTGATCTGACATTACATTTTTCTTAAAAAAGAGGACCAAACACTAAAAGTAAATAAAAACACGTTTACCAAATTCCTATTCGTCACATGTTCCGAGGTATCATTTACAAACCTCTTCTTCAGACTACAAATAAGAAGGAATACAAATTAGGCCTTTCTGAAGTCTGAAGAAGAGGTTTGTAAGTGATACCTCAGAACACGTGATGAATATGAATTTAGTAAATGTGCTTTTATTTACTTTAGTGTGTTCGGTCCCCTTTTTTTAATTTGATACAACACACCGTATTCATGAATAATTACATTTTTCTGATTCAAATATTCTTGTAATGGTTTTAGAACTGCCGCAAGGAACCAATGGCTTTTAACACTATTTTCTTGTGCTAAAAGCACTCAGTGCTGTTCTAAATCTCAATAGATTGTAAGCTTTTCCCACTCTGCCTCTGATATTCTGTTATCATTGAGAACTGCCATGTTTGTAAGGCAAATTATTTTATTTTGTATTTTGATTTGGAAGTGCTACTTTTAGAGAGTGTTTAAGTGTATTTAGTTCACAAACTGGATTTTAATGGTTTTGATACAATTTATTTCTGAGAAGGTGAAATATTCCTGCAAAATTTTTGCAAAAATAAAGAGAAAACAGTGCTCATATTCATTCACTATTACAGGAAAACTAACAATGTGAGATTAATATTAATCAACAATTCGGCCGTCCTAAGGTAAAAGGAAGTAAATACAAATGTTCTGATTTTGCGTTTTATGCGTTTTCTACGTAAGGAAGTATCTACACATCTTCCTAAGCAATTTGGTAAAGTTCTGCTGTTAAGTTTGGTCCCTATTTCGATGATCAAAGGTAGCAACTGACTCACAATATGCTTATATCTACAGTCAAAGGCAGCAAATAATCAGTTTCCAAATTGCTAGTTACTTCCTTTTACCTTAGGACGGCCGAATTATTAGAATTAAATGTTATACAAATATATGTATATCGAACGGGCAAAACTCATGTTCATTGAGTTTTGCAAAGCAAAGATTTCAATCAATCATTTAGAAAGTATAGAATATAAGAATAAAATTAACTTATATTACTAACATATAAAGCCGGACAGTGATGTGAAATTTGAAAAAAAGCCAATGATACAAAGATCATATCACTGTTTCTGTGAAGATACGGCCAATTTATCCTCACGTCATCAGCGGCGTAAGTGGAAAAAATAGAAATTAAAATTTGGAAAAATTAAAAAAACAAAATTGCAACATTCTAAGACCTTGCTCTTTTTATCTTATTCTTTTTTTATTTCTTTTGTTTTTCTATATCTTTAATTTGATAGTTTTTGGATTTTTAGATTTTAGTTGTTGAGTTTAAATACTATCAATTCTAACAATTTTATTGCTGTCTAAAAATAAATAAGATAAATACATTTTTATATACATTTTAAATGTGATGCTTAAGAATTTCTTTCTCATTGACCATAAATATTATATTTTGAAATGATAAAATAATGACAGTTTTATGTTGTTTAATCACTTACAGATATTTATCTAAAATTACCGTTTATCAGAAGCTATTTGTTCATGTTTATATCTTTCATAGTGTATTTTTTTTTCATTAACCTATACTTTACTTGTGCCTTCCTTTTTCACTCAAATTTTATTATAAAGGTAAATTTTTATGTAAATTAAAGCTGCTTGTGTAAATTTATAATTGTTTTTTATTTACCTTGACTTTTTGCTGAGCACTTCATTAAATGAGCTACAGCATTCTTTTTTTGATCTGTCACTCTGTGGGTGTGGTTATTTGCTTGAATAAATGGAGAAATAAGTGTATTGTTGCTAGGGTAAATTCTGTTTCTGTAATTCACTGATTACATCCAGTTTGTTTGTTTTTGTTTTTTTTGCAGACTCGATGATCTGTTATTTTTTTATTCTTTTAGATTATGTCTGTTTAGAATGATTCCGATTTTGCCTATAATTCATTGATAATAATATTCTTTGGCAACACTTAATATGCCAGTTTCCGAAATATTTATTAAATTATACTTTGATATTAAAATGTTGGTCCGGTAGCCCAGTGGGTTTAAGCGCTGAACTGCAGACTGGAGGATCCCAGGTTCAATTCCCGGCAGTGGTTGGGAATTTATCCACTGTTGTTTCTTCTCCAAACGGACCCTAGGGATCACCCCGCCCTCTGTCAAACCGGATTTTTTTACTCGGGAGGCTAAAAGCAGGTGTCGGGCTCTACAAGGTCCCATTGGTTGAGAATCGCTGGGAGCGTAAACCTCTCACTCACCCAAGGGCCTACCTAGCCTTAATAATGCTGAAATATGATGGTGAAAAGAAATTTAATTCATAACACAATGGAAGTAATATTATCTTCAAGGATTAATAATTCCAGCAGTAAAAATTGTGATGTATTGCATTTTAAGCCTAGTTGCAGAAATAAATAAATAAATAAATTTGCAAGTTTTGCATTTGTTTCATCCTGTTTTTTTCCCGGAAACAAATACTTCATTTTTTAAGATAATGTTCATCTGTCATTCTTCGGCATTTCACCTTTCTTCATTTCAACTTTAAGTTGTTGGTGTTTTGTTGGGGTTTTTTTCTTTCAGAGTATCGATTGGTGCTCAATACGGTTCTATTTATAAAAAAAAAATTAAAAAATGCATGAACAACAATTATGCCTAAAAACTCCCCATTATTATTTAGTGTTCATAGATATGTTTATTATTCATGTACACTTTGTTTACATTGTATGAATATTGCAAGTTTCCATCCAATATTAATGAAAAGACCTAAATTTCATTAACAGGTAATGAAAGAATTATTAGATGGGCAATTAAGAATAAGTTTTGGAGTTCTTGCATAATCTCTCCTCTGGAAGGGACGGCACACATATGTAGGACAATGAAAACACACACGCACAGGCTGATGGGTCATCTATAATCATTTGTTTATCCATTCTCCATCTGTTTAATGTTCTCTTGCATGTTTGTATAGTTACTTCCTGAAGATAAATTATGCAAGAGTAATTTGAAACTGTCTTTAATCCATAAATGAAATTTTATCTAATTTCTCCTTGTATCCAATGTGCATAATTTTGAGTGAAGTTTCAATAAACTTTATTTAGAGCATTTTAATGTAGCATCTTTTCGAATTAACTTTGTCTTTTTTTTCCATTTGATTAGGAGATCGATGCGACTATGTGAATGTTCCGCATGTAATTGTTATGGTAGGTCTCCCCGCAAGGGGGAAGACATACATTTCAAAAAAGCTTGCAAGATACCTGAATTGGATTGGGATTAACACTCGAGGTAGGTGATATTTATTCTAAATTAACAACTATAAGAATTTTTTGATAAACTTCTATTCATTGTTATGAGCCACAGACTTACTAAAATAATTATTACAGTAGCACAGTTTGAAATATCTGTTCGATTGTTTTTACTTTATTCTTTAAAAATATATATAGACTTTATATTCAATTTTAATTTTTCATGAATTTATCTCTTAAAAAGTCATCCGGGTATAGTTGATGAAAAAAGTTGTTTATATCTTTGCAGAGTTCTTATGTCACAGGTTGTTTTGAAAAAATAGTCATTTATATATTAGTAACACAGTAAAACTGATTTCAGAATATTAAAAAAAATTGCCATAATCTAATTAAAGACGACAGGTGTTAAACCATATAGAAATTTTATATATAAAAAAATTAAAAATGTTTTTGTTTTGTTTTTTTAACAGTAAACGGCAGAGTTTGGGAAAAAGATAACTTTTCACAAATTAGTTTTATTGGTTCGATAAACTTCAGCACACAAAAAAATACTGGAACCCAAGTTCCAAAAATACCTTTCATTGAGGTCAAAAGTTTAAGCATGTGGTGATATTCATATTCAGTGGATCACCTTTAAGTTAATGGTATTTTGGTGATCAATCAAGAAATATGTCTCCTTGCTGAATTCAAAGTAGTGAACAAATTAATTAGTTCTTTAGCATTTTTATTTGTGAGATTGAATTAGAGCTCTTGGACCTATTACTCATTTTCCAACATGTCAGAAATGTTGATAGTGAATTGCAAACAATATAAATATCAACACAGTGAGTCAACAGTATTTAAAAAAAGATATAGATAAAAATTTGGTATAGTTCATGTTAAATTCTTGGGCAGTTTTGTACTTACAACATCAAAACAATGTCAAACTCAAAACTGTTCATGGTACAGATTGTAATTTTAGTTTGCTGGTGGGCCAAAATCTAATAACAACCAAGTTTTAATCAAAATTTAAGTTTTGATTATGTAGTTATAAGATTGTACTGCCTTTCGATCGATTAATGAGTAACAGAAATCTAGAAAAATTGATTAAGTGAAAACAGGTGGCTATCTGATTTTGTGACTTGCGTGCGACACTTATTTCTGTTTCGTGTTTCATTTCCGCCATCACAATTTTGCCATTACACATTTCCACATCCCCTGTGCTGCCGAGTTTCAAGAGTCTTAATCCTTCTGTTAAACTCATACAAACCATGCAATTGATATATCTACTTTACAGAAAAGGAATTCATCACAAACATAAATAAATTGATCCAAATTTCTTTTACTGAAGATGGTAATTGACTAAGGATTTAAGATTTCAATTCAGGATATAATGTTTTAATTTCAAGGCCTCCCCAAAGTACAATTATTATTTACTAAAAAGGATATAAGACACATCCTCTTCCTATCAACGCTATATTTCTTAGTTTATTACTTTTAACTGCTTCATCAGGCATAATATACATGGAAAAAACTCTTCGTAAAATATAATAAAGAATTTGGTAATAATATCAGAAAATCTTGGGAATATATACAACTTATATACTGTTAACAACATTGTTTATAATAATTGTAAAACTTTTAAAACTTCCATATTATTATTATTATTTTGCTTACAAACTATTTTCATTATTGAAATTATTGAAATATATGTCATTTTTAGTAATTAATTGCATATTATGTTTGAATATTAGAGCATACAATTACTATTATTATTTATTTATTTATTTGTATTCATTTAGGCAGCACTTAGTTAATATAATAATTTAATAACATTGACAGTTTTGAACTATTACAATACATCATCAGACATCTACTGTAATAGATAAAATAACCATTAAAAATGATGTTTTTTAAATTTGAAAGAAACTAAATTAAATCTAAATCAAAAGTGATAGTGTTTTATCTGTTAATTTAATGTTATCTATTAATGCATGCACCTAAAATTTGATTGATATTACATTTATATAAATTGTCCTTGTCAGATTTTGAATTAATAGATTAAACCGTAGATTATTCATATTGTTATATGTCAAAAAGAATGTGGTGCCTCCAAAATTTAAAACAAAAACAAAAAAATATACATTAAAAATAAAATAAAGGAAGTTCTAGTGCTGGTCTTTGCCAGCCTCGCTGAAGTGTTTTTAAATTGTTCATATTTTTATTCAGACAATCAAATTGGTATAAATCTCTTGAGAAATTACTGGATTGTTTTAATTCAGTTGTGGTGAAAGCCAATCATGTCAAGTAAGTTGGTTTTTGTGAGTTCCAAGAAAGGATAGATTTCAAAAGATCTGATTTTACTGATGTATTTAATCTACAGAATAAACTTGTGAAAAATGTATTATCCGTTTATTGATATTTTGTTTTTATAATTGGAAAGCATTCCTCTGACCTCTCCTATTCATTCCGTTATCTTCTAATTGTTCTTTGCTATTCTATTGGCTGTTGCCATAAACATTCTCAATGATTAATTTTCTTACAAATGTTAGCAAGAGTCAGAATTAGAAGTGACTAAGTTCACTTCCACCCTTTAAATTAATAATTAAAAAAAAACTCCTCTTTTTTTTTTTTTTTTTTTGTTCAAATTTTAATTAAAATTTGTTAGTTAAGGATATGTCCTTCTAATTGCATTCTAGGTTTATTTCTCTGAAAAGATTGTGCTCAGTTGGTAATATTATTAGTTGGTTCATGGAAGACTGAATTTCATTAGCTTAGCACTGTGAATGCCAGCTAAATTTAAAAATAGTTTGTGCTCTGAAGATGACTCGTAGGTTAAGAAATTTGGCAACTGATGCAGATTCAGGAAGAATCAATTGAAGTTATTGTACAACTAGATTTCAGAATAAGTAATAGCATTTTGAATGAGACCAAAAGGGGAATAATAAAATAAAAATACTTATTACTTAAATCCAGTGATGACAAACTTATTTATTCCAAAAATGAAAAATGAAGTACTCAAACTTACTGCAGATTCTTATTCTGCAAGAAACAAAATAATAATAATAATAATATCAACAACAAAAATCATAATAACTCATTTATTTTCTAAATAGTAAGAAAAAGTGTATATTAATATAATTTATGATTGTTTTATTGTTTGTGATCAGTTACTTAACAGTTTCTGATTTGACCATCAACAGAAAGCATAGTTTTAAGCTAAGTCTTTTGCATTTTATTTGGAGAATATTTTTTAGCTTTCTGATACAGTCTTTGCTTCTTTATATCACCGCAGTGATGATGTGTACCCAAAATATCATCTGCCTCTTTATGCTGCAGAAGTGATGCAACAATGCAGTTAATTCATTACATTTCCTTAAAAATTGTTGAAGTAGATTTGAAAAAAATAAATGAATAAAATGCTGTTTGGAGAGAGTTATGTTCTTCCTGGACCCATTATAGAAAATTGGTTCTGGCAACTTCACAGACTTCTACCTGTTGATGATTACATATATATATATACATTTTTATTTATGACTTCTTGATTCAATTCAAGGATGGATAAAGGCTTCCCTAATAACTTAGGGATAATCTGGTCATAATCACCCCTACTGAGCAGGTTACTGGAGTGATGTTAGTGAAGAGAAAGGGGACAGAGAAAACACAAACAAATACTGGAAAGAAAGTAAACATCCAAGCCGATGCTGGGGTCAAACTCAGGTGCCTATGTATCGGCCTCATGGAAGACTACCATCTAATCCACTAGACCACTGCAGCACAGTCGATTACATACGTAGGGTACGTCGCAGGCAACGCTGGTGAAAAGTGTTCACTTTCTGTGTGATACTGGCTGATTCTGTCCAGGTCTCAGCAGCATATATTGCCATTGGAATAAAATAGAGGCATATAGATGGGGCTTGATGTTAAGGGAGATAGATGTAGATAACCAAACATTACACATTTGCTGAAAGACTGCTGCAGTTTTCCTAAGACAACTTTTGACATCAGTCTCTGCGTCCCCATCATGGCCACTATAACGCTACCCAAATATGTGAACTTAGCAACTTCTTCCAAGTCTTGTCCAAAGTTCCCACAATCATGATCTTGGATTTCTCATTACTAATGCCGATTTTCGGCGCTTCTCAATGCAATCTTGATGTCTGCTCCTGCAGGTGATGGCCATTCTCATATATATATATATATATATATATATATATATATATATATATATATATATATATATATATATATATACTGTCTTTAAAAATTCATACCTACATTCTAAATATTACCTTATTTTTATTTTTATTTTAGTCTTCAATGTTGGTGAATACAGACGTAAGGCAACAATGCTGTATAAAGGCCATGATTTCTTTCGTCCAAATAATGCTGAAGCCATGGCCATCAGGAAGTAAGTCTCCATTTAATATCTGAAAATTTTAAGAGATAAATGAATATCCTTGTCTTAAACGCATTAAAAAAATATGTAAAGACACTTTAATAAAAATGTTGACTGAATTTTTCACTAAGAAAATGTTGAAATTTAGTAATGCAATTAAAAATCCAGTGGCAATTAAAAATAAATCAAAGATGAAACAAGGTATAACAAAGATAATACTTCACATAAGCAAAATCTGTATTTGCTTTTATTTTATTGTCTTTTTAACTGGAATTTAAAGCACAGGGCTGCGTTAAGATAATCTGTTGCTTATTGGTTGAGAAATTAAATTCAGCTTACTAACAGGCATAATAAGGGAATGAAAAATAAAGTGAACATTTCAAGATATTAATTAATAAAATAGGAAAGTCAGAATAAAATCCTGCCAGCAGGAATTTTGCAACTTTTGAAGAATTTTTTTTAAAAGAAATAGGGTTAACAAAGCTCAACATTCACAAGAAGAAGGTGGAATTTATGTTCTGTTTTCCTCCTTCCTGTATGTTGAACTTTTTACTATACTGATCAGTAAAATTGTATTTATATATTGAGACATATAATTGCTACATTGTTTATTGGCATTGTTAAGTTTTGTATGATGTATAGTAGCATATTTTAAATTTCTCTCATAATGAATAACAATTTTCATTTTTTTTGGGAGGGAGGGTCTAATATTCCTACTTTATTGCATATTATATAACATTAAATTTTGTAATGAACACTAAAGTTTTAATTATCTTCCTATCCATATTTATTTGTTTATTTGTTTGTTTTAGCAAATGTGCACTTGATGCATTGGAAGACGTATGCAAATGGCTTGAACAGGAAGGTGAAGTGGCTGTTTTTGATGCAACCAATACAACAAGGGAACGTAGGAAGTTAATACAATCGATTGTTGTGGAAAAGTTTGGATTTAAGTGTTTCTATGTCGAATCAATCTGTGATGATCCTTCCATAATAGAAGCCAATATTATGGTTAGTATGAAATATATGTAGTTTTAAGTGAGTAGTTGCTTATATATCCAATATGTTTTTAATGAAGCCTTTAACATTAAACATTTGATGTTTGAAAACCATCAAATTATTATTTATTAATTTAAGAGGGGGCATGGCTATCTTAACACCAAAATAATCATCACTATATCTTTACGTTAGGCCAGAAATAAGAATTGTAACAAATATTAAGAAAATTTGTGCATTTACTGTAGCATGGTACATAGATATGACATCTGAAAGTTGAATAGTAAAATGTCACTTGCCCATCAGTTTACTAATTTAAATTTCTGGCTCCAAATTTTGAATTGTAAAAGGGTAAAAGATTCCATGTGTCTTTTCCTAAATAAAAAAAAAAAGAAAAAGACAAATTCAGACACTGAAAACAGAACAAAGAAGGAGAATTTGTTGGATTAAAACAACTATAATTTCATGCGCTTGGTAATATTGATGAGACGCTCACGATTTGAAAAATTGAAAATACTTTGTCCCTTCTCATAACTACGTTTGCGATATGAGATTTCTCTTCTCTTGAGATATGTATAACCATAGAGGAAAGCTTAAAAGTCTAATGGGTAGTACTGTTATTCATATCAGGCGTCATTAATTGAAGGGTAATTAGTTGAAATAAGGAAGAAAGACACGCGTAACTCCTCAATTGAATATGTTAAATGTTATGTTAGGGCAGAGATTTGTTATAGGACTGAAATTACATGGTGTTATATTACCATTGTAAATTGTACTTGGAAGTGTATGCATTGAAAGATCCTTGCCATGCTGCGAACATTTTAAGGTCACAAAGCCATTATTCCTTTGACTTGGCTTTCGGAAGTAGACTTTGAAATGCAGACTTTGTAGCTTCAGATGGAGAAGGTAGTTTTCAAGAAATTGGACTTGGAGGTAAACTGTGTAGGAGTGTGTCTTGCAGCCTTGTCTGCTGGTTGAAAGGAGAAAAGTTTCACTTCATTCTTACGGAGTGTATCTGCATGACCATCAAGCATTTCATCAAACTGTGTTTGGTGCATAACAGATGCCTAACGACTCTTCAAACTCATTTCCAAACAATGTGTATCCAGTGCATCCCAGGAGTGAAACTCAATCTTACTGCTGCATTAAGTGAAAACTCTTGATTATTATCTAAAGGTGAACTCACTATGTCTTTGACTTTCATTTATAATAAAAGTCACGAAGCCTGTGTTTGAGTCATTTATAATAGTTATTTAACTGCCATCTAGGTAGCACTTGTTGAGACCATCTCAACTGTAGTATTTTGCAAAAAAAAAGGGTTTGTCATATATGGTCATTACATAGTGATCGATTTTGTCTGGAACAAACGTAGTCATGACATCATCAACTTAAACTCCGAGCAGCCAGTCCAAGTGAAGCCAAATGATTGCAAAAGTGTAACCAAGAAAGGACAAACTTTGCATAGCCAAGCAAGGGGAATAGTGTGGAACATTTTTAATTATTTTAATTATTATTATGTAATCGTAACTGTAGAAAATACAAAAACCAGAATGTTTTCGTATTGTTTATAAGATTCAGTTATGGATTTTAGCAATAGATGGTGCTGTTACGGCCTGGAAACATCAATCTATAAGGAAATTACGTCATCAAAAGCTTTTCTTTCAGTTCATGAAAGAAACCTGTAAGTGAATGAACGGCAAGAAGACTATTTGAGACTACTCAAATTCCTACTTTGATATTTCTTGCATGAAATCCCACTATACTCCTCTTCTTGGATCCTCCAAGTATTTACCAGTCATCCAAAGCATGTCTTCTGTTGGCAGTTCACTTGCGTTTCCTTATAGAACCTCATATCCATAATAGAAATGCAATTGATTGATAATATTCAGTAAAATGTTAGCAATTGCAGTCCCATTTCATAAATTATGATTCATTTCTCGAAAATTATGTAACTTGATAAAAAAATATTACAAATTGTAAATCGCCAGCTATAGTGCGACTCATACAGTGCTTACAAACAGCATTGTATTTGTTAAATGCAGACAGTAGAATTAGAAAAACAAGATGGTAAAATTGCACACACAAAAAATCAGAAGCTTCAAAGCAACAAGCAAGCTAATGCAACTATTAATTATTGCTTAGTAATAGACAGTAGTAGAAGGACCAGTGATTATTTAGGGTATTTATAAGAGTATTTATTTTTATACCGACCTACTACTATGAAAAATAAACCCTTTGATTCAGTGTATGCATTACTCATTTTTTAAGTATCTGCATTATTCGGGGTGTGCACCAAGCTTTCGTTAACTTTGATGATTGTCAAGTCTACCA
>JAFIDM010000007.1:13079894-13114913 GCA_023159025.1 Thereuonema tuberculata | reverse complement strand
TTACTCCCCAAAGGATATCTTCTTATGTAGTCTTTATTTTATTTTTATTTTTTTTATTATGTCTAATCTATAGATCTATATATTACATAATAGCTTAATGTGTTGTTTGTAATTTTGGAATTCACTACTACTCACTATTGAATAACAAATCTTGATTAATATTGCTTTTTAACTTAAAAGTAGAAAGTATATTAATCTTAATAGCTTGAAATGCTTTGAAAGTGAAAAGGATATTTATTTTTATGTATTTTAATTCTTAAAAGGTTAAGTTTAATATTCAATGAGGGAATAATAATCAAGTAAGAACAAGCATAAAATGCATTTACAGTAAGGTTGATGAATAAAGCCCAAACGTTTCAAGTACAGTCAAACTCAGCTATATCGCGATCTTTCGGATGCAAGATCTCGAAGATCGCGATCTGCTCGAGCTGTTTTTACTTCGCGATTCAAATGTCGTATACCCTAATATCGCCCACACGATTCCAAATCGATTTAAAATGGTCATTTCGTGATTACCTACATCATTCAGAGCGATGTGAGAGAATTTTATATTTATAAATATTTATAAATCATTACCTTTTCAACACTTTGATGGGTTATATTAGCCAAAATCTTCATATTTCTGTTTTCTAACGATTTGGCGCCGCTATCTTGGGATTAGCAGTATTACCCAGTAAGTATTAATTGTAAGTAACAAATCGTGAGCAGTTCTCTAAAATCAATCAATTTTCATACTTTTTGGGCGAAAATATGGTAAATTTTGCAATTTTACAATTATACACCTTTTCCAAAATAGAAGGGGTCCAAGACCAAATCGCGTTATATCCGAATTAGCGATATAAATAACCGTGTTATAGCCAAGCTTCACTGTATTATGCATGCTTCACCTAAAAAGTATTTTTTCTGTTAGAATTTTTATTTTGCAAAAAAAAAAAAATAACAAAATATGTAACAACCACTTGTGTTAATAACATATCTGTTCATTTTAGTATGATAAATTTTTCTAGCAAGTAAAAATAAAAATTCAAACAAGATAAAAAACAAAAATGTTTACATCATAAAAATAAAAATGTTTTTGATTTTTATCTTTTTACTGCGATCAGAATTATCAAAATATTTTTGTATGGTTTTGTTTATTTAAATTTCTGAAATTTATAATGTGAAACTATTTTGACTAGGGGATTTGCGAGGAGATGACGTATGAGGAAATCCAAGAAAAATATCCTCAAGATTTTGCAATTAGAGATCAGAATAAATTCCATTATCGTTACCCTCGTGGTGAGGTTAGTAACTTCATTATTTCTTTTCTTTATTCAAAATTTTTATATGCTTTAAAAAAAAAATCAATTGGTTATGAAAAGCTTTTAATTTTCTACATGTTTGTATCTCTTTGTTTGTTTCTAGTCTTATGAAGATTTGGTCGCCCGATTAGAACCTGTGATTATGGTAAGTGCATAAACAATTGTTTTTTTATCCGGAAATTTCAAATTGGTTCGCAGTGATTAAGAAAGCTAATTTCCTTGTATGTCTCACATATGAATTTGTTTCAGGAATTGGAGAGACAAGAGAATGTTCTAGTGATTAGTCATCAAGCTGTGCTTAGATGTCTTCTGGCTTACTTCCTGGATAAAAATTCAGGTAAGGTTGCTTGGCTATTTTTGAAAACTTTGTTGTTTTTGTGACTCATTGATGCTGCTTAGAACTGGATAGAGTGAGGAGTCTCGATCAGTGTATAACATACTTACAGTTCAGTTCAGGAAAGAAAAGCTTTTGATGACGTAATATCTTAATGGATTGATGTTTCCAGGACATAACAGCGCCATCTATTGCTAAAATTTGTAAGTGAATCTTATATGAAAACATTCTGGTTTTTGTATTTTCTGCAGTTATGAATACATTTCTATATTATTGTTATTATTATTTAAATAATTTTACATTTTTTTAAAGATTATTTTGTATGTACTACATTGTTTTGCTTCCATTGAATTCAATCTTTGACAAGCTTCGAATGAATGATATCAAACTGTTGGGTATTCATTCTCACGAAAAATTTCAGTGATGGTGGCTCTAACAGATAAGTGAAAATCATCCATCTCCACCACTGGCTTTACTCGTATCTGATTCTTTCTGGGAGAATAGTTTCCAGCTGTCAGTCTGATCTTTTCCTTCGTGGACAGTTTTCTTCACCATCGAAGCGAACATATTTGTTGCTATAGCCATTCCATCCACCTCTTCTGAATTACATATTTCATCATTCTGACTCATGAAATACTGAAAAACATTTCAAATTATACCCCTGGATTGGCATTGTAATGTTTTCCCTCGCTTTCTGACAGTAACTTGATTTTTCAAAGATGTCATGATTTCCAGTAGAAAGTAAGTGATCAGATATTGCCAAATAAGGAAGTTTTTCTCAAATGAACTCAACTGTAGAGGATGGAAACGGAGTTATAAAGAACCAAATAATACATAATCATATTTGTTTATTGAATAAGAAATATTGGTTGTAGAGTTCAGTAATTATATTTAAGTATTAAAAAAATTATAATACCAATTTTTATTTTTTCAATAGATGAACTACCGTATCTTCGTGTTCCTCTTCACACCATTATCAAGTTAACTCCTGTAGCTTATGGATGTAAAATCGAATACATCCACATTCCAATCAAAGCTGTGGATACACATCGGGATAAGCCAGTGGTAAGTTCATTTCTATAATTTCTAGAAATGTAATATGCATTAGTAAGATGTCAAATGTTCATGTTATTTAGGTATGCAGCAATTGAAAGCATACTTTTTCCGGTTATTTTTGAAATGCAACTCCTCCTTTTATTTCTTTTCTTTTTTGCTTGGTTTTGTAAATGTTTATTTTGTTTCCAATGATTTGTTTTAAAATGCTTTTTGTTTTTACTTTTAAAACTGTAGGACTACGATTTTTACTAATTGCCATTCTCTGCTCCAGTCTCCCTACTAAAATAAGTTTCTTGTTTCCATATTTTTTTGCTTTTCTTATTGTTCTTGTCGTTGTATTTTTGTAGATATTACTTTACTTGGTTTGTAAATTTACATTCAGATATTATGGTAATTTGGTTGTGTATTATACATAAATTTTATGATGCCTTCTGATGAATAGTATCGTTTATGTAGTGTAATCATTACTAGGTTGTATTACTATACTTTCGGTTAATTTTGAATTTTCATTTTTTACGTTTATTTAAATATAATGGAAGGATGTCATTAAAATTATAGATTAAGAATAGTTCATTTTCTCATGATTGCTATTGTAAATGTTTTAAGATTTTTGCATTACGAATTGGTTGAATTTTGAAATGTACAAATTCTTAAAGGATTTTTTTTACAGCCATCTTAGTTATATCTTTTTCTTAATTTCTATTATCTTTTGGTGAACAAGCAGTTGTTTAGAGAATTGTTTAAATGCGATTCAGCTTCTTTTCCTATCGAAGTGGGTCTATAATTCACATTTAATTTAAAAAAAAAAAAAAAAACTAAAAATATATATATATTTATACATATATATGTATTGGAATGAGTGTAATTGCTTCCTATTTAAGTTAGAGTTCTTGATGATGTCGTCTTTAAGTGTTGATTTTTTTTTAGTTAAAAAAAACAAACTTATTAATACTTTTAAACATTTAAATTTTATTTGGTTGGTGTTTTATCGTTCTTTTAAATACACTTTTCTGGTTGTAAGACTTATTTGACCACCTTGTATATTTTTTTAGACTGGTAAAGGAAAAGAAAATTAAAGGTAAAGCATACAAAATGTCAACAAATGTTATTTGGCTAAAACATTGTGAACTAATATCTTAGCTAACTAATATCTTAAAAAATCTAATTATTTTGTTTGTTTGTTTGTTTTGTTTTTCACTGCGTCTGTTTTAAATATATTGTAAACGATGGCTGTGTCACACATTATATACCTTGACTCAGCCTGTTAAAAAGTACCGACAGTATGAGTAAGATCTACATTAAGCGATATATTTCCTAGGAAATAATAATAATATATATATATATATAGAAATATATAAAAATGTCGTTTGGAGGTGCACAACATTGAAACTTCAGATAAATTAGAGTCAAAAAAGTTTAAACTGATTAATGCCAATTACAAAATTAACAAATTACATTAAAGTTTTTTGTTTTGTTTTCTGTTTTCCTTTTCTTTTTAAATAATAAAGTTTGCAAGCTAGTTTTGTTTTGGTGTTGAGGTGTTATTATTTAGTTTTGGATAGAGGCAGCCGTCGTACATCTTCTATATGTATTTGATTGGGAAGGCTATTATAGTGTTTCAACTGACTGACCAGGAATACCCCTCTTTGGTTGGGAAGGCTATCATAGTGTTTCAACTGACCGACCAGGAATAAGAGAAGAATACAAGGAAGGCAAGTATCTCTTTGCAGAATAGAAGGGAGAAAAAAAATATCTACCTTATTCAGGGATCAAATACCAAGCTGTTCTGCTATTCCGATGAACAGTTTTTATTACATTTTGAATTTGCATTATGAATTTTGTTGCACTAACAAGTTAGGAAATTATTTTCTACATATTATGAAAATCTTTTTTTTTTTCTCCTGGTAAAAGGCATTTAAAAATCTTTTTTATTTCTTTTAGAAAACTAGAGTAAGATAGGTGTTAATGTGACTTTTTTGTTATTATTTTTATCATTTTATGTATTAGTATGTCTCATGGAAATAAAGATGGGTTTCTTACTTGAAATATACTTATTGGTAGAATAGGTTAAATAAAGTATTACATTGTTGTGCTTTTTAAGTTAAGGAGTAGAAGTGAAAGAAATATTTAAATAAAGTAATATTATTAAACTTCTTTAATACCACAAAATCTTCGTTACTTGCACAATATTTCAGAGGCCAAACGGCCCTCCTTTTTTAAGCTTAACATCATAAATGAGAAAAGAAAACCATCCTTCCTTCCTCTTTTCTCATTTCTGATGTAAAGCTTGAAAAAGAAGGGCCGATTAGGCCTCCGAAATATTGTGTAAGTAACGGAAGATTTTGTGGAATTAAAGAAATCGCTAAAGTTTCTTTTTAACTTTTATATTTCAATAAATGCCTGACGCAATCACAAATCATCCTTGTTTATTTTTTATTATTTATGTAAAAGTATTAGAACAATTACAATGCATCTCGTGCTGTATGCCATCTCCTTGTCTTCAGGGAAGACTAACATCCATAACATAAAACTTATCTAACCTGTGCAATATCTATAAATTCTTGAAGAACTTCAGTAGATCCTGTTATTATCCTAATTAGTATTCTGTAGTTTTCTTCTGTATTATTAAGAAACAAAAAAAAAAAAATAGCTGTTAGTGAGCATTTATAGACTGATTGTGTGTGATGTTGTGTATAATTGTTTATATTGCTACATAATAGAAGCTAAGCCAACAAAATCTATTGCTGATGAGTTGTAAATAAGCAGTAGAAATTTATTTTGCATTCGGGCACCTTTTCCTTTAAGCCAGTGGTTCCCAAAGTGGGGGTTGCAACCCCCCCCCCCCCAGGGAGGTTGTGATAAAGAGCTTGGTGGGGGGAGGGGTCGTGAGAGGATTTCCAAATAAAACAAAAAAAATGCCTTATTAGCATACATTTATTTTGTATTTAGAAACATAAACGAACGTTGAACATAAAACTAAAGAAATGTTTCAGTAGTTATATAGTAAAAAAAAATTACTGCGATAAATGTGCCTGTTTTTCAGAAACTAGCTCTCAAATCAAGTCTCTGTATTCGATGCACACACAATGATATCATTTTCAAGTTTCAAGGCAATTTCTCGCATTTGTTTTGATGGCAGTTATAGACAAGAAACTTATTTCTCATAAATATGAGTTGCAAATGGTATCAACATTTTAAGAGCTTCTTTTGAAAGCTCAGGGTACTCTTGCATTCTTTTGATCCAAAACTGGTCTATGCTCTGGGGGGAAAAAAAAAAGTCTAAATATCAACAGTCCATCAGTGCATATTTCAAAGAGTTTTGTCTTCATATCTCTTGGAATTTCAGCCCGTGGAATGCTACTGTCAAAAAACGGATTTAGTATCCATCTGTGAATGTCATAATTAATTTGAGTTTCTTCCGGAAAATACTCAAAAAGCTGTTTATGTTTAATGTTTGCAGCTATGTAATTCAATAATGTCTGTGATGGGCTGCCTAATGCAAACTTTAATGTGTTTTATTTACCCTATTAAAATGCCTTTTTGTGGAAATGTGGCGGGGGGGTTGCAGGATACTAGATTATTAGAAAAGGGGGATGCGACATGAAAAAGGTTGGGAAACACTGCTTTAAATGATATACATAATTTGATGCAAATTTGAAAAAACTTTTTGTAGTCTATTAAGTTTTTTAAGCCTTTTTTTTTTTGTTACGTATTTATTATATTTTGTCAAACAATTTGTATGTAACTATTTGCTGTGTAGGTTATATTTGAAGTTCAGAATTGTAAAGGTTTAAATTCCTTTGTAGATTTTATTTCACTAAATTCTGCGTTTATTTACTCTTACAATATCAGTTTAATCTAACTGGGCGGGGAAAAAAAAATCTTAAAATTGTGAAATTCTTTTTGTACTGCCGATCAGATGTGTTTTGTTTATTCTGATACTGTTTTTTGTTAGGTTCACTACAACAGGCATCAGCAGGAGAGGTTCCTGAGATCCCATGTTCAGTGAAATAGTTTCTAGTAATTTATAAACTAATAATAACTATTCACTAATTAAAATCTAATTTGACAGAGAAATCGAAGTTTCATATGTGGCACTTTCCAAATATCTTTTCGAGTTAGCTTAAAATCGTATTACGAAATACTAATAACACAGTTTTCATTTTGAATAGTTTGTTGTGTTACATAAGTCGAAATTCAATGAATATGAAAATTTTAATGAATTATTGGTAAAAAAAATATGAATTTAAATAAAGTTTAGCTTTAAAAAATCTTTTCTTTGAAAAACTACATTTTCACAAAAGTATCTGACCTACTGTAGGTCCTTTTTTGAGGGATTTCCTCACTCTGGGGTGAGATATTATCTCGATATTTCGGCCCCGTGCCTCGGGCCTTCTTCGGGAGATGTTTTAGAAGTTAATCACATGAAGGAGAGCGCATAACAAACGACTTCCGTCGTTGGTTCCTCGGACGAGTTGCTCATGTTGTTGATTCCGAGGCAAATGATGACCTCTTCAAATCTGCATTTTTGCAGTGTCATCTACATAGCTTGACTAATCATGAGCATAGATTAATGTTAATTGACAATGCTTTCATTTCATATACAGGATGATACAAAATTCCCTGTGCGAACTTTAAAGGTAGGTCAAGAACACAGAAAGAGACCATATTCATAGTGGAACGTATATCCGCAAACACCACCCAAACGTGCTAGAAGGTACACTAAGATTCAGAAATAAAAGACAAACAAGTAAAGTAGACAACATGTTCATTAGCCTTATATTTACAATATGACAGTAAGGTGTATATTTACAGGTTCACAGCAGGTGCTAAAAGTTCCTTCCACCAACAGTGGAACACCTCACTACATCGATGCATGGATTTGGCAGACATCTGCTGGGAACCATTCACAATACAATCGTACAGTGACTCATCCATTTCCATTCGCTGCCCCATAGGCTAGGTGCATATCTGCTCTCTCAACATTACTGAAGTGATACATCCTACTTGTACGAAGTCAACGTCTCAAATGACGATGGCTCACACTGCCCAACTAATGTGCTGCCAAACAGCACCTTCTAGCACACTCGGGTGGCGTTTGCAGACAATATGTTCCACTATTAATACGGTTTATTTTTGTATTCTGACCTACATTTAAAGTTTGTACAAAGAATTTTGAATCGCCCTGAATAGTTCACATACACAGACTTCCATCCTTTTCTTTTTGATTCATCCATCTTGAAGCTATCAGGCTTAAGTTAATCTTTTATATCCCTTTGCTCTGTTTCTGTTTCTGGAGACAAAAGAAAGTAGTTGATAAAGAAGTCTGACAATGTAGTAAAATAGTGGCAAAGGACTGCATTGCACGCCTGAGACAACATCAACGAAATTGATCCAAAGGAGAGTTCATTTATATAAAATTATAGGAAATTATAGGTGAATGGGAATTTTGGAAAAAATCTTTGATATCTTCCATTATTGTAGTTGAAAATTTGCTGGTAGATAAAATATGGGAAGGAAATGAAAAGATTTCATTTAAAAGCCGAGAAGAAATTTGCTGTGTGGTAAGAATGACAAGAGTTTTGAACGCCTTGCTCTGTGGCAAATTAAAACACCAGTAAAAGCAGTAAAAAGGAAGCAGTGCCCAAGTTTGTTCTTAATTAGGGAGAAATAATTGAGATAATTATTCCCTTAATAATGTGGGAGGTAATAAGTAAAAATTGAACACAGAGTGGCCCTTCTGTTTCATTGTGTTTTTGTCATCAGTAATAAAGAAACCTAAGATTGTAGATGAAAAATAAAAAAAAAATTAAAAAGGATTTCGAGAGGAATAACATAGTTAGAAGAGATAATAAAGAGGTCACAGATTCGTGAGAATCCGAGCCAATCCGAGTCCCACCATTTTCCTCCCGTTTCCTCTGACGCTATAACAAGAGGCTGAATTGCCAATGTGGGACTGCCAGTTGTTGGTACAGCTGAGGGAAAGCAGATCTTTAAAGCTAAATGTTTTTTTGTATTTTTTTAGAGAGATTGATTATAGCCACAAGGTATTGTGATTGTAGTTACAGTGGTTTTAATCCTAAATCTTCCAATATTCAATACTTAGATGATCACTAGTTTGTCACCAATCTTAATGGTATTAGCTATCGATGAGAGAGAAATGCACTTAAACACCTTCAGTAAGCAGATAACAGAAGTTGTAACAGTTACAGAGTTCTGAAAAATTGCATTTCAACAAGAATGAAACAAAAAAAAAAAAAAAAAGTAATGTAAATAAGATATTACTGATAATCTAAGGAGATCATGTTAGTTCGATAACCATCGTTTTTGCTGAAGATGGAGATTGCTTGAACTTCTCATAAATTGCTCCCAAATTGATTCATACTCTTATTGATGACACAAAACAATTTCGGCGATACATAATATATTACTAAGTACTATTATGCATTTATGTTCTTATTGCTTTAAGCTTTGATATTAAAAAATAATAATAAAGAAATAAAGTGTTTCTTTCTTCCACGAGGCAGACTATTGTGGAGTGGGAAATTTAAAAGGTATAACTATTACTCTTTTTTTGTATGTAAAAAAGGCTTGCTTTTTTTTCTTCTTCCAGCAGTTTGTATTATTCCATCGTTATAAAAGAGTGGAACAAAAATATAAAAAATTGTCATTTCAAGCTTGTCTTCCCTTAAATTTTATTTTTTACAGGTTCCTGGGACTTTAGATGAAAAATTCAAGAATAATGAAGTCAATAATGAAGCCTAATGTGTAACTTCTGTTGGAATTGCATTAGTCAGGCCAGTCCATTGTTTTTATTGTTTAGCAGTATTTCTCATGATAGCTTATTATTAAACATTTAGTTTTTATGTACCACTTTTAGTTTTAGAAGGAAGAATGTCTATCAATATGGCCAAAACAAATTGTTGTTGTATTCAAAAAGGAAAATAAACTAAGATAAAACGATCTGCATTTGATGAACAACAGAGAAAAGAGAACGATTCATATGATAGGAGCAAATACATTGAAATAGTAAATCAAAGTAATCGAAGTCAGGCGTAGCTACCAAAAAGTATAGGGGATGCTTTCCGAGAGATTGTTAATAATTGAAATAACTTAGTAAGCATTTTATAATTGGAAGAGATTTGCAGGAATGAACACCTAAAACACCAAAAAACCTCTGTCTGGTCCTTTCTTCCATGCCTTCAAATGATTATCACCTCCGCAAGTTACTTCAGTAGCAAAGTTCTATGGTAGAAGCGAACATCAAGATTTTCTAATGATAACATTTTAGAATGGTGATGATTTATTGTCAGAATTAGATTTAACAATATTTTTTTTTCTTTATTTCATTATTAAGGCCTGATTTTTTTTTTGATATAAGCTAAATTTGAAATTAAAAAAAAAATGTTGCTTACCAATAATTCATTTTATTAGATTTCATTAAAAGTTTTCTGGATTTTTCTACTACACTTATTTTATTTTTTGACAGAGTTCGGTTTGTTTAATGTGAATAATAATTCTATGAATAAATGAATAATTAGCTCAGCTAAAATTACCTTTCTTCCAATTTAATGCTTTGATATTTCACAAATCTGCATCATACATCATTGTAGCAATTTCTATAGGATTTGTATTAGAAACTAACATGTTATTATTGCTTAGTCAAAACAAAATAATGGCATTGGAACAAAGTGATTAGATGTCATTCATCTACTCTTTGACTGGCAGATGGCTAGGGAGAGTTCTTTTTAACAGTTAAAACTAACCATGTTATATTTAAACACACTTGTGTGATGCTCGCATATGTACTGTAGTGTCATATGTACTTTTTAATATCATAAAAAAAATGTTATAGCTACGTCCTACAAATATGTTACAGTCAGTTTTCTTTTGAGATGACACCTAATTAATAGCCAACTTTGATTTGCTATTTTAGTTATTCATTCATTTTATACTTCGTAGTGATCATCAATAGGGCTAATTCATTAATTGCAATTCATTTTATCTTGTTTAGTCAACACTGGCATGTTGCATTACTGAATAAATGAAAAGTGTTTGTGTTTATAGTTTTACCGAAATGGAACCTAACTGCTTCGTTTATCCAAAAGTGGAAATTAATATTTAGTAAAATAATGTCACGTAATGCTTGCTGCTTTGACAAAATAGCTTTATTGATTATTGCAAGGTTGAATTGACTTTTAACGACTTCAAAAACTTCAGTTGGCTTTACATCAGCTTAATACTATCCCCTCCCGTCCCCGCAATACACATGTCCCTTGAATTTATTCCTTTTTTTTTTAATACTTTGTATAAGCCACAACTTAGTTTCTAAATATTTTGAGTCTTATGTATTCACCGCAGTCAGCAAATCGTAAATTTAGTAACAATTAAGCTAAGTCATAAAGATGATGATTATTTTACTTGATTTAACGAAGATTTTGATGATAATAGCAATTTACTCTAGTTAAGCTGGAAAAAGTTAACAGATTTTTTTGATCCCATATCTTATCTGATAAGAAGTAAATTATATAGTTTTTAAGAAACTTGTTTATTGGTGTTATATTACTTTTAAAGTGGCAAGTTTTACTGTGTGTTTATTTTTTTTATTTTTTTTTTCAGTTTAGTTATTAGCTTTCATTAATATAAAAATTAAGTTTTATCTGTAAATGCTCAAGAGAATTTTAACACTAACGGTAGAACACATTTCAAACACCAAATGTTTCGAGTTTATTAAGATTCCTTAAATTTTTTTAAATTTCAAATACATTTGGGCTAAATCGTTGATTGATCCTTTTTAATTTGAAGATTGAGTTATATTTGCAATGCATCTTAAAATAGTTCAGCTACGAGTACTGCTTCCCTTTTTTTCCTTTGAGTGCCCATTTCAAACATATATTTTAGATACATTTTTTTGTAGAGTTTTAGCTTAAAAACTAATTTTACTTGCAAAGTGTTAATTATGTATTGTACTAACAAAATAATTTTTGAAAATGTCTTTGAAGTTGCTTTTCTGTAAATATAAAGAAAAAATGCAAAGCATACTGTAAAAATAAAGTAATCAGATTCTCTTTTTGGGGGCCTGATAACTTTATTTCGACGGCTAGTTTATTAGCAAAGAAAGATATAAATAATGTATGTATATACGGCTCAGATTTTGTTTTTCTTTTGTGAATTCAAAGAAACGAAAGAGAGAATTCATCGTTGCTTTTTTTTTTGCTTTTTAAAAGTGATCTGATATTTTCAGTAATAGTAAAAGAAAAATAATTTCAGAATTTCAAATGTGCCATTGTATTATAAATTTCGTTTATTTCAGCAATTCTGCTGGTTACAGAATGTGTTCTTATAAATAATCAATTAGTTGCTACTATTGCTTTCCTCATTTTCCTGAGTAAATATTTGTATATAAATGTTTCAAACAAAAAATTTATGATATATTTATATTTGTATATGTATGTTTTCATCGGCTTTTGTTGGGTTTTTTTTACCTTAAAAAAACATAATTGGTTCTTAAATTCTACATAGCTGGATGATTTTTTTTTTTTTTTATTCTATCAGTGGTTCCTAACTTTTTTGTTTCCAATACGCCCATACAATTCTTTAGTAGAAGTTACAGACATTGGTTTAAAATATATTAAATTAATATAGCTGTAAAATGGCAAAATTATATCTCATGCTTATTTTATAGCTATATAAAACAGTGAATTCTTAAATGATTACGCGTTTTCTTTATTTTTTTATTTAATTTGACTGTTATAAATATTTAACAAGTATTGATAATTATCTAACATGGAAATAAATCATAGATTTGTAAAACAAGGCAGTTGCTCTTTTCTACTTAATTAATTACTTAATTACTTTTCTTTATTTTTGTCTACCAAATTACTTATAAAAATACAAGAAATCCCAAACCTCAGTTTAGGAACCACTGTTTTAGAGAAAGAAAAATAAGGTTTCTCTTTGATTATGGAATAAAAAATTCCTAGCCTTGGCACTTTGTCTCATTTTAAATATGAAAGACCAATCATTCTAAACAATTATCTGTGATGAATAAGTTTTTTTCCAGAAAACGGAACTTGTCCAGAACGCACTCTTAATGCCAAAATTTCCACAAATTTTTGCTGATTGACTATTTTTTTGTTTCACAAAGAGCAAAGAAAAAATATATTTTTCAAATGACTAAAAAGAAAAAGAAAAAAAAATGTGTATATTGTATTTATATATATACAATATTTAGCAAACTTGTATAATTTAATAAAGAATTAATTGCCATTAAAGTATAATATTAAGAAGGAATAAAAAACTTTATAAGTATTACATTCTTAATTTACAATGACAGTATTTTTATTTATCGTTTGAAAAGTTCTAGAGAAAAATCTCAATTTTGTTTTATTTTATGTGAAAGGGAGGCTTGACATAACACAGTTTTTGAAAGATATAATATAAAAGCTGCACGAGGAGGTATAAAATCCTAAAGTTAATAAAACACAATCCTTACTATACCAAATCAGTTATATCCAGCCTCCGCTATATATTTTTTTGTATTATTGTTATTTTAAAGAAATTGTGATCGAATCTCAAGATCTTGAGTTCATTTCAGATGGCATTTTATATTATGGAAATGTTTTGCAGTATATCTAATTTTAATTCTGATCATTTTTTTTTTGTTCTTTATGAAAGTTAATTTCTTCTACTTCTCAATCTTTGCACCGTGGCATGAAGGTGTGCCACAGGAAAATTCTGAGAGTTCCTAAATGTTCAACCAAATGCTCTGATCTAGACTAAATTCTAGACCTCAGAAAGCTGGCAAAGCCTGGCAAAGCTTGTTTTGTTTTAAAAAAGATGGTTGGTAATATATTAACTCTCATTCAAATCAGCTTAAAAGTATTTAATATCTGTAAATCATTTTGAGGCTTTTCAAAGGATTCTGTTATATATAGTAAAAACAGAGAAAACCTTTGGTGTGCTGCGGTATTTTAGCAAATAATTGTATAAGAGTACCGTAAGGTGAAAAAGGTTCAGTGGCACTGCTTCAGAGCATTAACTGAATGCATAGAAAGTTTTCACGTGACCGCTTTTATTGTAGTAAAAGAATTCTAAGATATTCAAGCTCTCTGCTTTTTCGCATCTTATTTCCAAAATGTGGAATCCATACGGCAAATGCATCAATCAAAATTTCTATATATATGAGCCTTATATATAATACACCTTTTTCCTGCAATTTGATGTTGCCATTATATATGGATGGCAGCGTCCATAACATAGATCATTTAAGAAGTACCATTTAAGGAAGCAGAGCCGTTTCTAGGTGTTCTGCCACCCTAGGCGAGAACTGAATAATTCGCCCCCTCCCTTTCAAATGCCGCCCCCCACCAAAAAAAAAAAAACAGCAATCCTATTTAAACAACCAAAAAAAAAACGGAATCCGTCCTTCGGCCGCCTAGTCTTGCCTAATGGTAGAAACGGCCCTGTAAGGAAGTAATTTGCTTCAGGTTCTATAAAAATATAATAAATCATTAGCCAATATGCCTCTTAAAGTAAAATCATAAACATTCAAAGATTAAAAAAATCGAAAAAAATAATGAAACAAACTAAAATAAAACTTGCAAATTAAATTCAGAAATGTACAAAATAATAAAATATTACAATCCACATAAACATAAGAGCAACCACACCAAAAGAAACAGATGGTAGATAAAGGTTGAAAATAATAAGAAAAAACTAAAAAGGAGTAAATGATAAATAAACAGAATAAAACAATTAAAAATGACCTTGATATATAGTAAATAAATAAAAAAATCAAATCATTAAACTAAAATCATAAATAAAAAATATATATATATAAATTATCTGCAGGAATTAAAAAATAAATATAAAAAAAAGGAATGTGGAGTCTGAATCGCACTTAAATTACTGCAGTTGGATTCGAAAGCAAATTTTTTATGACTACATTATATTACTGTGGATTCGGGGCCATCAACTGGTCGTCTGTCCAAGTTGGAGTTGATTATTTTTTTTTTTTTTTTACAACTTCGCATCCCAGATAAAATGATAGGTTAATAAAACCAAACTAAAATGAAGACGATCCTCAAATGAGCCACCTAAAAGATTTTTAACTTTTTTTTTTAAGATTATTTAGTTATTTTTTGTCATTTGCTTCTTTATATAGTTGTCTCATCATTTTTTATCTCTGAAATATCATTTTTATTGTTGTTTCTTTTCAGTTTTTCTTGTGTATTTTTTAGTTTTCGATTTGTTGTACATTAATATATCATTAAATAATGTTAGATAGATAAGCTTACAGTATAAAAAGTACAAAAAATATCACAGAAATCAAAATATTGTAAAATCAGTTTTAAAAGTAAAACCGATTTATTAAATCGTATAGTCACTTATTTCTGTTTTGTAAGTTTTATTTTGGTTCATATCCTTTCTCGACCTATCTTCCTCATTAAATTAGAAAAGTGATTGATTTTTATTATTTTTAGGCTGTTTGGCTAATTTTGATTCTATTGTAATAGCATTTCTAATGAAAAAATACGAAATTACAAGCTCAAATACATAAACGTTGCTTTTATTTTGGAACACATTTTCACTGTTATCTATAATTACCTGAAAACTTTTTATGTTGAAACAGATTCTTTGTTAAGTAATATGGCTCTGAATTCAATCAATTACATTGCTGGTGTTTACCTTTATGTTTCTCTTTGAAGCAACATAGGAAACACAATGAAGCCTAATTTCAAAGTTTTAATCAGTGTCACGAATTTCCTTTATAAATTTTTACAAAATTTGTCATTTTAAGAATTGCTGATAGTAATATTTTCTATCGTAAAAAGTTTTATGTGAGAATGTACATAAAACTACCCACAATTTTGGGGAGAATTCTGTTAGATGTTGCCAACATAAGAACCTCTGTATAGTGTTGAATATACTTTCAGTGTTTCCTTATAAGTTGTAAGCTATCACTATTCTTTATTATTAATTTTGTCATTCAGTAGATTTAGGAAAAACCAATTGAAATTATTATATTCAACAGAAATTCCTTTGTTTTTCAAAAATCCACTGTGGTCCAGTAGCTAACATGGAAATATTTACGACATGTCAACTTATTAAATCTTCATAACCAGTATTAAAGAAACCCCGCTTTAGCAAAACCACCATCTTTGTCAGAGACTGGCACCATTTCAAAAGTCTTTTTTCTTTCTTCCAAATGGAGTAAACACTGTAAGGTGTTTCCATCTTTAGTATGGTATTTCTTAAAGTCAACGTTTTGTGAGAGAGGTTGCAGATTTTTTTTATTATTATTATTTATTTAATAAATCATCAGTCTTGTTATATTTTTTTTAACAAGAATTTAATTTGATTGAATGAATTTCAACAATTTACAAATAACGTGAACTTTTTTTAAGAATAAAACTTCAATGAAGAAAGTAGATTTCCACGACTTATTTCTAACTAATTTCATCAAAAGTTTTACAATTTCTTTTGACTTGAACTTCTTCTCAGTCCCCTCTCTTTGTCTTTGTTGTGAAGTCATTCCATAATCTCAAAATGCCATCTGAAATTCTTCTACGAAAAAGCAATTATAATTTTATATTTTACCCTGTTGTTAATATAGTAACAAGATCCATTGTATCTTTCTGAAATGTCTTAATATTTTGTAAATCAAAGAACGACAGATAATAAATAAGATAATGATGATAATTCAGGTTTTGTCTTTTATTTGAGTTCCAATTTTTCATTAAATACTTATTAGACAGAACTATCATTTACATTAAGTAGTTTTTTAATACTCTGGAATTATTTCTAATGTTTAGGAAAAGAGGGTAAAACATACTCTCTCCAGTTTGACTCTTTTAACTCTCCATAGTTAATATTTAAAAGGTTGTCATTTGGAGAAAAATGTATGACATTTAATTTAATTTTACTTGTATCAGTGAGTTTTGTTGTCCTAGAGTTCTTGCATATTATTTTTAAAATACTCAAATTAAGTTAACACAGAGACATATATTTCTTTATAATAAAAATTTAACATGCTCGTCATCAAATACACAATAAACTAACAAGGCACAAAAGATTTCACCTCTGAGCTAACATCGGTGGGAATCTGAGGTGGCCATTTTGTCCTCTTTATGGACTCATCAGCCAGACTTAATGAACGCTCTACCCAATTTCGTGAACTGAATTTTCATAGAGTCTGACTGATGAATCCATAAAGAGGACGAAATGACCATCTCAGACTGCCACCCATGATAGCTCAGAGTAGAAATTTTTTGTTTTTATTTTGTGCCTTGTCGATTTATTGTTTATATATTTCTTTATTCGGAAAAGTCATCTAAGTACAAAAATGGACTGCTTTTTATTTATATTTTATTTTTTCAATTTTTTTTTACTGTGAAGTTTCGTTTTCCACATTGTTCTGAAATTGAATTGAAGAATAAATTCAGTAGGATGTCCAGGATTGAAGGAAATATTTCATTATATTGTATGAAAAGCTTGGATTCATCATCGTATGATTGTTCTGTCTTGGAACTTATCACTGCACAAATAGAAAAATGCTGTATTAGTGGTGACACATTGTGGAAAGAGTTTGATAGCATTATTATGGCATTTCTTTTTTCTAAAAAAGACCATTCTAATTGTTTTAAATCCTTTCACGTTATTGAGCTTTGTTCTTCTGTCTTAGCCATTTATCTCTCCATTGTTTTACTTTTTACTTGATGTCAAACGCCCTCAAATGTGAAATATTGGATTGGCCAAAAAGTTCTTTCTGGTTTTTTACGTATGTTGGCTCTAGTAGCGCTTAGGTGTCTTTAACGTCATTCAACACCATTTTGTTAGATAGTATTGTGACAGCTGTTGTATCAGCATACATTTAGACAAAACTGATCAAAATTGGTGAATTTTATGTCGTCAATTTAATATTGAAGATGGAAGACAATAAGCACGCAAGACCACATGTTTCTTTGATGACCAGGCAAAGACTGTTAAAGCTTGGCTGGGGAGTTCTGATTCATCCGCCCTATTCACTAAACATTGGATTTCTGTCTTTGCAAAATTCTCTTAATGGAAAAAATTCAATTCCCTGGATGACACCAAAGGCACCTGAGACAGTTCTTTGCTCAATAAGATAAAAAGATGTGGGAAGATGGAATTATGAAGTTGCTGAAAGATGGCAGAAGGTAGTGGAACAAACTGTTGAAGACGTTCAATAAAATTATTAGTGAAAATGAAAAATGTGTTTTTTATTTTTACTTAAAACCGAATAAACTTTTTGGCCAACCCAATTTAGCATTAGATGATTGTAAACACACTGTCATTGCTTAAGTCAGAAAAAAAAAAAAAGAAGAAGAATTTGAGCTTATTCTAAATTACATTCTAGTCTTTATTGGCTAAAGTATTGTTCCACCTGCAATTTTAAAAGTCTAATAGTGACGAGGTATTGACTATTTAGTACATCAAGAAGCCTCTTTCAATATGTTTGAAACTGTTTTATATCTTGTTCTCTGGAACTTGAGGAGTTAAAGCATTAATAATAACTATTAATAATACCTATATGTGCATGGTCTATTTACTATTTTTTCTCATCAAAACTCCAACTACCTTGATCCTATCCTTTGCTTTCGGTCATGAACTCTGACAATCAACTTTCTACGCAAGCACTAATATCTCTGAAGACTTGATAAAGACCGACTTGACTTACAGTCAGCATTCAAAACTTTTTCGTCCTCAGCAATGCAACAGCCTTCCTGTTGCCATCCTAATATACACCATTCCCATCTATATTCGGAAAATTCAACTGTCTATTATGTTTCAGTTAGCAGGAAGATTGATTGACATTCAGTCTCTTCTTTTTTAATAGTTTCACAATTTCAGTAGATCCTGTTGTATCTGTTGTCAGTATCTTCATTATTCAAAAATTTCGATGACTGTTTTGTGGCAAATTGGAAATAAAACAAAAATTATTTCATTTCAAAAGCACTTCGTTTCACAAATATTTTCAGGATTTCATTCACTTACTAATGACAAACTTTCAAAACTCTTAAGCTTCTTTTGTTTCTTTGAATGTATACATATTTCATTGTGTGATTTTCTAGTCTTCTGATAAGGATCAGAAGACTTATATTCCCGTTTTGTCTGTGGACAAGTATCATTTAAATATCATTAGCAATAATCGCAACAATTGCGTCTTTTGCATGCGCAACAATCACATTTATAATAATAAGGAAATTAAAGCAATATCAATTATATTGTCTTAAACGTATCATAAGACGTTGCAAAGCATTGCGATTGGTTTACTAATCGCTATCGCTACATCGTTTTATTGTTAACGGCACAAGGACAACAGATGCTAAGCTGTTCCAAGAAGAAGGTATCAAATAGAGAACGTCTTGTTGAAAAAGAAAGAGAAATGTCAACAGAACAAAGAAAGAAACAACTAATCTCATGCTGACATTTAAATTCAGGTTCAGGCTTATCAGCCACAACTTGCCCACGTTGGCCATTCGGCTATGTCCAAATATCAACCTTGAGCTTAAAATCATTAATGCAAATTCTAACTACATCGTATATATAATAACATATTCTGACACAGTTGCTGTATCAATAATCAAGAAGATGGCATACATTTATAGGCAGGAAGTACTTGGACAATATATGACTATCCTCGTGAACAAAATCAGAAAAGGGATCCAAGTTATCTATTCTACTGGAAATAATTGCAGTGGAAACTAAACTATGAAAGCCATCTGTAAGAGAAACAGTGTTTTTGTATGGAAGTCATCTGTTTGCTAGATGTTTGTAGTTCTTTCCCAATATTCTTGAATCTTCTGAGGTCTCTGTCTGCAATTGTCTGAATTTCCTGTTTTCCTTTCCATTACATGAAATAACTTCTCTGCTCACATAAAGAATGTAAAATTCACAGCCATCTTTATTCTTCTCTGATATTATTTCTGATTTCATGTCTCTGGACATGAAATCAAATGATATCAGAGAAAAATGAAATGTTTCAGTTTTACATTTGTGCAAAATATCAATTTCTTTACAAGATCCCCATAACCATCATCATCTGGAAAATTAAAGATTAGAAAAACAAATAGTGCAACTTTGGATAAAAGCAGGTGAAATATGTTTCTGAAGATAAGATAATGTCTATCTACTAAATTTGCATCCAGTTACATTATAATTGACTTTTGGTACTTTCAATACAGTATGATCTGTATTATTGTTGTTGAAATTAACAGTCCACTTTAACTTGTGGAATGGAAACTTGACTACAGCTTGAGTGAATCAGCAGATACAAACTTCTATTACTATAAAGCAAATTTGAGATATTTATATGTAACTGAAAACTCCTTCTTCTTCCTAGCGTTAGTCCCGTGCTATGACAGGGTCTGCTTTTCGGCACATCCCGTCTCCATTTGGCTCGATCCAAGGCGTCTTGGGGGGCCAACATTCATCTGTTTCATGTCTTCTTTAATACGGTCCATCCATCGTTTTTTGGGCCAGCCACGTGGTCGCATGAGGTCCGAGACACATGGCAGTCGTCGCCACTGAATATTCATCACTGCGTACCACATGTCCATACCATCGGAGTCTTCCTTCTCACATTTTTTCTATGATTGATGCCACACCGAATCGTCGTCGTACATCTTCATTCATTGCATAGTCGAATCCTGTCAAGCCAAGACACCATCTTAACATTCGCAATTCCATAACGTGGAGCACTTGTTCATGTTTCGAACTGAAAACTCTCTCCATTATTCGTAAATTTAAGCTGATGTACCACTTACGGGAGTTTGATCTCGAACAAATGATGAATATCGGACAACAACAAAATGCACAATATAACAGTTTATGGGTGGTAAACATAAAAATTCACTTTGGCTTAACCCAAAAGGATTTTATTTCAAAATATTATAAAATTTTATCTTTGATTTTCTACGAGGTGAAACAACAACACGATTTATTTATTTATTTATTTATTTATTTATTTATATTTGTTTGTTTGTTTGTATATTGTGAATTTTAGGTAAGTAATAAGAAATATGTTTAGTTACAAATGTTTTATGTGTCTAGCAATATTTTGACAAATTATTAAAAAGTACACTCCAGGATATTTTCAATAAATTTATATTTGCATTATAATTTAAAATAACGGATACAAATAATTTTCCTCAGATTAGGCTTAAATTGTCCTAGAGTCTTGATAATTTTTCACATTTTATTAAAAAAGTGAAATTATTTTACAAAATTGCATTATCCAAAAAGCACACGTACATTTACATAGCATCAAAGGTTAATGGCATTGTTAAAACTATAGATTTTGAAATTGCAGTACCATACAGGCAAAAGTAGGTATTGCATCTATTTCTGCTTTATGTATATTAAATGCAGAAATATTCTCTCTAATAAGCTAATTTCGGCCAACACAAATATCTAAAGCTGATTAAAAAACATTTGCATGATTAAAAATTATATCAAACCACGACAGGTTTTACCCTCTTCTATGGGGCTTTGACAAATGGCCTTGTCAAAGCCCTGTAAAAGAGAGAGAAACCAGTCGTAGTTTGATGTAATTTTAATCTGCGTAAATGTTTTTTAATCAGTTTCAGATATTTATAAATGTTGGCCGAAATTAATTTATCAGGCTTTGTGCACACCGTTAAATTTTATTTCAAATATTCTTTCTCCTTGGTATAGTTTCAAAGGAAGCAATTACACTTCAATTACAAAGAGTAATGGATGTCTGTAATATTAATAGGTTAATTGTATAATATTTATTCAAAGAAAGTGATCTTTTTGTAGCAATAAGGGTGTGGCATTTCTTTTACAGTTGTCTCTTTCAGTTCTGAAATTGCTTTATTTCTGTGGTTTAATAAATTTAAGTAAATAGTGAAATGAAAAATGACATCATATAATTAAATATTATCTATGATAATAAGTGATAATAATTTTATTTGTAATTTAGTTTGAGATATACTCATAAACTTAGATGTAAAACTAACATCAGGACTGGCTCCTAATTCAGAGTTCCCCTTGACTTAACGCCAACATTATATCTTTTATAAAATAATTTTTTTTAGCTTTGTACTGATTTATTTATGAAAGCAGACGATTTTGTTACACTTTTTTTATTTTGTTTTTAACTGGTGCGACTCTGTTTGATATTAAAACTTAATATTGGGATATATTTCTACTGCTCTGTTGCTGTAGTTTCATCAGTTAGTGTTTCACAATCAAAAATGAATGAAATACAAGAGCGGTTTGATTCTATTAGTAGAGATTGGGAATCCTTTATCTGAAATGCTTGGAACCGTTCGTGTTTCGGATTTTGGATTATTTGTATGCTTGCATCTATAAAATGGGACAGCTTTGGGATGGGACCTAAGCCTAAACATAATATCCATTTAGATTTCATTATGAGGTTGTATATAAACCCTGAAAGTAGGTTAATATAATTTTTTATTAATTTTGTTTGTGTACAGATACAGGTAATGACGCTTGTCATGCTACACAAAAAAAGCAAAACATGATGATCATTGTTTTAAAAAAGATAAATTAAGCACCAAACATAGATCTGTATCATAGAGCACAAAATACTTGGTGAGTAATGCACGCACGCACGCACTCATGAAGATGTTGCTACGATGACTGCTGACAACAAAATGTCACCAAATTGTGGTGCATCAAGTCCTTTCGGTTTTTGGGATTTCAGATAAAGGATTCTTAACCTGTATTGTTTTAAGATAAGAACACAGTGTGTGAATGTTTACAAGACAATGATAAGTTTCTGTTGTAAGTACACTGACACAGTTGGTTAATACCTGTTTTTACTTACTATTCCAGTAAGTATACGGTGATTATCTATGGTAAAACCTTTAAATGCTTTCTGATTTCTTTTTTATTTTATAGCTTCTTGGCCAGTTTTAATTTTTTTCATTATTCTGGATCCTTAATGAACTATAGGATGTTTTGCTTTTTCACATGATTAATTTGAGCGTATTTCAATATTTTGTTTTATTTTTCAGATTACGTTTAACATTGTTTTTTAGGAGCAGAAATGGTGACTTTATTACAACTAACTATATCTCCGATATTGCTGTAATTTCAGAATGAAGACATTGTAATGACTTTCCTTTTCTTTCTTTTTTTTTTCTTTTTTTCTTTTTTTTTCTCTCTCTTTAGAATGTGAGCATAAATCGCACAAGAGAAGAAGCGCTAATCACTGTTCCTTCCCATTTCTGAAATTCCAGGCTGAAACACAGTGAGAATATTACACTGATTTCAGTATCTTTCATAAATTCATTAAAATTCTTTGAATCTCATATAGTAATTTTGTAATTTGCATTCGTCGAGTGAATTGGCTGCTTGGTTTCATAGTGAAGACTTCCTACTTCATGGCCTGTTATACAGAAAAGATGAAACAATACACTATGCGAACTTCTATAATAAAAGATTTAACAAAATATTAATAATGTAGTAATATCTTACTTTGGCAAAGATAATTCATAAAAATTTCAACTTCATTTGAAAGTTATGAGGAAATTTCTGGTTAAAACCTCAGGACAACAAACTGTTTATTATAATATATTAAATTGATTCTTGCTTTTAATTGAGTACCATACAATCTCGGTTATCGTTTTGATGTCCTGCAGAGAAACCATTATTATCTAGGTGTAAATCTGGAAAAGTTTAATCTTTTTTGTCTAAAATTATTTTCTTTAGTGTTGATCAGTAAATACTGTTTAGATATCGAGTGCAATAATAAATGTGCTTTTAAACTCAAACGTTTGCCTCTAGTTGGCAGTGATTTCACCTCTCACATATTCTTTATATCTGTATTTATTTCAATAATTAAAGAAAAATTAATTTGTTTGTATAAGCAGGAAGTTTACCTTAAAACTTCTATAATTTCGATAGTTGGTATCTCGAACAAAGACAGCAAGGCATCAAGAGGTTAATAGAATAGTAGTTTTATGGGAGTCGCATAATGAAATTACAGAACCTGAAATTTCAAAATTAAATAAACCACAACATCTAATCATTTGATAGGTGTTCAACAGGCAAACGACTCCTTCGGTAATCTTTAATCCACACCAACGCTATACGTGAAACCAGTCAGACAATCACCTGATACTATATTACAAAATATTCATAAAAATTCATTTTCAACATTATTTTTAAATTAAGAAAAATGTACATAAGTTGATAATTTTTAAATTTTTAAAAATAAAAATATTAGCATAATTTTTCATATTTTTAATTACAAAGACTGATGACAAAAATTGATGAATGCACATTGAAAAATAAAATTAAGTAAGTAACAGTTGACATATCGATTTCTATTTTCTAACCAATTAAAACAATACAGATTTGCTCATTTTTTTAATCATTTTGTAGCATAAAATATTTGTTTATAGTTGTAAGTTTAAGATAAGGTAGAAAGTGGTAATTGTTAAGCTTAAAAGCCAAGGATGGCAAAGTTATTTTTAAACATATTTGAGTCACTTACTTCCTCAAAGAAGTAACACAAAAAGAAAATGTCCATATTTGTTTGTTTTTTTCCTATCTAAAAAAACAAACAAAAACAATACTCTTCTGCATTTCATAGTAAGTCATTACTAAAACTCTTACAAAATGTCTTACAAAATGTTTCATTCAAGCACTGTGGTTAGTAATGCAGTTTCTTCAGGGGGGAGCTCAAGGGATTCGAATACCCGCAATATGGAATGATCTAGAAATAGCCATTACCATCCTTCTAAGATAATAGCCTGCTGTGAGAAAAAAATGAATTTTTACGTTGCTCAATTTGCTAATAAAAAACATAAATCAGTTACAGTTACTCTGTTACAAAAGTAATGGCTTTACTGAATGTTATCCACAAAAAGCAACTTGCTAGTAGCAATACATTACGTCTTATCAATCAAAAGTAACAAATTTGTAATTTTCTTTTAAAGTAACACGAAGTACTTTGAAGACCGATTTGCAAATTGCATTATTCCAAATGAAATTTTTGGAGATTGTATTTAAATGTTGTTGTCAAGACATTTGCTAATCTTGATATGTAGACACTTTATTCTCCATAACAAAAAATTTCTAACAATCTCAGAAACTTGAAATTTATCTTACATTAACTGTAACGTGTGTTGAAGTTAATCCATAAAATAAAATTACATACTACTAAAACTTAGGTCAAAGAACAGTTAAAAATTTGAAAAACGTGCAGGACGGGTGACAGTTTCAAGAATGTTAAAATTCTCATCATCAGGCAACAAAGTGGCATAAAAGACGAAATTAAATAAGGTCGGTGGCTCAATAAACCATGTAATGGTTACGTCAAAGACAGTTCAAATTACTGAGGGGGGGTGGGAGGAAGGAGAAAAAAAGGTAAGATATTTCTTACAAATAATTTGCTACTTCAGGTACTGGGATATTATTATTATAGGCATTGTTATTGTTTAATATGAAATATGATTCCACGATGATATGCTTAAATTCATTGTTTTCACGGTGAATAATGTTGGCTTTTTTTTGTACAATTTGGTGATTTGTGTTGTGGAAATGCTTGGCCGCTTGAGTTATTATTTTTAATGGCACAGATGCTTGAGTTATTATTTTTAATGGCACAGATGTATTCCAAAAGGCACTTATATAGGGGGCAGGAAGTTTGCCCAATATAATGGCATGTATTGTTCATGCATGTAATGCAATGGAATATATTACATTATTAGTGGTTGTGACATTATTTAATTTTTAACTGTCCTTTGTCCTAAGTTTTAGTGTGTAATTTTATTTTTTGAAATTTATCTATAGAACAGAAGAAATAATATTTTTAAAATTGCCTTAGCTTTCTTTTGTAATCAAAGTAACAAATTCACAATTTGTGACATTAAGTATTTTGAAAGAAAGATTTCAAACATTTTTATTACAAATTAATTTAAGAGAACATTCCAGAATTTAGCATCAAAATGTTGAATTAACCACATTACTGTTTGTGCAATAATAGAAATAAATACCTATACTCTATCTCTCAAAATCCCTAATGGTTCCATGAATAATCATAAAAACCACTAATTTAAATGAAATTAAATGAACTTACGATGCTAAATGTCGTACACATGAAATAAATTTTAGTACATGAATACTTTTAAGGTTGTTATTTTCCTTATTCAGTTAAAATACGTAACAACTTGAACTTATATAATCATAGTTTTTCAGATTAAGAGGTTTTTTTCCGTAGTTTCTTATCTACCTTATTTTAAATTTACAATGAAATAGTGAGAGGAATGTATTTTTTTAAATGAAGGTTAAAAAAACAAAAAACAAAAAACAAAAACTTTTAAAAATTTCTAGGAACTTTTTAATGTGCATCCATCATTTTAACATCTTTTAATGATTGTATATAAAAAAAAATTTTAAACCTCAAAGACAATATTTTTTGGATTGTAATGAATACAGCAAAAGTCTGATTGTTAAAATCAGTGGCAGTTTTATTGTGATTGAAAAATAACATACATATTGCATTTAAAAACTGTTTGAAAAAGTTATTTGACAAATTGTTACATATATATATATATTTAAAAGTTTTATGTGGCATTAATTGTGTGAATTATCAAAGAAAATTTTAACAGTTGTAATAGTAGTTTTATATTAACTTCTATATGTGTCTGAATCTGTTTTGCTTTGAATAATTCATTATTTTTCACAATGTTTTTTTTTTTTTTTTAAAGAACATTTGATAGTACTGTATAAAATCTACACATTTCAAGACTTTCTGGGCATCTTAACATTACGTAGACAGTTTAAAAAGTATAATAATTTTGAATGAAAAAATGAATAATCATTGTGATGACGTGAAAGTGAATCGGATCATCACTTACTGATTATTTATTGGGCTTTCAAAAATGAACAGTTGTTGAAGCCGAGATGCTTTTAGGATCTCGTGCACAAAGATAAACAATATTTTCCTTTTAGGTTTGATGCTGTGAGGTTGACGAAGAATTAGTTAAATCAATGAGATCTGTTTGCATAATCTTATAAAGGTAGAGGACTTGTGCTTTTATGTAACCTATTTAAATAGGAACTTCAAAGAAACTTGTCTAATCCCTTACACTGCGTTAAAAAACATTTTTTTACAAGATCTTTTACTTAATTCTCATCTGATCATAGAATCTATTGATAATGTTTCTAAAAATATGATTTTGTTTGACTTATACAGGGTGATTCATAAAGTACTGGAAAAATAGGCCTATAAAGAACGAACATCAAAATATTTTTCTGTCAAATTCGGTGTAAAAAAAATAAATAGAATAGGGCATGGATTTCCGAATCGAACGTGTGATTCTGAATCGAATGATGGGGTCCAATTTTAACCTTTTTTCTGCTCCTATGAAAAAAAAATGGTGTAGTTAGCACCCTTCACAACCGGTAAGGAGCAAGGAAAGGGAAGCGAGATTAGAATAGGCTCAGTTAAATGGAGTATTGACTCCTTTGGGTTTATTTCAAGCACAAAGGAGCCTCTGGAGGGGGGAATAAATAAAAATAAACTATAGCTTATTTTTCCAGTACTTTATGAATCACCCGATACCTAATAAAACATAACTTGCATGTTTTTAAAATGGTTTGTGAAGCGATGAATTATTTAAAATATAATAGACTTATGCAGTGGTGCACCCAGGATTATGGTTTGGAGGGGCTATTTTGAAACTATACTTGAGGGAGTATAAAATATGACATAGGGTAATATTTAAAGCTGAATCTTCACTCGCATCTTTTTAAATGGATGGTAGGAGTACAAGGAATTACAAAATAACAATTTGTAGATAATGACATCTTGATTTTCTTATTCCAAAGTTGCTACTGCAATATTATTATTGTAATTCCAAACTGTGCTACAGTAATTTAAGAGTAACAGTAACAATGATACAGTAAAGCCAAAAATGGTCTGATTTGCTATTCACTATTTTTTTTTGTTTTTTTACAAAACAAAGTTCATTCTTCTTGGTCCTTTCTGCAACTGTTACTTCCTCTGTGGATATTCAGATTTGCAAGTCATTCAACCTGGTGTTGAAATGCATTTTTTTTTTTTTTTGCCATAAAATGTCTCTTTTTGGTGGATGTTGTAGCTTGCACATTTGCTGTAGGCCTACTTTGGAATCTGTTATACCTTAGTTCAAACTCAGCTTCACAATTATTTCTTTAGAACCACTTATACCAGTAGCTAAAAGATACAAAACTACTGAGGATATCTTTGTGTTTAGTGAATTTTGCCCAGCGATTACTGAGTACCTAGGCAATCTATCCATGATAGTAAAACTGCACACTGGAAGTACTCTTCAGCATTTTCAACTGGCACATTTGCTTTATGAAGCTGCCATCCACCATTCACCAATCTTGATGCGATAATTTGTGAATCTGTTTCCAGCTATTTCTTTGCACTTTTCAAATATTGTCTTAAATTCATCGTCTGGATTTTCCCTCGCTCTGGTTAAAATTGAAAAGCACATCAGTGCTTAATAAATGTTTTCTTGTTGTTCTTTCTTTCTTTATTTTTTAGGAAGCTTGAGTCCCTTTAGCCCCTCCCCCTCCGTGAGTGCACCACCTGGTCTTGTATTTATTTAATATGTTGGTATAGATTTTGAGTGTTTTTTATACTTTTCAATTGTTAGAAAGTTTCTCATAATGGTAGATACATAATTAGAGACATTGGAATTAAATAATGGTGCAGCAAGCAAATGAAGATGCTTTCCATTACGTAACTTATTTTTAGTTTTTTTAAGAATGACCTTTTATCAGATTTCTGATTTTCTTTACAATTAATAAAAACACAGAAATTAAATTTTAATACATAAAATCCTTTTCTAGATTTCAGTGCTTAAACAAATAACAAAAATAAATTAATTGGAATATTTTTAGCTTTTTTTTTTTTTTAAGTTATTCACTAGCCGCTTTGATTCCATTATATTCAAAACGCAACTGTTGATTAATTTTCAAAGTCTTTTATTGTTACTTGCATTGAATTGAGGGATTATCCCTATATATTTTTGGAGTATTTTTAATAGGGTAGCTTTTATTGTGTCCAGTAAGCCTATAGCAAAGTATTTTTCATTACACTTGCCAATTTTTCTTGTTTGCATATTGAAATTATACTATTTTTTGTATTTATTTTGGTGTTTTGCTATTCAGCCTAGTATTTATTTAAACCCATTCAGCTATTAAAAGTGTAGGTATTTTTATAAATGTGTAAATTTAGATTCGTCCATTATTTTATTCATTGTTCCCTCACCTTTTTTATCTTCAGGAATTTTTAAATCGGTGCTTGTTATGTTCCCCAGAATAATGAAATTATTTAAGCCATTAAAGAAAAAAATGAGATGTTGATTCTTTATCTTTCCTTTTTTTTTAGTTTCGTATTGTTGCTGGGATGACAATAATATACAGTAGAGCCCCGATTATCCACGGAATTGGGTGGCAAGGGTACCGCAGATAGTAAAATCTCGGATAACTCGAAAAAAGACTAAAAATGAGGTGTAAACAAGAAAAAAAAATATTTCGGCATACAAACTACATTTTATTATACAAAAAACATAATATGTAAAACTTTTAAAATATGTCTAGTACAGCAGAAACCTTTCTGCAGAGCAAGAGCCTGCCACTCATCCTCAAATTCCGAGAAGTCCTATCGGATTACGATGCACAATAAATCTGTCAGTAATTTTCGACCTTATCATTGTAGGGCCTTTTGTACTTTCCCTGTTGTTGGCTTGGATTAAAATTGTTCTTTTTTTTTTTTTTTTGAGGTTCGTAATTTAAAAATTTTTCGCGGGACTCGCGGATAATCGGGGCTCTACTGTAGTTGCATTTTAAATTAAGAATGCCTATGTCTCCAAAACTTAATTTTTTTAAATGATTATATGCGAGGTACTGATATATTATTATATGAAAATATATCTGTACATATTCATTTTGAATTAGTCGGTTATATCTGAAAACGTATATTTATTTTACACAGATTTTCCATAAAATTTTATTCTTTGTATCTGTTTAATAACCAGTAAATGAACTAGTTTTGAAACGGTAAATTCAGAAAACGAAAAATAATGAAAATGTGAAGTCGTTGACATAAAACATTATCAGAAGGAAAAACAAGTTGAAATTACTCAGTCGTTCCAGGCACTGATTTAAATTAGATGTAAATATATATTTTTGTTTTTGTTTTTGGAATTGTAGTCTTCTAATTTGAATTGTGTAAGTATCATATATTATTATCTAACAAGACTAGTTTAGCTGGTTGTGGATATTTTATGAATTATTACTAGTTTTCAGTAAAAATACTGAAAGACTGCAAATACTGTTTACATCAGGAAGCTTTCTCAGTCATTTAAGTAAGCAGTTGTAAAATGACATAAAAATGACAATGTGCCAGAAATGTATAAAAACAATGAAAGAAGCTGAATTCACTTTTATGTTACATTTGTGTCTAGCTACAGTTAAAAATCTTATGGCAAGCAACAATACACAAAAATACAGCATTAAAGCACATAATAGGAAGGTACGAAAAGATTAATTAAAAAAGGAAATAAAAATTGTGTATAATGCACTTTCATGACGTAAAGAAGAAACATTAAGATTTTCTTGAATATTCAATTTTTTTTCCTTTAGTTCATCAATAAAAAAGACTAATAAAAAAATATAATGAAAGCATAGTACAAGAATTTTAGCTATAGTTTAAAGTTATTTATATATTTGCAGATAATGCATAATTATGAAAGGTTTCTTATTAAAGGCACTTTAAGCCTGCTTATATAATTATAATTTTAAAGTTGTTATAAGGGGCAGAGTAAAAATCACAATTTAAAGTTGTTGGTAATATTTGAGCTAGATGTGTGCTATTGTCTATCTAATCTCTTAAGACTAATGTATTTTTCCTGTTTAATTAAAATATATAGAGTGTAATGTATAAGAAGTCTTTTAAATTGCCACGACCATTCAGCATTTTATAAATATTAAATAAAAATGTTTATCAACATGTAAGACACTGGTAAAACATACATTACAAAATCTATTATATTTCTTGCCATCCTCTTGTTTTGCAATGCAAAGATCATAGGCCTTATCTTAGCCAAATGTAATACTGTATCTATGGAAGTGTCTATTGCAGTGTAATGCATATATCTTAATGTTGTTGTTTTCAGAATTTTAATAACAGTGAACAATTTTAAAGTTTATCAATGGGTTGGCTAAATAATGAACCTTTAAGGTTTTTTATCAGAGATTAAATTTTCTTATATATTCATCAAAGAAAGGAGAAATGAAAGATTTCAGTTGTTTCGAAGAGAAATCTTATTGAAATGCTTGTATGTAATCATGGTGTTGTTTTAGCAGATTGTACTTGCCATTATTAGAAATATATTAGAAATGCAGTCATTGTTATGTTTTGATAAATATAGTAAACTCTATCTATACAGCATAAGTTTTGTTTTTGCAAAGTTGAATATGAAATTTATTTGAATCGCTAGCGACAAAGCAGTTTCTGATGTGGCAAAATTCTAAAAAGACCAATAAAAAAAATAATGAAAGCATAGTACAAATATTTTAGCTTAGTTTAAATTATTTATATATTTACAGATAATGCATAATTATGAAAGGTTCCTTTTCAAATATCAAAACGTAAAAATAAGTATTTACTTCTGTATGATCTCTTTATTAGAGCAAGGCTAAAGAAATTGCCTTTTTACCAAATATTTATGAAAAGATTTTCTGAAATTCATAGGTCAGTTATGTTTAATAGAAGTAAATGTATTGAATTTAGGCTTGGGTTCTAAGAAATTTCAATTTTTATTGTAACTAAAAGAAGAAAAACATGCATTTATGTAATAAACTATGATATTACCCATTTATAAGATCTAATTTCAAAAAATTAATGACTAACTTGGTCCAAATCAAAAATAAGATACTCGCACAATTTCAGAAAATGTATTTTTTTATTGTTTACTAAATAATATTCATTTATAATGTTTTTACATACATTGTTATAGTTTAATTTTGAAAATAGTGATGTGATTTTTATTTTACTTGGCTTTAAGTTTATTAAATAAGACTTCTATTTAGGAAAACTGAAAATTTTGGAATACCCTTGGAAAATGGAAGAGACCTACATCGTTTTTTATGTTACATCAGCATCGTTCACAATAATCATCAAGCAACAAGTAGAATTGCTTAAGTATTCTGTTCAATGCAATTGACAGTCACACAAGCTAACAAGTTGTCATGAAACCTAGTCAATTTTCAAAGGTTTGCCAGAATTTTATAAAATTGTATTGTATTGATATAAATTTAATGGCGTTTTAGCTAAAGATTGTTATTAACAAAACTCATTTTTTTGTAAGTTGATGTGTCATAATTTCCATGTATTCTCAATTATTCATATTAAAGCAGCCAATAAAGGCTTTCCAGCACAGGCCATGTAGGTCCTTGGGTGCATGGGATGTTTAGGCTCCCAGCGATCCTCGACCTACTGGACAGTTTGAGGTCATTCCGAGGCCTCTGAGTAAGAAACCCAGTACCCATTTGACAGAGGCCTAGGTGAATCCTAGCGTCTTACTGGAAGAGTAACAACTGTAGAAAAATGCCGGGAATTGAACCTGGCCCCTCCAGTCTGCTTAAACCACTGGACTATCAGACATTGAAAGCCAACATTTACTCAAATCATATGTTGATGACAAATGAATGTTATTAAAGTCAGCAATAATAGAAGTAACAATGATAAGACATTCTGAGATCATTTAATTATGTCTCTACAATGAAAACCCATTTAGCATCCCAAGAAGAGAGTTGATATTTGTCACTTTCACTCCCATAAGAAAACTTACTCCATGGGTAATCACACGCGTTCGCCATTTGAAGTTCTCGTGTTCAGTAGGTGGCCCGTTTTAAAAAAATTACTTTTAAATGATTTTCTATTTTTGTTTGTATCTGGTTGTAAACAGACAAACAAAAAATAGGATTTAAGTGAAGTTCAGTGAAATCTATACAAGAGATCAGAAATAGGCTTCATGGAAGTCACACAATACAGCTGTCACTGTAAAGTCATTCACTCATTGTGCCCACTGCCAAAATGGGAGTAAACTTAAATGTTCTTCAATATTCGCAATACTTATATAAAAAAAAAAAGCTTACAACATTACACCAGTTGTACTTAGCTTTAAGCTTAGTATAAAATAATGATGCATACTTGTCTTTTCATGAATAATCGAGAATATTTTATTAATAATTAGTATAGATTTCTTAACTTACATTACAGATCTGAAGTACCTGTGCATTTACTTTTTATTATTATACTTTCTAACTAACTCAGTGTATTTTAAAGCTGTTCTAGTCTTCCAATGTCCATTGACAGGCTAATTAACATGCATAACAAATCACTTTTAAAGGAAAAAAGATGGTTTTTATCATTATATTTGTTTTACTAGAGGTCGTAAGTATTTGTATAAGGTATTAATTTATGTTTGACATGCTACTTGTTTTATTTGAACAGAATTGTTATTTTTTTTATTTTTTTTTTTAAATAAATAAAATTTGAATTGATAATTCTTAAAAAGCTATCCTTTACCAGAATTTGTCTTAAATGAGTCATGATTAAAATTTGCCTTTCAAAAATAAGCAAAAAATTGAGGAATTTGTCGTTGTCTAATAGTGAGACATCGCCAAATCTTTATCAGTTGTGATAATATTTGGACTATTTTTAGATTTTTAATTGTGGATTTTTACTTCTTCACACCTAGAATCTTTGAAGAAAAACAAATCAGAACATGATTTTAAATGTTTAACAATTACAGGATATTTGAAATAATGTTAACAAAAAATCGTCAGTTCCTGCTATAACTTAGATTGATATTTCATGAGAACAACCATCTGACAACAAAATGTAAATTGAAATCAGGGCTTCATACTAGTGTGAAGATTGAATCAAAAAATAGCTTTGATTATTGGGTTGGCCAAAAAGTTCGTTCGTTTTTTTTACGTAAGGTGGCTCTAGTAGCGCTTAGGTGTCTTTAACGTCATTCAACACCATTTTGTTAGATTGTCTTTTGACAGTTATCATATCAGCGTGCATTTAAAACTGATCAAAATTGGTGAATTTTATGTAGCCAATTTAATATTGAAAATGGAAAAAAATAAGCACGCAAGATCTCATGTTTCTTTGATGACCAGGAAAAAACTGTTACAGCTTGGCCGATTCATCCGCGGTATTCACCAGACATTGCACCTTCGATTTCCATTTATTTCGGTCTGTACAAAAGTCTCTTAATGGAAAAAATTCAATTCCTGGAAGATTGTAAAAGGCACCTGGAATAAGTTCTTTGTTCAGATGGAATTATGAAGTTGTATGAAAGATGGCAGATGGTTGTGGAACAAAACGTTGAAGACGTTGTTCAATAAAAGTAAAAAATGTGTCTTATTTTTATTTAAAAACTGAAAAAGCTTTCTGGCCAACCCAATACTTTTCGGTTATCTTGCTCTTTCAGAATGAAATAATGTTAATTTTTTGGGGGTATGTGTTTTTTTTAATTATTATTTTTATTTAAAGTATAAAAACAGAAATCTGTTCTAATACAGACAAAAATCCACAATTAAATTCTACAAGTTTTTTGATTCTTACATTTTTTTTTTTTTTTGGTCTAGTTTTGAAATTTGGTGATCCGTAACTGAAATATTAATGTTTGCAATAAAAAAAACCAGCAAGATTTCTGCATAATTGCTAAAACTAAGGAAGTCGAAGCATAGATTACTGTTTCTGAATCAGGATTCTCGAAGAATCTTGAGTAGTAGTTGCTGAAGTAAAATTTTGACTTTTCATTATGTACTTAAAATATTTATGACAAAAAAAAAAAAAAAAAAAAACTAGTTCAAAGCTTTTTGTGATGACAACAAATGACTTATTCTACGAAAAGGACGCTATCAATGCCTTAACACAATTCAATTTTTTTTTGGTCAGCAATAAATTTATTTTAACTTTGAAATTTTGTACCACATTATCATCTTTTATTATTAATATAGGAAAAAGTTGACAACCCTGAGTACATCTGTATTTGATGTGTATTTGCTTAGTATGTAAATATTTAAAAGTGTTATAATTTGTTTTGGGCCAAATGATAACCAATAAATAAAGACTTTTTTTTTGAAAAATGTTGTTTGTGAATGAATTCAGATCCTACTTAAAGAAAATATTCACTATTCATAAATACCTTGTTCTGAAACGTTTTTGTTTTAGAATAAGATATATCGAGGGCTCTATGACATAAAGGCCTAAGTGACAAAATCTCC
>JAFIDM010000007.1:13060739-13074514 GCA_023159025.1 Thereuonema tuberculata | reverse complement strand
TTTAGCGGTATATTTTAAACATCATTCTTTATAATTCCCAACAATTTTAAAATCCTACTTTTGAAAAACAAATAGCCCAAAGTCTTTTTTTTTTAACAAAAAATCAAATCGAAATTTCAACCTAAATAATTGAAAACAAGGTAGCGTTCTATTAGCTCGAAGACCTGTGTAACATTTCCTTATAAGGGATGTGTGGAAGAGCCATATGTTTCTCGTGTCCCATCTTGGGTGCCATTGACCTTATTTACTGATTACCAAAACAATCCCGAGCAGTAGTAAGATAAGCTAAATAATAGTATTTTTTGGTCAAGGCTGAGCCATTTGGAAGACAGTTACACGTCTGTAAAATATATCGTAATTTAAACTTAATTAAGCAGATAAATAAAACGTTGCTACCTTTAGACTTATTGAAATAGTAATCTTTTTATAAGCTCTATCCGATTGACAAGTCAATATGCGTATTTTATAAAAATGAAAAAAAATAAGCCTGTAACTGTAACTTATTTACTTAATAGCGTTTATAGTTACTTAACAAAAGTTTGTTAATGGGATATGACAGTTAGTAATAGATTAATCATTCCAGGTATCTGAGCGACATATATTTTTTGTAAAACTGAACTGTTGTAAACTCTTCGAATAATTTGTTTGCGTATTGTTGTAATTCCTTATAACATACTATTATTGTAAAATCAATTTCTTTTAAATCTCCATTTAACTTATTTAATACTTTTTTATTCATATTTTGAATAACAGTCGTCACGTGAACTTCCAGCAGTAATTAAGTGATTTCCGTATACGGCAAACATTCAGTGGTGACGGCAAATATAATTACTTTTCTATTTACAAATTAAAAACAATCAGCTGCAACTCAAAAGAATAATCTTTCAGATATCTTTCTCGCGAATCACGTTGATTTTCCTTGGGTTTTCCCGTTTTCCTTGGATTTTTTTTGTGGATGCCTCTATCATCATTCTAGGGATTCTGTTTCTCTTTTTCACACCCTTTTTTATTTTTTCCCTATCTTTCTTTATTAATATTGTAAAACGAAATTGCATCAGAATAGGCTTATTTTTAAAAAAAAATGGATATATTGACAGGAAAAAACTTAATTTTAACATAGACGAAAATATAGTTTTGAATATTTGTTAAATATGTTATTTTTTACTCCTTTTGAATTAAGCGTCTCCCTGTGTGATATACTGTGATAAAATATCAGTTCCAGGCCTACAACTTCACAAGCAGTTCATGATATTCCTGCTGTTTTAATTCTGTTACATTGTTATTGGCGCATGTCTGCCTGTCCGTCTGTCAGTACACAGGGGATTGAAACTCGACTCTCATTAAAGCAATGTTCATGAAATTTTGTATACAGCGAGATGTTTGAAATTGAATTGCTCAATGCAGATTTCATCCAGAAAGACTGAAAATTAAGGTCCAAAATTTAATTTTTCAAATAAAAACAATCGGCAATTATTATAAATTTATTTATTTTTTTTTTTTTTTTAACTTACAGAAACATTTAAAATTTGAAAGAGTTCGACTCCTTTATGGGTTGATTCTTTTTTTTTTTTTAATACAAGTTCTTAAATGTATTGAATTGTCGAATTTCTTGTAGGGCAAATGAAGGATATATATATTTCTTTTTTTTTTCTTTCTTTTTTTTTGCGCTGATTGTATTCGAATATCACGTGATTAGAGAGTGGGGAGACAATAAATGAGCCTTTTCACCCACGTGTTACTAAAATACAATCAGCAAAGAAAAACTTCCAAGATATTTCTCCCAAGATGCTTCTTAACTTCTTTAAGTTAAGCAGTAATAGAAAATTGAGAGTTAGTACGTTTAACTTTCTTATAATTTTTAAGCAAATAGGACATTTTTTATTTTAAAATTATTAAATATTAGAATTTTGAATATCAATTTTATGCATGTAAATCGATAGCTTTTTTTTTTTTTTTTTCAGGATATTTCACCTACAAGAAAATGTAATGTAGGAAATATTCCATCAATACGCAATTACAAAATTCATTTCATAAATACTTTTTATGGTTAATAAAATTATATTTTTTTTAATTGAGACTTAACCTTGAGTACTTAGATGATTGGCTAATCAAATTAATTGCAGCATTACGGTTTCATAGTCGAATAAGCAGAGATCTGAAAATGACATATCTAGATTATCTAGATAGTGCAGTTTCAGATAAATTAGATAACGATCGTGCTCATTATGTTTCAAGCAATGTGAGTTAAAATAAATAAATAAATAAAGTCCAAGAGGGAGTTTGTTTGCATGTCCCGGTTGTTTCTGACATCTCATGAAATGAATGAAATTCCCAAGCACATCGAGTAAAACAATGAACACGCACAAATTCGCTACAAGAAAAGGATTCGCACCCTGAGCTGTCACCGTGAAGAGACTGGGACGGATCGTTTCGTCCTTTTTAGGACTCATCAGCCAGCCAAACTCCACCGATGACATGCTCAGAAGGTGCGAGAGGTTACCATCCCGGTTCTTGCTCCCCAGAGCGGGACCTCCCCCCAAAGAAATCCAAAACAAAACTTAACAAAATTAGAAAATACAAATTTTTCTCGATTAGTTCACTCCGCACGTTAAAGAACGTTTACTAATTCCAAAGCAATAATAATAATAATAATACCACGATTCTATTATTATTATTCCTTAATAATCTCAGCAGTTCGAAAATAGACGCTTCAATATTGAGGCGCGTAAAAAAAAAAAAGTACGGATAGAAAATAACGTGTTATTATTAACGTAGTTACTTTTGTGCGTAACGTTCGGCAATGCCGTTACTTTTACGGGATTAGTAGATGTAGCTGAGTTGCATTTATCAGTAAAGGAAGCATGTTAGATTTTTACGTCACCATTTACTCATAAGATGCTACTATTATAATAAAAGGTTGACTAATGGCTGTTTGTAGCGTAGCCTGTTGCATTTATTAAGATATTTTTTATTGTTTTTATTTTCATTAAAGTATAAGAAGTACGAGTCTTAGCTGCACATTCTGATTCTTTTTCTTCAGTCTAAAAGCTGTATAGACTATAAAAAGGTATAGAGAGAATTGTGAAACTTGGGCTGACGAGTCCGAAGCAGGACGAAACAGCTGTTCCCAATCCCTCCCCTTTTAAATGAAACAGAGAGGCAATCTTAATTTTGATAGGTGTTGCTTTTACTTTTACGTTTTCATAATTTACACAGCACGTTAGATGCCATGATTTTTTTTTTCTTTCTTGATTTTTTTTATTTATTTATTTTGCTTTTTAGAAATGTTTAATACAACTCACTTCACACAATACGAAGTGACAACAATTATTTGTGTTTCCTAAGTGAAATTGATGATTACTGAACCATTTTTTTTTTTTTTTTTATCAACTATTGTATTTGCTCTTTAAGTGCAGTGATGAATTGCAATCCGGTGAAAGCGATTATTAGCCGGAAGTAAACACTTGGAGGGTGACGAGCATGCGCACTGGAATTGGTAACACTCCCACTGCCGGTGACCAATCAGAAGCTCCGTTACTTTTGTATCGAAGGAGGTGCGAGAATCTTTGTTTTGAATCGCGTATTCACGCTGTCTCCGGGGAGAGAAGGATGCAAAAAAACCGAGGCAAAACAGGAACACACGTTTCCGTGATCTAACACGAACGAATTCGCCCGGTTGCCGTTGCGTCACAGTCCCGAAAAGAGAGGCAGCGTGGCTTCCAAAAGGATTGCCACACATGCTTCAGGTCCATACGGATCGACGTGGTTCCTGAAGGTGACCCCCAGCCAACAGGGTTCCTCCCCTCGGGCCAAAAAGAAAGTGCGACATATCAGCAAAGTGTGCGCCTGACTTATCCTTTCCTTGACAACACCGAAATCAGGTCATCTTGACCACATCGGCAGCGCTCCTGAACTTCGCCGGAGAGTCTCCCTCTCTGTAAGCGGAAGGCTTTTGCCACCCCCCTGACGAAGATGAAGGACAACCCGAACCCCACAGTGAACGGCGGAGGTTGTGCGATGTTGGATCCCCTGGTTCAGAATGTGATCAATGGACACCCACTCTTGTCACTTCAACCCAGTGACAAAGGTTAGTGCCTTTTCTAAATTTAGTGTTCGAAGAGTGCGTCTGACAGCCTTCCACTAACTCTGCCATGTGTTCACTATTCTAAGATTTCCCGGATTTTGGGGCTTCAAAACTCCTGATTAATTTTATAGTATTGTTGTTTATTTTTATTTGTTTCTTTTATTTTCTTTTATACTTCTTTTTATTATTGCTGCTTGAGAAAATTAAATTTTAAAAACCGCCATTTTCTATAGGTTTGAATTTTTTTTTTTTTTTTTTCATCTTTCAAAAAGTTGTCGAAAAAATTAACTTTAACTATAAAAAAAAAAATGTATTTTTAAAGTTTTATCTTTCCAGAGTTGGCTAAAATCAAACAAGCTTAAAAAAGTATCCGATTGAGGATTTTTATTTTTTATTTTTAGAGTGGTGTAAACTTGAATCATTTTTAAAAATCGTCATCTGTCTGTCAGATGACAATCGGTGCAAATGATTCAAGTTTTTCTTTTAGTTCAAAATTAAATCCATTACTTTTATTATAAAAAAAGGTATATGTAATTTAAATTCTCATCTGATTTCCATTGCGGTGCTGTTGTTAGGGTATGGTTTTAATTATTTATATCCTGTCATCTTTTTCAAATTTTCCTCTGTCTTTTTCCTCTTCACAAAAAAACGCAGACTGTCAATTGATAACACTTGACATTCGATGGTTTTGAATACAAAGGTTATTTAATTTTTATTTATTTATAGCTGAAATGAAAAAAAAAAAAAAGTCAAGCAAGCACGTTTATCAAAAGAGATAAGTTTTTATCTGCCTCTATTTGCTGTTGATCGCACCTGACATTTCAGTACAGTTATATAAGAATCGAACACTTTGTGATACATTAATTATTATTAACATTTGTTTTTCTGCAGACAAATGTAAATAATAATTATAATAATATTATGCCTATTATAATGTAGGCAATACTTACCTATTAAAATATATTTTTGTTAATCCATCTTTTATAATATCGATTTAATCATTATAAACAAGATGGCAAGTTTATTTATAAAGTTTAATGTTTTAAAAATAAAATGTAATTGCCATTTTATTAGTCTACTACTAGTAAAACGAGAGACTTAAAAATAGCCGGTCTTCGTACTTGGGTTTCTCTAATAACTTTTCAATCGGTGAAATAGATATTGAAAATTGGTATAAATGTTTATGGCTATCGGACGACGTTATTTTGTCATTGAAAATTTCTGCGTGTGTCCCTGCGTGAGAGAAGTTAGTACATGAAGTTGACAGACAAATTTTCGAAACAAAACAATAACGTGTTAATCCATTGTTATTTGCGCGTGCTTCAACATGATTAGAATGAATTGGATTTAGGCTTCCTAAATTGTTTTCGGGCTACATTAATTTTCAGCCATTGGGGAATATGAAGGGCCTTTTTGGCATTTACAAATGCCTTTTACAATAAACTTTTCCTTTTGCGTCGTATTCACAACTGAAAGAAAAAAAAAATCTTAACAAAATTGTAGGGAAAGTATACATCATGATCTTTCAAGGAATTGGTAATAATGATTTAATCCATCATCGGCATGTTTCTTCTTTATTATTTATGTTTATTTCGAAAACAAGAAGTATGCCATTTTATTTATTTACTACACACGTCATCATTGATTATTGATTATTTTAGTAATGGTGGCTTCTGTCCGGTGATTTTGCAATTCATGGTTAGAAGAAGGAAGTTGGAAATCTAGGAAATTAGTTTGTCACTAACTTAAGAATTTTATTATTATTATTAAATTTTCAGTAATAAAAATCTATTTCCCGTAACAACTTGATTTCTTTTTCAGTATTTCCTTATTTCTTAAGGAAGACAACATAACTTTAAAGTCTTGTTTATTTCCTTTATTTTGTGTACTATTTTTCTTCTTTTGCACTAATTTCTGACGAATTTAGTTGTTAATTTTCTTTATTGTATTGAAGTATTACGTTTATGTCATATTTTGTAAAGATATACACTCAGGCTGGAGCTTTATTTCCTTTTTAGCTGATGAGCGGTGAAATCTCAAAAACAGCTGCTTCAAACGTATGAAGTTTTATCAGCTAACAAGAAAAATTGTTGACTAATAATTTTAGAAGTTTGCATACTGATATATAATTAAAGATGATTTCGTGGATGATGCCTGCTCTCTCCGTTCATCTTTTCAGTAGAGAAGTGCCGCATCCCCGATCATTAAGTTTGGAAAAACAAATATATATTTCCCAATTCATATTTAAATAAGAATAATAACTTTTTAGAACTGCGCATCGATCATGACATACTACAGTCCGTCTCATATTTCTGCGTTCCATTGTTAGATGGCCAACGTCAACAGTGAATTTTAATTATCATTCAGTGTTGGGACAGAAAGAAAACGTACGCCAGGGTCATTATTAGCCATCTAACAATGGTCGACGGAAATCTATGAACAACTGTAGATGTATTGCAAATGGAGTTGTCCATTTATGTATGCGGAGTGGGTAGCAAGAAAAATTACTGAAAAACCGGTCCCCAACTGGAAAAGTTTACGAATGGAGATTTCCATTGCCTTTTAAAAAGTTTGTTAGCTGGTGCGGATAAAAAAAAAAAAAAGGAAGAAAATTCTATCTGTGGAGACACACAGTTAAAATGAAATTACAGGATGATATAACCAATCCAAAAATAATACTCCTCTTTCGAAGAAAACTAATAGACGGGTTTGTTTGTTTTTTTAACCTGCCCGTCATCAAGTGTAGTTTGTGAGAATGTTTGATAATTTTAAATTGCCATTGAAAAAGCTTAATGATATAAAGTAATATTGTTTATCTGATAATATTACTTCATATCATTATTGTGCTTGCAGAAAATCACCTTTTTGTGTTTAACGTCTCAAGGGAAGCACAAAAAAAAAAAGTTCCCTTTTTTAATGTTATCAGCTGCGAAACTTAAATTTAAAAATTTATTTTGCATTAATTTTAATTTAATATTTGCACAATCAAAAATAAAAATATAATGAATTCCGTTACATTAATTTTACTTCCGAAATGGTAGATGTGTTTAATACATTTATAGAATTACGAAGTTGTGATTTATTTTTTCGACCGCAAATGTAACAGGAAATTTGTAGAACAGCTGGAATAGACGGGAAACGTGACGTAATTCGTCTGCATTGGAAAGGTGGAACAGCGATAGCAACACCCCGCAAAAGATAATTCTAATATTTTTTGTAAATCAAATCGTGGATTGACATGAAAGGTATTTCCTTTTTTCTTTACGTCCCGCGCACCTGCTATTGGGATGCTGTTCTTAAAATCTTAATTCTTTATTATTTTGTCAACTTTTTTTTTGTTTATTCGAAAAGAATTTTTCTGCCATCGGGTTAGATTAATTTAACTGGAGACTCTAAGCACGTTTCTTTATTTTTATGTCCAAATTGGTGCTTTCAGAACAAGATATCGAAGTGCCAACCTCCGAAGGACATAATTATTGTTTTATTTACTTATAAAAATTTTCAGCATTATTGACATTTTTCATTGATCTATTACATCCGCGCAGGGATACATAATGGTACATACTGTTATCTCAAGATCGCAGTTAGCCAGATGAGGGTTAGCTTTTCTAGTAAAAAATCGTGCAGAACCACTTTTAAATAAGCTTACTTGCAAGCCTCAATATACTTTTCACTAGTTAATTTAAAAACTAAAATTTATATCTTAAAAGTAGTGCCGAGGCGGCCATCTTGTCAAAACTCGACCGTAGTCCAAAACAGCCTGGTACCGTAATATCCGGTTTCACTCGTAACCCTCCAAGCGGAATATGTTTCAAGAACTTGAAGATGCTTTTTGCCGACAGGTGACTACTACCATCTATGAGGACAGAGAAAAGGAAACTAATAATGACGATGATGATAACATCTTAAAGGGAGTTGTTTACTCCATAACAATGCTATTCACAATTGACGATTTTAGATGACTATAATACAGAATTAACGTACTTACATTCCTACGTTTAGATTCAAATAAAATGCAAATTTGGATGAACTCTTGACTAAACGATCCCTTTCCTTCTCCCCCCCCCCCCGCTTCATCCTCGAATCCGAAAATTGGGGGGGGGGGGGCACTCACAATGTTTAATAACGAAATATCAATTTTACTCAGAACGCCACAATTCTTTAATGACAAAATAAACTTTTTATTTGATTAGAAAACACATTGTTTTAAAGTAAATAATAATTTCTTCATTCGTATATTTTTTTATTATTTATTTATTTTAATATCGCTACAAATAGTCAAAATATTTAAAAGCCAAATTTCTTATCCACTAGAATTGTACATTAAACTGAACTAAAATTATTAATTTAAGTTGAGATTCAAACTATACTTATTACAAATTTCATATGTGCTATAATTTATATTATATAAATATCATTATTATTATCAGTGGCGTATATAGAATATATTTTCGGGGGGAGGGGCCCAAGATTAATGTAAGGTTAAGTTAAGTAATTTTAAGTAGACACCCCATAGAAACCTATCTGTTCAACCAAAAAAAAAAACGTTGGGAGGACATACCTTCATTATTTCGGGAGAGGCCTGGGCCAAAAAATCTATTCAACCAAAAAAAAAAATCATAAAAACCTATTTCTTCAACCAAAAAAAATGATAGAAACCTATCTGTTCAACAAAAAAAAAAAAAAACGTTGGAGGACATACCTTCATTATTTCGGGAGGGGCCCGGGCCCCCTCGCCCCCCCCCCCCCATATACGCCCCTGATTATTATATTGTTTTGTTTTTAATAATTATAAAAATGAAGTTAAAACTAAGTCAAAATGGTATATTTGCCAAACGAATAAATTATATATTATGTCAGGACAAGGTCACCATCAGTTCAGTTTCCACATCTATGAGCAATGCTTTCCTATTACTCCTTGCGATATCAGTAGCAAAATTATTTTGTAGTCCCACTTCCCACCACTGTATTCTGAAAAACAAATAATTGGTTGCTATTTTTTTTAGGTTGGATGGATGTTGTTTTGAGCTCTGATATCCCCCTCCCCAAATCATGTTCATAACTCCTCCTCCATTCAAATATCCATTTCCCATTGGTATATGCATTTCACTAAACATTTGAATCTGCTTCCAAGTTATGTAAGAAGTGTTGTTAGAAGTGTGATGTAGTAGAAAATAAACAAAGAAATTGTTGAAGAGATCCTTGATTTTTACTTTCAATTCTGCTTATAGTATTCCCCCCTTTCTGCTTTAATTTTTGAGCTCCATATTGACATTGCTTCCTGTGCTATGTCCTGCTTTGAATTATTGTTTTGTGTCAGTTTATGTTGCTCAGACTTTGCTTCAAAAACACATATTGGCAAATTCTGATAATAAAAAAATGATATACATGTATTTGTAAAGTTGAATTGCTAGACAAAACAACGTCTTATCCAAGGCGTCTTATCATGCTGTTGCTATGCTGAATTCCTTTTCAAGGTCTCTCTCGAGACGGCTTTCCCTACAAAATTGAAGGAAATTGCCAGTCATTTTCTTACTGCACCATTACCCAACTGCAGAAAGGAAAAACTTTTCTTTGAAATGACCTAAATTTTCCTCCTCTTTTTTTTGTAAACATTGGGAAATTTTGTAGATCTTAGATAAATAAAAAGGTGAGATAAGAGTATTAAGAAATGTAAACAATATTTTCAGGTGTGCACATTAATCATTATACTTAGTTCCTTTTATGTAGAAATATAGCTTACGTATTCACTAAGTATTTTTAAAATTGACATTTTAGGAAAACTTTAAAATTTTAAAATAATTGAATGCATCATTGAAGAAGACTGCATGTTTTTTGTTTTGAATTGATTAATTGCTCTTCTAACTTTGTTTCCAATTTAAGTAAATATGGAAAAGTCTATAAAAGTAATTTAAAAACTTTCTTAATCTTTCCCGATTTACGGAACCATCTCACGAGCAGCAATTTTTAAGCTGATGTTTTAGTAAACCTGCACAGTTTCCCTTTAGAAGTTAAAAAAAAAAAATCTATTTCAAATAAACATGTTTCTCTTATTTATTTTAATATTTTTAGTTTCTTTATGTCAAGACCTAGAAAAAGTCTTTCGATTTAAATAGACGAAATTTTGGTCATTTCTGGAGTATTTATATTTGTTTGGAGTAAAGTAAAACATTTAAACATGTATTAAGTTCAGTAAAGATAATGCACCTATATTTTCTATTAAATTTCAGCTCAGTCCTTGCAAAACAACCTCTGTCATTCAGAAAACCATCAATTCATTCAATTCATGCTCAGGATATTCTTATTTTCATTGATTGAGAAATTCAGTGCAGTGTAAGTCCTGAATATTGACAGTCATAATCTCAAAAGATGTAATTCATGAATCATTTATTGGAAATTTAAGGAGTCGTGATCATTCACTGAATTCACTGCTGCCGGTTTTATAAAGAATTTTTTTTTTTTTTTTTGTAGGTTTTAAATAGATTTAATTTATTAGAATTACTGGTAGCACTTTAATTATAAAAGTATTCTAAAAGCCTGTCAGCTAATAAATTACCAGTTTTTATTTATTTATTTTTTTGTAGTTTTTTAATATTATAGTTTTCCCAAATAATAAATAAAATTTTTTATTTCTCTTTGGAAAACTAGTTCATGAATTAAGTTGATCATTTGAAATTATCCGTAATTAAACTGACTACTTTCTAAAATAAAAAGTCAAATGAAATCTGTAATGAAAAGTCTTTAGTCAAATGAAAAAAACATTTGACTAAAGTATTGAGGTCCTGTATTTATTTTACTTCAATATTGGAATAGAGCCACATTGTAAAACCCACAAAAATCAAATTTTGCTATAGTAATAAAAAGGTTTTTGCTTAACCTTTATGCATATTTAATCATAATTTTGAAATAAGTCCTATTTACTTACTTGTTAGTTCTTGTCACTTTAATGTACGGTTTTCTTCTTACTGCACTGATAGCTTCAGAGCTGTACTAAAAGTTTCAGTTTTAGTTACTATAAAACTATTGATTACAGAGTTGTCAACAATTCAGTTCGTTAATCGGCTGTGTCATTATTGCTTTCTTTTAGTTTATTCATTTTCATTTTCCATTGATATTTTTTCCTAAAATATATGTTTTTGTTAAATTAAACTTTAAATCTTATATACTGTAAAAAGAAAAAGAGAAATGTTTACTCAGGATGTATAGCTTCTTAGAAACTGTTATTTAAGACTAAAATAAAGAAAAGGGAAGGTGGTAATGGGATTAGGAAAAGCCCCAAATACTGATATGAAATCAGCTTCCAGGAATTATTCATATCTAGTAACCTTGACCATAATAATACACAATCACCAAGGAAGCACTTTTTTTTTTTTTTGTTTATCAGCCTAAATTACACTTGGAAGTGTTTTTTAGATTGCGAAGCTATCACTGTGCTTACGTTTCACCTATGGTTTAAGTGATAAGAAATGTGAATTATCTAACATTAAGTATTATTTCAAATGAACTATGAAAGCTGAAATTACAAAATTGGTAAAGTAAATGTATCAGAAATTTTGGGTCATTAAGAATAATAATTCCTCTGAAAATTTTGAGAAAAAATTCCCACAACTTTTAATATCCATTCTATTTTTATATCAGATCTACACAATGTTTTATGTAAAGAATTACAGGGAGAAAATAGCCATGGCCAAAACAAAACAAAAAAAAGAAATTAAATGAAATTCCTTGTTATTGAACTTACAAGATTAGATTTAAAAAAAGATTGCATACTTCTTAAAACTAATTGTTTATATTGATAGTGATCAGAGTAATGACCCCTGTGTCTGCTATTGTACATCACAGGCGATTTCTTTCATTTTTATTTAAAAATAAAGATTGATGTCAAAGTTTTATCAAAATTCAAAGACTTGTAAATTGATTAATTATTTGGATTTGAAAATTGCCCTTAAATGAACAACTGATGTAGAAATCTGTTGAAAAAAAAAAACATTACAGTACCGGTAATGGATATTATTTGGAAGTCAGACACGTCTGTAGTGACAGCAAGTTCTGTTGGGATGTTGTTTCTGTACACTCTCATGTTAATGACCTCTTCTACCAACGCTTGCCAATAAACATATCAATTGAGCAGGTAGTTTTTTTAATAGAACATATATTAAGTCTGTGAAGCTAATGTTCAGAAAATGTTAATGGTGGAGTTCAACATTTGAAATATTCCCTATATTTATTTTGGTATTATTTCTTCTTTTAAATAATACCCAGAAATAAATACAGAAATTCTAAGACAGAAAATATAGCTATTGGGATGGAAAGGGAGAAAATTGTATGCAATTATTTGCCAGTTAAGTGAAATTGTATACAAATAATTATTAGTCTAAATAAAAATTTGCTAGAATCTTTGAATTCTTATTTAAGCATAAAAAAATTGTAGATACTTATTTTTGTGAAATGGTCAACAAACCAAAACAAAAAATTAGATTGTTATATTGTTATATTTCAGGAGCTTTTCTTAGATGAAGATTTCAGTATTAGATATTCTGGAAAAGAACAACAAAACTTAATGTCATACGATGGTTTGAATATTTATATAAAAGAGAAAGAGCAGATTTTAGCTGAATAAAAATGGAAAGCAGAAGACCTTGAGGAATATCCAGTGAATCAAATAAAATGTTAAGAGTATTTTATCTGATAAGTTGCCCAAATTTTTTGCTTAAATGAAATGTATCTTTCTAGTGATGACCTCATATACCTAGACATCATAAAATGAAATAAATCTTTGTAGTGATGACCTCATATACCTAGCCATCATAAAAAATTATATACATTGCTTGGCACTCAGTAGATATTATGTTTTAACAACATTTTAAAGACCGATTGTTTGAGCTTTTTGTTAAAAAAAAAAATAAAACAAATAAATCTCTCTTGTAGGACCTAAGTTTTAAGAGGCATGCTATAATAAATATTTCTATAACATAATTAAATGTGTAATGCTAATTTTCTTTTGTTTTTAATCTCACGAAGTACATCTTTAGGTTTTTTTAAACATACTTGTCCTTAAAAAGGATTGATAGCATACAGTAAATACAAATAATTTAGCATGAACTGTTATAAAATCAATTTTACTCAAACAAATTCTTCAGATTAAATCTTTTAGATGTTCTGCCCTGTTATTATGAAGTAGGACAGTAAGAAAAAAAAAAAGGAAGAAAAAAATATAGGTCATTTGAAAGTAATTCCAATCCATCACAGTTCATTTCACAATTTACATTCAGGTAATGTTTCATTAGCTCTTATGGGCTTCAGACATAGACTGCAAGCTAAGTTACGGACTATTTTTCTACATTATTAAAAATTCTTCTCAAATTATAGTTACTTTATTATTATTATTTCTTATGAAAGTTGTCTCAGTGAGTTTTTACCCATTTATTCAAGGTAGCAGAAATTATCTGCGAATTAAGATGACATGCTTTCATTCCCCACAATATTCCATGGCTAAAAAACCTCAAATAATGAAATTTCTCTTCCTCTGTATTGTTAGATTATTTACCATAGCTGAGTGAAATTAAGGTTGTTTTCAATGCCTTATTGTTTTAAAATCAGTTCACTGGATTTATGTTACTCTACGTTGAAGCTTCTGTAACTGTTCTACAATTGGTTGGAATGTAATTCAATTAAGAAAAGTGTTTTACAG
>JAFIDM010000007.1:13033759-13051310 GCA_023159025.1 Thereuonema tuberculata | reverse complement strand
CTGCCGAGTTGCATCGAGTATGCTCACTATATGGGGACCAACCAGAGAATGACTTTGACCTTCATAGAGGACAATGATCTCTTAATCATTCCAGGACTTAAGAGAATTATTGACAAAGGTTTGCCTCGCTTGAGAGTCGCCAATCAGAAGCCATAAACTTTCCCGCCATAAACACTGACATTAACAATCGATTCAAATTCTACCGTCGCGCCATCTGGTGCCCACGGTCGTTCTCTGATTTGCTCCACTATACACAAGTCACTGTTGAGCGACTATTTTCTGCCTTAATCGATTCAAATGTTTTCTAATATAAATTCTCTGTCCTTCTGACAGAAATTCGCTTAGATGAACGGAGCATTGAACCAAAAGCCACATCCGCAAGAAAAGTAGTTCAGCTGATGTCCCCCTTAAAATTGATATTAAATGAAGATGACTTGCTGTATGATGATTAATGAAGTTTAGTTAAAAAAATACGCTTTTTTTTAATATTTGATCTTTGGTAATACGAATTAAAAAAAAATACTTGGACATGGAGAGGGGCAAGGAGCAAGTGTTTTGATGTTGGAGCGGAGTTGGAGCGGAGCAATTACAAATTCGTCTGCTCCAAAGCCCTGGATTTAACTCACATAATAAAGGTTAAAGGAATAACGGAATAAAGATAGGCTGAAAAATGTATGTATGTATGTATCTATGTATGTATGTATGTATGTATGTATGTATGTAAGCAGGAGTATCATTTCTTTATTCTTTTTAATGCGCAATGAAAATTCATTTGTGGCCTGTGGAAGGCTGGCATATGAATTCCTGAACCTATCTTTCATTGTGAATTTATTATTATTGTTTTAATTGTTGGAGGTACCATACTGATTCCCAAGATTGCCCCTACTACCATTTATACTGTCGGAATCGCAATGAAGTGGTAGAGCTTCCAAAGCACATATAAACAATAAAAAACTCACCAACAATGTATTAGTTGAGCGTGAAACAGCAGTTCTAGGATGTCACATAGTAAACACTGAAGTCTCATCCATTGATGTTTGTACTATGTGATTACTGGTGAATACTTCTATCTGATTAGATAAAGAAAGCGAAACAGCTGTTCTTGAATGTCACTTTGTAAGCAGTTTTATTTTTCCCATTGATTTCCTAATATTATAGACCCTCTTTGCAATGGAGCAATTACAGAAGAAGAAACTCTAAAATTCCGATAAAATTTACTTGGATGTTTTTAATCTGGATTTAATTTATTGGAGAAGATACTTTTCCAAAATTAATAAATTTACTGCAATTTTGTATTAATTGTTTAGTTAATTAGACCTACTGAAAGGCGCATGCGTCAGCATTAGAAGACATGCAGTCACCTCGCTCCGTAATTAACTAATCTATAACTAAATTCCAAGAACTCTTAAGGACTTATAATATCAGATAATTCAAAATCAACAAAATGAGTGAATATGCTAAGTTTAAAATTAAATGCAATACTTAAGAATTAATTATGAAGAGCAAAGAATTAAGATGTCTAGCATGTGGGGTTGAGCAACACATTAGTTGTCTAACAGATGAAGAAACAGTGGACATTGCTACACCAAATAGAAAGAATCAATGGAAATACAACAGTTGTAAAAATGTAACAATAAGAGATAAGAAAATTAATAAGGTAAAGAATAATGAAGGGACTCCGGTTACGTACTATCCACCCTACGGAGAACAAATGGATGTTTCCCATTTCCATTGCACAAAGAATTCTAAAGGAACTTACAGATATTAAAAATTATGGAATTTATAAACAAAAAATATGAAGATATTTTGGAAAAACTTGACATAATTAACAAAAGTCAAAAGATAACAAAAGAAAAGCAAAGAAATTTGAAAAAAGCAAATGAATCTCAAAAACAAAAAATTACACAATTGCAGGATGATGTAATGAATAAAATGCATTAAAAATCAATTAATCTATGATATAATTAATGATAAAATAAGAAAAAACTTCTAATCTCTGCTTTTAATCTCAACTTTATAAGTCGTATAACAAAATTCCAAAACCTATAACACAGGAGTAATTAGTCTAATTGCACCTAATAGGACTGGACATTAAAAAAAAAAAAAAGTGCACTTAATAGTTTTTTTGTTTTTTTTTCTTTATTTAAAATTCCGATCATGACAACTTTATCTACATTTGTGATGAGAAAATTAAAATTATACAGATATTTTACGAATTGAGGAAATAGAAAAAGAGAAACTCTATAGCTAAAGCGCCACTATAAAGCGCCATTGCTATTTGAAATCTGCTTAAATTGACAGTGATTAAAAAAAAATACATAAATAATGTAGAATAAGGAATGGATTAAAGGACGATTTGAAATATAATGTCTTTGGAACATCAAATTTATTTAGTTAATTCTTTTAAGGATGTTTTTATTTCATTACAATCTTGAAATTTCATTGCAAATTTTGACAACAGATGGCGTCCACTGGAGATCACCAATCAAATTTCAGTATCAACCATATTAAGATTGAGCCACGTTTCATATGTGAGTCAAACAGTTTGGACCATTACAAAATGGTAAGAATAAGAAGAAATCTTGAGTATAATACTCGATATATACAGTATAAAGTGTTGGTGAATAATACAGTAAATGCCTGCTTTTATTCTTTCTCTGACTAACGGTATTCGAATATAATTGAGGGTCTTCAATATAGTGACCACTCGTACAAAAGTGTAATTGGGAACTGTTGTAAGGACAGGTTAACAAAATTAATAAATTAAACCATAACTGAGGACGATATTGTGCTATATTAGTAAATTACTACTTTAATGACAAACACTAATGCTAATGAAAGTCGCTATTTAATAAGGTATCGGTTTCTTAGTAGAAAGCCGGTGGGTGTTAAATAAGGTCAATCTTCCTCTTGTGAGAGGGGTTTTGAGGTTGTACTTATTAATAGGGGTTAAGGCTGTAGAAACCTCTACAGTTACTGATTTACTTAGCGCTTAGCTTATTGTTAACGCAAATTGATATGTACCGTGGTCACATATGGCGCTAAGCTTGCTAGAACTATATACAGGTTATTTCACTATATCAACGATCATTGCTGGAACGAAATAGAAGCTTCACTTTTATAATCACAATAAAAAAAATGGGCTAAAACGGAGAATACAATATAAGCCAATCACAGTCTTCGTAAGGATACATCCGCACAGGGATACATTTCGGTGCAAATCTCAAATCGTAGTTAGCCAGATAAGGGTTAGTTTTTCCAGTAAAAGATCGTGCAAAACCATTTTTAAATAAGCTTGCCTATAAATCTCATTCTGCTTTTCACTAGTTAATTAAAAAACTAAGATTAATATCTTGTCGAAAGCCTGGTACCATAATCTCCGGTTTCACCCATTGATTATCCGAATTCAGATCAAGGTTGGTTCAGTAATCACATAGTATAGATAATAATGTTATGAGAATATCCATTTTATATGAAACAAAGTTAGATCTACAATTGTTATATGCAATGTTATCCTACTTTGAAGTAGTATAAAAATAATTGCTTTAGGAAGTTATTTTTAACTCCAATAATATCAAATTAAGACTACTTCTACGCTGTATATAACTTCAAATTTGGCAGTAGTTCATAATTGATGTTCCACAATATTTTTGTAAGTTTGGAATATTTTGTGGGGAATAATTAAATTTGATGGCATCAATGTTGTCACATCCCAAATTAAAACTGCCGACAATGGACCTTTATACTTCTAGACTAATTGACATAAATGTGGCCTAAAACGATCATTAATCAGTTTACTGAAATCCTCTTCTTTCCCAAGACATGGAAATTTCAGATTGTCTGTCCAGTTGTTACTTTTCCAAGTTTAATTGTTACTTTATCCCTTTAGATATGAAAGTTCTGAGAGACCCAATAAGTTTTATATCATTCAAATGAACTAAAAACTACATCTTATGAAATTATTTATGGTAAGATGACAAAGTATATTTTATATCTTTCTCATGCAATATTAAATTGAACCTACAGATATTTACTGCAAATGATATTTTGTCATCTTTCTGAAAAATAAAATTTAATTGATGTTTGCAAGAAAAATTAAAATATTATTTTGAACTGATAATCAAAATCACTTCCTAATAATAGTTTTTCAATTTCTTCAGTACTTAGTTGACGAACCATTACATTGAATGCCAGTAATATATTTATAATTCACATTGCACAAGTTACAATATAAAACAAAAGCGGACGGGCTGGGTCTCACAGACCCATGGACAAGTCTGAACATGTCTCAATGACTGACTGACACACAAAATGGCATTATGATGTAGTGAGAGACTTTTAGAGGTGATTACTGAAAGCTACTAAGAATAGCAGTATAATACGTTGTGAACTGTAAAGGAAAATAGAAAAACGAAAAGCACCTGAGTCAGAGAGACCCAGTCCATCTGTTCTAGGGTTATAGCAGAAAAAGTGAGAATTTCATAGATCAGGCACGGCTCTAAAATGCATTTTGAACTAACATAACATGATCAGTTAAACTTCACAGCTTCATTATACTTCCTTAAATGCATTTCTCTTCTGTCTGTTTAAGAATAAATGAGTTAACTAGACTTTATACAAAATGTGTGTTTATCGTTGGTTACTTAGATGGAGTTTCTGAAAGCTGTATTCTATTCAAAGAATTTTATGAAAAGTTAGATGTTTGATGACAATAAAAGTTTCCAATGACTTTGTTGTCTAATTGTTGCTGAAAATTTAAAGAATTGACACCATTGATTGAAATTGGAATTCCAAGAACAGTATGTTACGACAGTTTCAAGGAAAATAACACCTAAAATACTGAAGTGAATAGTAATCTTAATATTAAGCTTCAAATATAAATAAGATTTGAAGAAAAAATTACTGTCTCAGTCTTACATTTAAACCTTTAACTGCCGTTTAATGTTGATATATTTAACATATGTATTTAACATACGTATTTATTTTAACTTTAGACTTCTGTTGCTGTGTATTTATAAAAGTAGTTTTTGACATATATTTGTAACAAAATAGAATTAACAATGGTTGAGACCAAGTGCTTACTAGATGACATCTCTAAACAGCTGTTTCATTCTTTATTGGTGATCATCAGCTGGGAGTAATCACCAGTAAACTGCAAGATCTCAATACAGAAGTAATTAATCATGAAAAAGAATATGATACCTCCAAAAATTTAAAATACAACAATAAATACCCATTTTTCTTTTTAATGTGTATTTATTGTTTTATTTTAAATTTTTGGAGATGCCATATTCTTTTTCATGAAAATTGGAATTACTTTTTAAGAATTTTTTTGTTCAAATTTCTGAAAATTATAAATTTAACACATCTATCGTAATTAATAACTTTTAAAGTTTGGGAGAATAATTATTACTTATTAATTAAAAAAATTTTTAGGATTAATTTCAGACAAATTGAACTGAGTTCAGCTGGTGGCAGTTAAACAGGAAAACTGCAATTTCCTGATAAGCTTCAAATAAAATTACTTTGAATAGAAATGCTTATATTATTTATTTTTAAATTTCAGGTTTCCATTATCAATATGGTCGATACGCTGCATGAAGATATGATTGTGAGTAAAATTAAGATTTTTTTTCCCTTTATTTAAATTACCTACAAAATAATAAAGCTTTCTTTGTAGTAAAGTTTAATAAAGGTGAAGATCATTTATAACAACTTCATTCTATTTAAAAGTATTTGATCAGCTTACATTTTTTAAATAAAAATTCCTTTTTATTTCCATACACTCTTTGACAATTTAAGAATCAATGTACTCTGAAAAAGTAATCCGATAGTAATGAAACTTCTCATGCAAATATCTTTCGACCAAATAAGCAAATGATCAAAATTTCGCCCCCAGTGAATGAATAGCCGGAGCTGCAGCGCAATGGAACTGAGCATCGTGATGGTGTATGTAAAGAGCGAATCTCACTTTCAGAAACAAAACTTCCAGTGAATTTTGATTGTTTTCTTCTACCTTGACTGTAACAATGCCTCACTGGCGAATTCAAGGCCACTACGAGCATATGACAGAGTTTGAAAGAGGATGGGCCATTGGACTACGTGAGGCTGGATGGGCAAACTGAAGAATTGCTCAGCATTTGGGTCAGAGCAATGAGGACAATGCAGGCATGAATGGGACTGAACAGCTGATTTCAGCGACAAGAGGGCAGTGAACAGCCTAGGGTGAAGACAAAATGGGCACGTAGTTATTGTCAGAGCAGTTGTTACAGCACCAGATTCGTCACTATCAACCATACAATATGTGACCACTACATTATGTTGCCTACCACTGACCAGTATGTACCGTTAAGAGCGATTGCAGTGGTGCCGGGCATGATCAACATGGAATTGAGCTAATTGGAGATGAATTGTCTTAAGTGGTGAGTCCCGTTTGAACTGAGCCCCAACGTGCAGTGCAAATGTGTTTCGATATGGCTCAGACATGGTCAGGATCCCACTCTTACTGTCACGTGCCATATGCCCTGATAACAGGTATCTAGGGTGCCATTTCGTTTGATAGCCCTGACCCTTTGTCCTCCATGGCACCCTCACAGTACAGCAGTACGTTGCCAAAATTTTAGGACCTGTTGTGTTGCCATCGGGTACATTTGCGGCACCCTAGGCTTACTTTTCAGCAAAATGACTCCCGGCCATTCATTGGCATGCCTCTCCAATGAATGTGGTTGCAACACACTTCCTTGGCCATCCAGATTGCCAGATCTCTCTCCTATTGAGCACATTTGGGTTGTGATGGGGCATCGCCTGCGATCATCCCGGAATGTCAGTAAATTATCCCACCAATTGGAAATCCACTGTAAAAATCAATGCCACATCGGATACGAGCTCGTACCTAGTCCAGAAGTGGACCAATCCCGTACTGATCGGCTCACTTTATGTAGCTCTTTCTCTCCAATAAATCATCCAATTATTCTTTAATTCTAATCATTTTGTTTTCTGTATATGTAAATTAAACGTACCAAATTTTGTTTCAATTGGATAATTCCTTCTTGGTGCATCGATTTTTTTGTCAGAGTTTATATAAATGTATACACATTTATACATGTATACAACGGCATGCAAAACTGCATCATTACATAAACTAAACTTCCAAATATCTATAGAAAAACAAAAGAAATAAATAAACCACTGCACTGTGTTTTATGGATGAATTTGCATCCAACAATTTTTCATACTTCAGACCGACAGTACAAACAATTAAGACAAAACAGACACATGGAAATAGAGAAGTTTAGCAAAAGCATTCCATGCACACTTTCTACCCATAAATCCCTGCCCACTGATCTTGATACCATCAGAAATACCCCACCCCCACCACTACCTCCATAATTACAACACACATCTTTTGACTGTCATTTTACCCTCCTCGAAAGAGACTTAATGAACCCACACACCATACTGGACCCATATCCCCCCCAAGAAATACATTTTCTTTATTACACAGCCTTTAAAGATTTTATCGAGAGACTTCCTAGCCCCATACAACTATGCTCCCACATATATTTATTTAATAGTTGCTACACAAAAAATAATACCAAAAAGATTTTGGAATTTTTTAGCTAATTTTTTGTGAAACTTTTATGGGGTATGTCTTTGGCATTGGGATTTAACTCAAATTAATTTAAAATAGATAACAATTTAGCTTGTTTTTGTGTTGCAGATCTCCTTTTAATCTGTTCTTATTTTGTTTGTAGCATGATGCTCAGATGGATTATTATGGAATCCGATTGGCTACTTGTTCCTCTGACAGATCGGTTAAAATTTTTGACGTAAAAAATGGAACCCAAACCGTCGTGGCCAACTTAAGGGAGTAAGTAATTGAGTAACGAATAAGTTTGATTGCATAAGTTGAAGTTTAAATTATTAGGTACCTCAAAATATATGAAGCAAATGGAAGCAGATGAACTAGGCTTTCCACAAAAGAAATTTTTAGTTGTATTAAATTCAAAATTGATTTTACTCTTAATTCTTTTTTTAGATTACCTAAAGTTTATCAGTACTTCATTGACTTGAATTTTTATTATACATATGCTTGTTTGCTTCTAAGTCTCTCAGTATTCTAATGAATTTGAAGATGGTGAAGCTAACATTCTCTTAAACATAAAAATATATTTAGAAACAGTTATTTCTAATACATTTTTATATTTAGAGAATTGTCAACAAAGTAAGGGTATTTTTTTTTTTTTTTGGGGGGGGGGGGGGGGGTTTTTACACTCAAAATTAGCTTAAACATTTGTGAAGATTATCAAAACCTCTTTGGAGAGAAAATTATGTATACAAATAAACTATAATAATCCTACAGAATTACTTAAATGACATATGAATAAGTGCTTAATAAACTGAGTGTTTTCGTAACATACTCCAATCAATTAGGTCAAGATTAAGTTATAATTTGAAAAACTAATGAAACAATTACATAACTGTTTGAAATAAAGATAATGAAGACTTTAATTTCCTGAATATATTGATATCAAGCATTTCTTTTTACTCTCAAAATTGACATGGAAAATTAACCTGATACAGTGGATTTAATGGTTAACAGATTGCAAAAATTTTAAAAATAAGGCTTTTTAGTGTATTTAAATGAAATACATAGGGCTAATAAATTTCAGAATCTATATTATTCAAAAAAAAGTTAATATTTTCTGGCCCTATCTCCTCCAAAACCATAAGACACGAAAATACAAATAATGTGGCAAATGTTAGATATAGTATTGAGGATGCTCACATTTTCGATGTTATCTATGTGGGTCAACCAGACATGTGACTTACAATCAAATATGAGGTCTCCGAGATGTACTCGTGGGTTGTGAGTCACAAGCATTTGCGATCACGGATGGTGAGAAAATTACCTCGGAATCAAAGCTCATGTGATCATAGATTTGCCAGTAAGATTTAAACCATGGATGCTCATGTACTACATCATTGTTAAAAACATAGGTGTAAGGAAGAATAAATTTATTTATGAAGTTATTACTTGTCAGGCTTTATAGTTTACATAAAATATTTGACTGCAATTGGATGTATTGTTTTTATTGACTAGAACTGTGAGATAAAGTTTTCGTTTTCTGTATTTCAGATAATTAAAGCTTATATTACCTAATTGTGTTTTATTAGTTTCTCAAATTAGAACTTAATCTTGTGTTTACCTAATTGATTGAAATGTGTTACAAAAACACTTCAGTATATTATGCACTTATCCATATTTAATTTAAATATTTTTCTATTGGAATTCTTAGCTATTTGTATGCAGTGATATGTCTTAGAGACTTCTGATAAACTTTACGGTTGTTTAAGCCAGTTTTTATATGTAAATAACCAAAAAACTTTTAAATATTAAATGGTACATAAATGTGAATAACTAAGGTGACCAGATTTTTACATTGGCAAAGCGGGACACCATTGACCGGGGGGGGGAGACCGGAAAGGGAAAAAAAAAACGGAATCTCCAGGTTCAACAACCAAAAAAAAGGAATCTCCAGTTCGGCAATCAAACAATAAAAGGAATTCAATAACCAAAACAAAAATCGGGACTGTCCCGCCAAAATCGGGACGTCTGGTCACCCTAGAATAACTCACTTTGCTATTAAAATTATCTTCTGTCATTCGAAAAAGTACCTCTTTTAATCTGTCTATATTTCATTATTTTTTGCAAAAAAACCTCATCAGGACAATTTGAGGAGAAGAACTTTGTCTTCCTCCTCTGTCTTTTGCAAAAAAAGTTGAAATATAGACAGATTAAAGGAGGTATTTGTTTCGAATGACAAAAGATTACGGTGTATGTATTTTAATATTAAGAAGATATTTTAATAATATTAACTTATTCTGTTGACAATTCTTAATTTCAATACTCTTTTAGACAGATCGTTTGCATCTGTTTATATTTGTACTGTAGAACAATATTGTAATTATTTTGTCAATCTAATTTTAGTTGTTACCATTTTTTTTCTACTATATTTCTTATGTGTTTTTGTTTGAATTCTTTAACCAGACATGAAGGGCCAGTTTGGCAGTGTGCGTGGGCACATCCAATGTTTGGAAATATATTGGCATCTTGTTCCTATGATCGTACTGTAATTATTTGGAAGGAAAATAATGGAATGTGGAGCAAAGTTTATCAATATAGTAATCACGATTCCTCAGGTAAATACAAAACAAATATGTATTAATTTTAGTCTCATTATTTTGATGTTGGAATGGGTTAACTACGAGGGTCATACTGAAAGTCATGAGCAACAATTTTTTTTTTTTTAAATCAGATTAATTTATTTTTGGAAAAACAAATATATCACATTATTTTTCAGACTTTTCCTTATTTTTCCACGTATATTTTTTGGATATATTTTTTCCCACCGGGAGCTGTTTGTGGAAAGCTTGAAAATTTCACAAATTTTATGAAAAAGCAAGTTGTGGAAGCTTGAAAATTCCGTTACGGTAGAAGTCTGTTCCAGCATTGCGAAAAAACTGACATACTGCTTTCGTTGATTCCTCCATCGTTTCATAGCGTCAGCCTCCCATGCCTTCCTTCACAGCGCTAAAAAGATGATAATCGGATGGTGCTAAGTTAGGGCTGTAGGCAGTAGGCGAAGAACTTCCCACCCCATTTTCTGAATTTCCTCCATGGTGGAATGAGCAGTGTGGGGCTTCGCGTTGTCATGCTGCAGGACGTTTATCCCACAATGCACGACGGAGCTTATGAAGTGTCATGACGTACCGAGCAGCATTAGCCTAATGGCGTGGCCAGGTTCAAGAAATTTCACCAGAATCACACCATCTGTATCCGAGAAAATGGAGCCCATAACTTTTCCAACTGATGACACTGTCTTTGCCTTCTTTTTTGTTGGGGAATTGAGGTGATGCCATTCCATACTGTTCCATACCATTATGCAACGTTTTGTTTTGGGTGCGTAATGATGGAACCAGCTTTCATCACCCATCACAATACTCATCAAAAAACATCTTCATTTTCATATCACTGAAGAAGTTTTTGAGCAATGGTTTTTCTCTGAACTTTGTTATCGCGAGTCAATTAACAGGGAAGCCAGTGAGTGCACACTTTCCAATAGCCTTAACTCTTGATCATCTCCTGGACTGCAATGTGCCCAATTCCAAGTTGTGCTGCAATATAATCCACAGTTATATGTCGGTCTTCCTGAATGATATCATCCAATTGTTCCTTGTTGCGTTCGTTAGAGGCAGTATGCGGACTGCCTCTATAAGGCATATATTCGATGCTTGTGTTGCCATTTTTAAAATGTTTTACCCATCGTCTGACACTGTTGGCTCCTGTGTACACATCTCGATATGCTGAAGTCTCATGAATTTCGGCAGCGGAGATTCCCTCTGTAACGAGAAATTCAATCACAGAATCTTGGCAAAACGCTGGCATCACTTGCAGCCATTCTGTATCAGCTGTCTGTGGTCACATGATGATAGCAACTGAAGTCACAACTCGCTCATGGCACTATCTATAGATTATGGCAATGTTCTTGCTTTTTCATAATTAATATATTGTGATTTTTAAAAAATTGTTTCAGTATGATCTTCGTATTTTAAAAATATATTGTAATTAGTATACATAATAATATTAATAGTATTTTAATATAAATGCATCAGTTATTGATTTGATTAGCAAAACCATTTTATTTATTTATTTATTTATTTATTTGTTTGTTTATTTCATTTTTTGCTTTGAAAGTTAATGGAAGATATCTTTTACAGAAAAGATTTAAAAATATTCTTTTTTTTTTAGTTAATTCAGTCAGTTGGGCTCCACACGAATATGGCTTAATGCTCGCCTGTGGTAGTTCAGATGGTGCCGTTTCTGTGATTTCCAGTTCTGGTGACGGTACCTGGGATTCTAAAAAAATCAACAATGCTCATACGGTAAGAATTGTGCAAGTTCCATATACAGCATCCCTAGACTTACGTCCGTGATCCAGTAAGGGAATAAACAACATTTTCAACCTTACTTTCAAACAAAATGCAAGCCAGTGTAAAGTAAAAAGGTTTCTATTCATTCGCAGGTGCAACAGCCCATTCAGCGGCAACTTCCCTCAGCAGTTGAAATCATCAACAGTCCCTCTGTTGATTTTGTGTTTGAGAAATAGGTTAATAGGTTGTATGTATCTTGATATTTTGTGCAAGATGTACACCCAATCATAAACCTAGTGATGAATCACAGAAAAAGAACGGAGTAATTGATCTTGAAACGAAGTTGCAAGTTATAAAGCAACATGAAGCTGGTAAGCCCATTAATGTCATCGCATATGACTTCAAAGGGTCTATTTCTACAGTGACGACCATTTTGAAAAATAAGGATAAAACCGTAGAGGCTGAGAAAGGATCTGCTTCCATTAAATTGATGGTAGTGACTAAACAAAGGTCCTTTTCTAATCTACAGCCAAAAAGTTCAGCAACAGTCTTGTGAATATTATGGTCTTCTCTCTCTTATTATTATTGTTCTTTATCAATAACAATTGCTAACAATCCAAGATCAGTGAAACATAGTGTTTGGGATAGTATACTAATAACAGTTAAGTCCATAACTCCTATAACTGTGTTGATTTAATGTATCGACTTACGTCCTGCCGGATGGAACAGAACCTAAACATAAGTCGAGGGATGACTGTGTTGTGAAAATTAATTTTTATTGTAAAAAAAAAAAATTATTCCCTGGAAATTTCATTTTTATTTTTTATTTTCTTTCAATTCAGATTGGTTGTAATGCCGTGAGTTGGGCACCCGCCATCTCTCCAAACTCGGCTCTTGAAAAAGCAGGAACCCAAAGGACGCCAGTAACAAAGCGTTTTGTCACAGGAGGATGTGATAATCTGGTGAAGATTTGGAAGTATGTACTTAATATAAGCTTGTATTGAAAGATCACTTAACATGTAAATCACTATACCAAGTACATTGTCATCAGTGTAAGCTTTTTTGACTGATATTGAGTGACCTAACATAAGAGTATATCTCAAAAAGTGTACTGCTTTTTTTTTTTTTTTCCGCATGGTGCTTTTGAAATTAGTACAACTGTCCATGTCGAGACTGAGGAAATGATGGTAGAAAAGGCAGCGTAGAGAGGAAAACGTGTCGATAGGAAAATTACAAACTGTTTATTTTGCCAGTACGTTAGTAGATACCTTCACTCCTATCCTTATTTCCCATTTCAATAGAAGCACTTTTTATCCTGACCTCTGTATCTTTTCCCTGTCCAATGTTTTCATTTCTTTCTCAGCACAGTTACACATTTTTTGTTTATTTATTAATTTTTTGCTCTTTACTCTGCCAACTCCACCATCGTTTCTTCAGATTTAATAAGCACATTTACATGTGAAGTTAAGAGGCCTTAATTTGCTGTCAACACAGTATGGAGTAAAAAATGCTCAACTACATTGTACTTTTGATGGACAAGCTTGTAGAGATGTCCGTTATTTCTGTTGTCTGATCTTAACAGAATAGTTTTTGTGACATCTTAAGACCATAAAAAGTTCTTAAATTCATTCTGTACTTGTGTTATGAATTTCTTGGTTTTTAACCGTAAGTTGTTCAGATGTTGCAAAGATCGAAGTTACCACAGCCTGACTAGAACAAAACTCAAAAGTAATTCCAAAAACATAAAATTGCCCTATTAGAAGGTTGTAGTGAATGTACAATGGTCAGTAACTGTATTCATCAATACTATTCATAAACAGAATTAGAACTGATATTAGAAAACTGCAAAATAAATATTCATCATGTTGCGACTTATTCCCAGATCTATTTCTTGCAACGTTAGTCGTAGAATTACACACTTAATTGTAATGGGATAATTAATGCTGGTATCATTTGGATAACTATCCAGGACTCACCTGAAAGGTAATAGACTTTGCTTCCTAAGAAGAATCATCATCCAGCCCAACGCCGGGATTCGAATCCAGGTTCAGACACATCAGCTGCTAAAATGGTATAAACAATCCCTTCTTAATACTGCTTTACCTAAATAACACTCCAGTAGCTGAAAGACTTGGGCTACAAAAAGCTGCTTTTTCCACTACTTTCATCCGCTTCTTTACAGGAATTAGGAGAACATTTTGCAGCCAAACACATCAGAAAGAGAACAAAAGCCGAGAATACATTCAGTATCTTTATTATTTGTTATTCAAGACGCTTTTATTCAGTGTTGTTTAATATCCAACTATTCGATATTGATTGATAAAATTATTTACAAGTAGACCTTTCAATTAATAAAAGTGATGTTTAAAAGTGGAATTTATTTTTGAAATGGTGGATTGAAAAATTTTACTATGAATGTTGAAAAGTGAAATTATGTTTCTTGAGTATAGAAATGTGTTGAAAACAAAAGCACCAAAGCTAAGACTCCAAAATAATTAATTAGGTAATGATATTTGATTCAGTGGATCTTTTAATTGTGAGTGAGATTTGTGTCCTATATATTTACATAAGTTTCAGTAGCTGCATTTATTCGGCCAAATGAGATGCATACAGTAAAACCCCAGTTAACCGAACTAAAGGGGGGGGGAGGCCATTTCGAATAACAATTTTTTCAGTTAAGCCAAGAACATCTAATACAGCTACAGTATTTTGTATTGTAATTACAGTACTTATTTTTGAAAGGTTTTGAAGGTCAAACGAATTCACAAATATCTTTGTATGCTACACTTACGTTCTTTATTAAAGTTAAAACTATATTTTTAGGATTACAGAAGGCTACATCAATATACAGTATTCTGTACTTAATAGTTTGTAGCATACGAATTACTCATTTAAAAAACTCAGTAATTTTTGTTTGTTTCTTGCATCCCTCCCAACGTTTTTGAGCAGCGATGTCCCGCCATCTTTTCATTAGAAGGGTGTCAGCCGGCGTTGACTCACTGCAATGTTCAACAAATCTTAGGGCAACCTAAAATAACAACAACACATGTACTGTATTTCTATGTTATACTTTACCCAGTAGGTTTTTGAAAGATAACAAATTCTTATTTTAGACTTAGCTGTGCAGTACAGTATTATTGTTTGGATTTGCGATTTTCGGAGGCATTTCAGATAACCCTGGTTTCGGTTGACACGAGTTCAGTTAACCGGGGTTTTATTGAGGTAGTATTCGAACTTGCCTATTAAAAAGCTGACTAATGGCCTAAACCAATCGGCTCTTAACAGACTGTAAGGAACCTTAACCTTGTGCATTTCTGTTACCCAAGCATCCATTATGTTTGCATTTATTCCAAGATTTGAAAATGTTCCACAAGTGATTTGGATTGGATTGTAGTTTTAAATTTTAAGGAGGAGAATTACTAATGATTTTTTTTTTATTGTTTGAATTTAGAGAGGAAGATGATCACTGGGTGGAAGAACAGAAATTAGAGGCTCACAGTGATTGGGTTCGTGACGTTGCCTGGGCACCATCCATCGGTTTGCCAAGAAGTATCATTGCTAGTTGCTCACAGGTATTTGAATTGTATACATTTTTGTTATCCTGTTGGTATCTTAAGTTTTTGAACAGAACAATTAACAGTGTAACTTTTTTGTGTTGTTGTGTGTGTGGTTGATTTGCGATATATTCTAATACAGTCAAATTGCTATGCATTTCCTGTGTCCTTATAGCTTTTGTATAAACTTTGGGGCACAGTAATTCTGAATAATAGGAGGATTGTGATACAATTACAATTTCGTGAAGGAATCACAAGAAAATATCCTCCAACAAATATGTACGTACCATCAACTTCCTTTGTGCCATTTTGCCTTCTGCTTTTACAGTAGAACTCCAATTATCTGAATCGACTTTCAGGAAATTTTGAAATTATTTATTCAGTGACAGAAAATACTTTACTCGAAAAGACCCCTGGCTGCACGAAAAAGCAACTAACTTGTTAGATGTGTTTAAATAAATATTTTGCTTTAGAGGACATACCTAAGAAATGTTCTGTTATGTACTGTAATATGAAGAGTCCCTTTAATGTTTCATTGTATCCTTAAAATACAGTATACAAAATGCACCAACATCCTTAAGAAATTAACATAAAGTACAGTACTGTACTTTAAAAATAGTTTTTGTGTTTTAAATACAGATTCATATTTGTAACTTTTGTTCTTTAAAAAAAAATAGTTTTTATGTTTAAATATTTGTAACTTTTAATAAATGCAGTGCTGCAGTTGCACAATAACATGTTGCTAGAGTAATCTTTACTTATGAACCCATCATCCGGATTTCTGCATATCTGGATCTTGCCAATCCCCAATGAATCCGGATAATTGGAGTTCTGTTGTAGTTTGGCCAGTGTATTGTCATCTTTACATTAGATTCAATTCCATGTTTTCGTGTGACAGTAAAGATTCTTAAAATGAACATGATTTTTGTGAGTAGTGAATTATAAGATGAAGATATTCATTATTTCAAAATGCCACTGATTTTGAAGATACACTTGGAAACAATCTTTTTTTGATGAAATTGCAGGCTAGCTTACAAAGTTCTAAAATTTATGTAAAAGTTTTACATAAATTCATTGCAATCCATTTTAATGAGCAACTGGTCCGTCATCAGTTTTATTATTTGTTTCCATAATTTAGCGGACAAGTAGTGTTGGTTTTCATCTCGTCTCGTAGAATTGTTATCAAAAATTTCAAAATGCATAAGCATTCTAAGAAATTAACATGTGCTTTTATTTCTTTTCAGGATCGTAGAGTCATTATTTGGAGCAACGATGGATCCATAGGAAGTAACTGGACTTACCGAGTGCTACACACGTTTGATGATGTTGTTTGGCACGTCAGCTGGTCTGTGACTGGAAACATATTAGCTGTATCTGGAGGCGACAACAAAGTAGGTTTTGTTTGACTTAATAAAAGAAATAATAATGATTTTCATGATTAAAGTTTATTAAGCTTTTTAGTCTTCTGATCAAGATCAGAAGACTTATATTCCCGTTTTTGAGGACAAGTATCAATAAAATCTCATTAAATTATCATTAAGCACACACAATCGCATCTTTTGCATGTGCAAAAATCACATTTATAATGCAGCTCTACAACAATCACAATAAACAGAACAATTAACAGTGTAACAATCACTTTTGCATTAGCAACAATCACATTTATAATAATAAGGAAATTAAAGCAATATCATCAGAAGATGCAGCAAAGCATTGTGATTGGTTTTACTAATTGCTTTCCCTACCCCTTGTTTTTTTTTTTTAAGTTTTAAAGGTTGAAGATTTAACTAATTTATGATAAACTATTTCCATATATAAAAGCACTAGTTCCAAATTCTTTAGAATAAAAGCTCTCTATTTTTCTTACGTGACATACGTATTCTTTGTTGAGTTTTCTTTTAGAGAAAACAAGGAGTTATAAAGATGGATCTATATAGATAACTTAATTTCTTTTGTTGCTAAAATAATTCCTTGTTCTACCAGCACTAGAAGTTGTGTACAGGTGACTAATAAACCTAAGTTGGGTGGGATGGTGAGTCGAATGCCTGCTTTTAATGCCCAGA
>JAFIDM010000007.1:13014585-13031016 GCA_023159025.1 Thereuonema tuberculata | reverse complement strand
CCTCGCCTTGAATCCATTAAGCCACATGCTAGACAACACAAAACACGATTATAAGCTTACCTCAGGCACTCTGACACCATACAAAATCGCACACTTACTCTACATGGATGATATTAAATTCTACGCCACAAACAACGAACAACTTATTAATTTACTACAAGTCACAACACAGTTCACGAAAGACATTGGGATGGAATTTGGAATCGACAAATGCCGCAAGCTACATATAACACGCGGGAAGACTACGAATTTGGAGGGTTTTGAACTGGACCATGGGTTGGCCATCCCATCCATGGAAGAGGGAGAGACCATAGACGAGACCACATACTACAGGTACTTGGGCTTCCAGCAAGCACGCCTCATTGACAACACAAATATGAAAAACGCACTCAAGCACATGTACCGTGCTCGCAATCACAACATCCTAAAAACAAAACTCAACGCCAGGAATAAAATTAAAGCCATCAACACTTTTGCCGTCCCCACACTAACATATTTCTTCGGCATAATTCCATGAGTTCACCGAACTCGAAGTACAACATTCACGAAACACAATATACACCATCCCAAGTCCGCTACGGAAAAGGATGACCCTTCCCCTCAAGGAGGGAGGAGGAGGACTCATAAACCTCATCATCCTATACGAAAAACAACTGCACTCATTTAGGGAACACTTCCACCAAAGAGCACAACACTCCTCACTCCACTTAGCCATTGCCAAGGCTGAACACACCTCACTCCCCTGGATCTCGAAAACCCTTCTCCAACACTCACCACCCTCGAAACCCACACTGGCAGCTACTTGAATCATGGGCTAGTAAGGAACTCCATGGCAGACATCGCCACGAACTCAGCGTGCCTCATGTCGACAGGGAAGCGTCGAACAGATGGCTGATGAGTGGTGAGCTGTTTGGGGAGACCGAAGGGTTCATGATCGCGATACAGGACCAAGTCATCCCCACACGCAATCACAAGAAACACTTTCTACACGATTCAAAAACGCATGATGACACATGCAGGAAATGCCACACTACGTATGAGACGATCGACCACATAATATCAGGCTGTCCCCTTCTCTCCCAAACAGACTACCTTCACCGACACAATCAATTAGCATCGATCGTTCATCAACAATTAGCACACAAACACTCACTTATTAAGAACATGGTCCCATACTACAAATACATACCACAAAGCGTATTAGAGTCACCCTCATATAAGCTGTACTGGGGTCGCCCCATTCACACAGACAAAACCATATATCACAACAGACCTGACATCAGACTCATGTGTTGTGTTTGATAAGGTCAACAAACATACCTATCTTAATGATATTGCAGTGTCTATCAGCAAGAACATGCAGAAAACTCACGCAGACAAGATCAGTAAATACACTGATCTAGTACACGAGCTCCAGAATCAGTAGAGGCAGGACCGAGTACGTGTTGTACCCATCGTCCTGTCCGCTACTACTCATGTGCCGTACACATTGCACCATAGCCTCAACACATTAGGACTTCATAAGAATACTTATGCACAACTCCAAAAGGCTGTGGTACTCAACACAACATGCATAGTTACGAAATTCATTGACACAACCATACGTCCCTAACTTCCCTAACCCCCCCTTGCACACGTTTTTACACTTGGCAATATGTGCTTTGGTCCTTGACCCGGCATGTTGTCTTTGCTAGGAAAACCCAAGAATTGAAAAATTTGCATAATAATAATAATAATAATAATAATAATAGCCCCTGTCCAACTAACAACGCATTAAAAGAGGAATATCTATTTTTTTTTTTGTGTTAAAGGTTTTTATAATTGAAGGGTAATTGAATTCAGTCACATGTGAGATCGTTGATCACGCTGTAATGCTAATGATGAGAGCTAATGAGTTCAAAACAGCTGTACTATTAATTCGACATTTTCTCCAATTACAATTTCTCTTCTGCATTGTTAAAAATATAAATCAGAATTACAGTAGATGCCGCTTAATGTGATCATATCGGGCCGATCCGATTTTGATAACTGTAACCGATTGATTATAATAAACGAAAAATATAAATTAAAAAAGGACAGCATAAACTGCAGTAATGGTGAGGAGCAGGGCCGTTTCTACCATTAGGCAAGACTAGGCGGCCGCCTAGGGCGGCAAGATTTTGGGGCGGACGAAGGACGGATTCGTTTTTTTTTTTGGTTGTTAAAATAGGATTGTCGTTTTTTTTTTTTCTTTGGTGGGGGCGGCATTTTTCAGTTCTCGCCTAGGGTGGCAGAACACCTAGAAACGGCTCTGGTGAGGAGAGGACGATTTCAGCAGAAAACATTTACTTAACATAATAAATTACATGCATGAAATAAAAAAGTGAAATTGATAGATAAAAAATAGTACATACGTGTCAAGGAACAAAGAAATCATCAATTGTTGATTGCCTGCTCTGCTTACGGAGTAAGTCATTAATAAAACGTTCGTACTCATAATGTTTACGAAACCCATCAGCCTCAGCTTTTGTTTGCACTCCAGTCGCAAAATTTGAAGTTTATTCCTCATCTCGGCACTCGTTGGACTCTTCTCTTCCTCGATAACATTTTCGGGTTCATCTTCATCAGAAACAGATCTCGATATTTCGTTCGTGTTCGATAAGCTTCACAAATGTCGTAGTCTGTTAATACAGCCGAAGTTTCTAGATTCTCGTCGATGTTCATCCAAGCTTCGAAATCTTGAGCAGTCATGTCGGGTGGAGCACTGATTTTCCTCCAATTCTTCCACAACTGCTTAGACGTTTTCTTCTGGTTGTAAGAATCCTCCATGACCGAGAAGTTCCACGAACTTCGTCGGAAATCGCTCATCGAAAATGAACCAATTGGCCTAAAATTTGATAACGTTAAGCGATGTAGCGATCACATTAAGCGATCAATTTTGAGTTAATTCGAATACGTCTGTTCGGGACCGGAGGTTATTGATAATATTAAACGAATGATAACATTAACCGTGATTACATTAAGCGACGTCTACTGTAGTTTAAAACTTAGTAATCAACGTCCGTATGAAATTACTGTCTAAACTTTACTTAAGTAATACAGATAAATATTGCTGTTGTTGGACGTTCAATGTATTTCAATAACTCATTTGGATATTTTTCTGAGTTTGGGAAACTTTGATTGTGATGGGAAAGAAAATAAATATAAATTTACAAGCATTCTTACTTTCCATCCAGCCTCCATCCCTTTTTCTTTGTTGTTTTCTGCATTCGGGTCCAATAGAACTAAATAAAAGCCATGAAATGCTCCACTCATATTCATTTCGTGACCTGTAAATGTACAGAAATTGGATTCGTATTAATCTATGGCAGACTGATAAGAGAAGTATTATCTCTTAAAATCAAAGAATAACAAGAAAAAAAGTACAGTAATTGGAATAATTTCTTCGCTAGATTCGCCTTAAAGGCGCGTAAACAAAGATATTTTGGCTATTGGACAGTTTAAACTGAGCTATAATAACTCCCATCATATAATAGTTAATTACTATGATAAGCTGATAAGTACTTTGTTAGGAAACGAAAAATTCCATGAGTGGACAAAATTATACTTTACATGGTCTGAGTCATCATCAACGGGCATCTTGGTCAGCTGTTTCATCCTTATTAGGAATTCTCAGCACGATTTACCCTTGATGTTAGATACAGACACTGCCTAATGGAATTTGTAGTTTATTAATTATTTGTGGACGTTAAATTTTGTTTTGAATTCCGTATTGAATTTAAAATTAAACTCCTTTAAACCTTTCAGTGAAAGGACAAGGGTATTAATGCAGTTCACAGTTTTGTTTTTTATTTCTGCTGTTTTGATTTTGATGCCACTGCCGGGAGCAGAAATGGGATCCATAACTTTTCGCACGGTTTGAGTAAATCAAGGGTAAATCCTGCTTAGGATTCATAATAAGAATGAAACAGCTGTCCATGATTCCCAGATGGCTCAGACTGTACGAAAGCATTTTTGTCCACTAATAAAATTTTTACAATTAGTATGATTTTACTTGAAAAAGACTCTTCTCGGGGTTGAAACTAGTAGTGTATTTTAGTTTGTAAAAATGAATGTTTTAAATTCAACCTGGTGCATAGGCTACGTTATTGGTTAATAAAATTTTTATTTTATTAATTATTTATGGTGGTAAGTTAGGATTCGGTTTCTGACAAGAGTTAGAATACTTTGTTTATTAAGCTTGACTTTTTAAATCGAAGCAAAATTCTTGCTTTTTATTATGCATCGATTTTTTTTCCCCTATATTTCTAAAAAAGAAAGGCATATCAAATCAATCAGTCTGTATGTGTGATTCATTTAATAACTTTATTTTATCTGTTTTATTCTTACTTAGTGTGTAAGTGAGGCATCGTTCAAGGATGGTGAACTGCGTTTTCCATTCTCCAATTTCACTACACTTCTTGTCCCTCTCAAATATGCACTAAAAATATAAAGAATTTCTAATGAATTAGACATTTTTCAATTATAAAAATAAAATGCCTTAACGATGGGAAATTATTAGAGGATGGTTTTGCTTTTCCATTTCAGATATTGAAAACTGTGTTTTGGAAAAAGTTTCTCTAAAGTTGATATGATAGCACATTTTCTAAATTAGATGTAACTTGGTAATTGTTATACGCTAAATTGATGAAGCACAAGACCTGTACTGACGTGCCACAGTAAGATTATCTATACCTATGAAGCTGTCCTAATTACATTGTCAGATTTTTCATCATTGTTTTGATCATTATCACAATCATTGATGCTCTCTGATCGTGTGAATTGCTTAGTTAATTCACACGAATTGCTTAATTCGTGTGAATTATAAAATAATTGTCATTATATAGTTTCATCATTGAACAGTGTTTAAAGTTGCACTAAAATTCAGCGAATTTCGGTCAAAGGTCATTAGTGAGCACCAATCACGGCCGGTGAAGCTGTGACGTACCAGTAAATAAAACAGAAACCTCAAATTCAGCGGAAAACAAAGCAGCCGGCGCCATTGTGTCGCCACTCAATTCAAGGATATTAGAATTAAGTGTCACAATCTGGAGATTATCTTTCGAAAATAAACAACAGGTTTTACTGAAATAAATTCATTCTACGCATCAGAATGAGTAGATGTCTATTTAAGAGATTTTTCATTTCTTGTTGAAACGACATGGGGTTCGCAAAGGATTCTCGAAAGCTCACAAATTGCATTTTACAAACACTCCTCTTTCTCTTCAGTAATAGAGATTCCAAAATACAATATTCATTCAATTTCGAACAGGAATACAACTTGCTAAAATTCATTTAATATTGTACTGATTTTGCATTGTGTAAAGGCGACATTAACCAGTAATGAAAACGGAAAGCTTTATATCTCGTCGCTGATTGGTTCTTGACTTTGAAAGGCATGAAAGACGAGCACCAATCACACGAAGCCTTTCTTTACATTTCTATGAACAAAGTGTCACCACATGACAGAAGCACATCGTCAAATACGATGATTATTTCAATGATCAAAACAATGAGCAAAACTAGTTCTTGCCATAAGCAAAAACATTCTTTATAATTTGACCATTTTGAGGCTTATGTCCCATCTTTGGATGTCTTTTGGCTACTTTGAATAATCACTTAATTATTGAAGTTTAAACTTAATAATACTGTAATACAGTCGAACATATCTATCTCGAACCTGTTTATCTCGAAAACCTCTACATCTCGAAATTTCTGAAATTCCCTACATTTACAATCTAAATTCAATGTATTTTCCATATTTATCTCGAAAAAATTTCCTTCAAAACCTCTATACCTCGAATTTCGGAGAGTGTAAATTACAAAAATCGATGCCCAAAGACCACCCTTCTTCAACAACTGAGAAGGTTGAATCTCAGTTAAATGTTGGCCACGAGGGATTCGCAGCTCTTGCTAACCTTAGAAGGCTCATTGAAACAAAGAAAGTTAGAGGTCAAAAGTCATTGAAAGACTATTTTTATTGTTAAAGGTACGTAAATATGTTAACAAAATGTTATGGATGTATGTATAATTAATCTGCGATCAAACCACTGTATTTTTCTACAACAAAAGCAATTAAAACGTTGTTTAATTGACCTCATTTAAAACCTCTATAACTCGAAACCTCTTTATCTCGAATTTTTTTCTTTTCCCGTGTGATTCGAGATAGACAGGTTCGACTGTTATACTCTTTATGAAAAGTTTATTGGCAATGAATCTTTAGTTTTACCGTCTTTGAACGTGTTTTCCGGACTAGTTATAAATAAAAAAAAAATAATAACATTACCTCAATAATGAATTTCTCCAGTTGGTTAGTATCTTCTTTCCAGTCTCTTTTTAAATCCAAAACCTTGTTACTGCTGAAGCCATTTCGATGGCAGATGGTGACGGACGGGAATCGTAAGGATCCGTTGTGTTTGTACTGGAAATCCACATTAATCGGATCCGATAAATAAAACAAGAAGCGGTTCCTGATCTGAGCGGCCATCAGAAGTGTGCATACAGTTAGAATGAAGGCCCACGCACAGCGTACGGTCCATTTCTGTGATGGGTCGAGGATTATTCGAACTCCAGGTATACCAATAGATACGTCACTGGCAGTCCATTCTGAAAGAGCGGGATTACCATTTTCTGGATTGACTCGTATTATAAATGGACCTTTAGACCTAATCACGGTGGGGTTGGCGAACCTGGATTGGCGTATAAGCATTTTAATCTGTTGAAACAGACAGAGCAAGAAGTACCTGCAAGAACTCAAAGCATACGTTTCGTAAATGTTGCTGGTGTTTCTTTAAAAGTAAGGATTTTGGAGATCTTATCATTAAGAAATAATTTTGATTTCCAACTTTTTAAATTTACGTACCCACTAAAAGTCTGCTAAAAGCACCGAAATTGGATAAGCCTTTTAAAAAGAAACTGAGTTTCTGTATTGTTTTAACTTCTGTCTGTTTCGTTTCATTCCCACAACAACAATGATTTTTGCTTTTCAAATGACTTGCTTTTCAATATTACTTTTATTGATGATATTCTGGAAGCTTCGCTGCTATTGTTTGAGCATTGATTTCGAATGACAGATTGTAAATACTTGAAAGTGTTCGTTTACCAGATCACTGATACCATCTTCTATTTGCCAAGCAATCGTCTGGGTATTTTAGATTTTTATCTCATTTGTTTATAAATTTCGATTGATTTTGGTGTTTCTTTCAACGAAAGCAAAGTAAATTGAAGTTAAAAACAGCAAAACTAAAAATGTCTTACAAAAGTAAAATGATCAAATAATCAGTTTTTTACAAATTTATACAGTATACTGTATATCAAATAAACGTAAGATATGTCACAAGTGCAATTAACTTACCATAACTGTTAACAGAACTTAATTTGTTTTTTACAAATTTATATAGCCCTAAAGGTTCCTAAATCTTTAAATTTTGGTTCTTAAATTTTTCTTTTCTAATATACAATAGAAGGGAAGACATTTTGTCAGTATTTCAATATTGATATTCTCTCGAACTATTGGTGATATTTCCTCAATGTTGTTTGACAAAGTGTTTTGAGGTTATATTCAAGAAGAATCCATACGACAAAGGCAGGACATATTTGCTTTTGTTATCTGTAATCAAAACTAATATTTTCAATAACTCATCGGGTGATATTTAAAATCAATTCGAAATCAATAACTTTGTAACAGAACCTGAGCTGAATTTTAATGAACTGAATTACACTATATTTTTTTCTTTACTTATTTTCTTTTTCTCCTTTTTTTTTAAGCTGTTATCGTAGGCACCGAAGCTCATTGATCTATGTTTTTCCTTTATTTTTAAAAATTTCTATGTTCAAAAGAGAAAAAGATTTAGAATAGAACTTTAACTCGCTTAAACAGTTTATTCTTCATTTAATCCTAGAACCAGGGGCGTAGCCAGGATGGGGGGAATATCGGGATATTCTTCTCCCCCCCCCCCCCCAAAAAAAAATTCCTATACGATTGTATCGTGAGCGATTCCCCAGCAAGATGTGTGCCCAATCATCAAACGTTCGCGCGTTTGCACCAGAGATTGTGTGAAAGTGGAACATTCGACGGAAACAGACAGGATTGTGCTCCGCAACGACCGACGCGCACACCAGCTATGGAGGAAGAGGTCGTACATCGAATTGAACGCAATCCGCGTACTATTACACGATCCATTGCGCATCAACTTTCTCTCCCAATCAAAAGGCGTGTATTACTGTTGGTGAAAGGAACTTTGAGCATCTACTGTGAACCTGTAAGAGCACACCTTACTGTCATGTTGTAAACATGTTGTCTTTTATTTCTGAACCTTAGTGTAGCTTCTAGCACATTCGGGTGGCGTTTGCGAACATAGCTTTCACGATGAATACGGTTTGTTTTTGTATTCTTGACCTATCTTTAAAGTTTCTACAGGGATTTTTGAATCACTTTATGTGTGTGTGTGTGTGTGTGTGTGTGTGTGTGTGTGTGTGTATAAAGAATCCGGAAGTTGCTTTATGTAGAGGCTAAGAATAAACAATCTCTAAAGCAAGACGAGAATTTTCCTCTTCCACAGTGAAGATGATTCTGGATGTAGAACTTGAAAGATCTCGTCTCCCAGGTTAAGAAACGAGATAGCTTCATCCAAAGACAGGACGGGTCCCAGCAGCTAAATTGCTTGTCTATGGGTTGGAGGAGCTGGCTTGGACTTCCGCTAGTGCCTCTCTTCTACATTGGTCCCAAGGCTCACCGAGCCCTCTATCAAATGGTTGCCAGATTTATTTCCTAGGAGTTAAGGAAGCGAATGTCGTACCCTCTTAGAATCTCATTCCTAGAATAAGAACTTTAGCTGAAAGGTATTTCAGATTAAATTCAAAACTGAATATGATATTTTGAAGTAACACAGAAATCTGAGATGAAAATAATTGGAAAAAAGTATTTACGAAAAAATATTTCGCAGATACACATAATAATCCTTTGATTTTTATTTGTTTTGGAGACGACACAATCTCTTGTTTTGTTGCTATCTTGATTCTCATTAATAACAGATGACTTTAACTTTTCTTAGCATACAAAGCATACATCATAATTTTTTTCCTTTGATTCCTGTTGTCACTTTCTCTGATTCCTGCTGTTTTTCTTCTGTAGATGAAGTATGGAAGGACGATCAGTTTAATTTATTACCGGAAATAGGTTTCATGGAGCCAACTGTCAGAGAAATCTATCACATAGACTCATGCTTTGTACTTGCAGTTCCACAAAGTCTATGTCTCGGATTGGTAGAATGTTCCTAGTGAAGCTCCTCTTAGCATTTCATTGTTTAATATTAATTACAACAGGTAAATCTTTTTGGATATAAATTTATGAAAATACTGTTTGTTTATTTGCTTGTTTGTTTTATAGCGCAGACCATGGCTAGAAACGGAAAATATTGTTAAAGTTGAATTATCGATAATGTTTGCATTAAGAATGTTTTTAAATTTAGTTACGAGCTCTTAGCTTGTTATTAGCACTTGTTTTAATCTTCATCCTGAACCTAAACATACGATAAAGATGGTGAAGTCTTTACAGATCTTATAGGAATAGGATGCAAAATAAAATTTTTCATAAGTGCAGGAAATCCTTTTTTCATTTAGAATATTATGAAAATACAGTTGACTTCACGAAAGTTTGTTAAGTGACAATTAATAGTGGATTAATCATTCCAGGTATGTCGTCGCTATCTATTCTTGAAAAACTGAATTATTAAACTGCTCGTGAATGAATTTTAAAACAGTGCAATGCTATTTATCATTGAAATTCCTTATAACGTATTATTATTATAAATTCAAATACTTCTGATATGTTTAATTTCACTTATTAATTGATTTGCTCTATTCATAATTTGGATAACTGCTGTCACGTGGTTTTCCAGGCATGATTAAGTGAATGGTGATATTTTAAAGGCTAATATTTCTTGATGGCGAGAAATGTAATTACTTTTTAAGCTATCGCGAAATTATCTTCTTCCCATTTCAGCAATTGCAAATGATCAGTTTGACAAATAGATTTGGTAATTTGTTGCAGTCCTGTTATTTAGTGAATAGTTTATCCCTTTTTTTCCAATTACTACGTTTTGCAAAAGTCCTGTTCCCACTATAGTATAAACATTACTTTTGTCTAATGTAACCTCGCTATTTTTGTAATATTTAAATTGATAAAAATCATTATAAATTAATAATAGTGGAAATGCTAGTATTTTTTTTTTTTTAGGAAGAGGAAATTATTGACTGAATATGCGAAGTCAATTAGTCCGGTGGAACGTTTTTCCTTCTGTGATTGTTCATTTGTCATTAACAATTCCTGCTCTGTGATTGGTGGAAAACACATACAAAATTTCATTATTAATTAAAACAAAGAAAAACAGATTATCATTCATTGATTGATAAAAATATAAACAAAATGTTTAGGATGCTGTAAATCCACTGATCGTAGTTCATTCATAAACATTTAATTGGGACTATTTTGTTTGCGGAAGCTCACAAGTCAGTGAATTCCAGGAAGATCCTCATGAAACAAAATAATGGATACAGCATTTGTAAGTTATTTACATAACTCTTGTCTTACAAGGAAGATGTAAATTAAATAAAGAAAAGACGTTTTCGTAATTGAATTTATTTACAAGGTAAAGTTTACCAAGACATAGTTTTGTATAGTTTAGATTAGTTTAGTAGACCAAGTTTATGCTCAACTTCTTGACTCACTTGTAAGTAGAGATTGAAAAAGGGTTTTTTTGGGGGGAGATAGGGGATATGGAAACCAAAATAATCCTAACTATGTTCTAAATTGGACAATAAAAAAAGCTATAAATTTTACGAAAAATCGGTCCAGCCGTTTTAACGTGATTCAAAGAGATATCAAAACAAAAATAGTGAAACTGAATACTGTAAGACTTTGCATTACAATATTCGAATGTTAGAATCGAGAAAGTTTTCTGGACTAATTTCTCTTCCGAGTAGCTTGGATCTACCCAGCCTCTTATCTAATGAATTTGATCATGTGACTGTTCTCAGCTCCTCTGGTGTCCTACTAATCTTTGAAATGGGAAGTTCTGTCGTCTCAGTCCCATAGATGACGATGGATTATTGAGATATAATTTTACTAAATTTTGCTGTTTTACTCGATAGTAATTCTAGATCTACTTTACTTAGATGAAAAAGACGAAAAATGGTTTACCGTGAATGGTGTACAGTACAGTTATTACTCGAACCCTGTGACTTACTTTACGGCCGAAAATTTCTGTGAAGCTAAGAAGGCGTTTGTAATTATTCCAAGAACAGAAGACCTTGAAGAAATAAATAAAAACTTACGGAATATCACTCGACAAAACGATAAAATACTTGCAGGTAATGAAATATTAAATACTTCAATTTAGTTGTGTAATAGAACGTTTTTAAGCAGATAATAAGATATGTGTAGGATCAGGAAAACTTTTTATTGTTAATATTATTATTATTCATGCTTCTAATAATAGAATACCAAATACAATACATTAAACGAATACTAAACACTGTTCGTTTTTGTTTAAGAGAACCTTCGGCGCTTTTGCGCATGCGTCAGGTCTCCTTCGATTTCATCAAAATAGAGGTCAGGAGAAATAAAGAGGGGATGTTTACTTTTTATCAGTGTTAGTTTGCTAGTAGCTGCGTTCTATTTGAGCTTTTTGGGAAAGAATTACGAAAAATTATTGTTTTTTTGTAGGGGCGGGGGGGGGGGGGCTGAAAGTTGCAGATCCAGTCAACAGGACTTAGGAAAGTGCCCATCTCAGCGTATCACCCCTCTAACGGAGTAGAATCGTCCACGAGTGGCAGGTCCGGCTTTCGAAAACGAACAGTAAAATTATCAACTATATAATAATACAATAGAACACATTAACAAAACAGGAAAAAAAAATAGATCTACGAATAAAATATAAAATATTAAAGCCCAGTGAATGAATAATGTACCTCCTTATATTAAAAAATTTCTATGAAATAAGAAAAATATATAGCAATAAAAATACAGATAATAGGCTAACTCAAGAAATAAACTAATATAAATTTTATATTATGAAAACTCAAAAAGTAATTATGGCTACAGAAATCCAAATAGAATACTTCTGAAAATATTTACACAAATGGAAGACAACTTAAAACATAACTACGTATGTCAACAAAATAGTTATGTTAAAAAACATAATTTTACAAAATATAATAAGTGGAAAAATAATTTGGAACTTTTAAAGTTTTATACTTTTATTATATTAAGTTAATCATCCCCATGATACATCTTTACATTACATAAATAAAATAACGTTGTATAAAAATTATTACTTATAGAGTGTTTAAAATACTTTTAGAATGGAAGTTTATAATTATTTAATATTACTCAATGACTATCAGCCTTTGGGCGGTTAAAGAGAGAAAAGAAGCAAAACAAAAAATTGTTCTTTTTGTTTTGTTGCATTTTGTTTACTTTTAAGAACGCTGCTTAAACTACAAGAGAATACTGTTTAAGAAGTAAAAAAAACTCTGATAATAGACAACTTTCAGTGCTTTTCTAACAGAGGAAAGATCCAGAAACTCCCAAAGCTCGTTGGATTTATGTTGAAAAACTTTTTGTTTTCGTATTGTTGTACTTTCTAGCAATTTAGAGAAAGCAGATGTAATTCAAACACAAAATGTCTGCCTCAGAAGCAAAAACACTCGTAAGTGAGAACTATTAGTGTTTTTCTCCAATGGGATGCGATCCTAAAAACCTGCATTGCCCCTTCCACACAGTCTTTGGGTTGTTTCAAGGCAAAAAACAAAAAAAGTGTTGTTGTTGTACTTGTTTCAATTTAGAAAAATCCAAAAAAAAAAAAAAAATCAATTTGAGAAGCAAAAAATACTGATCTATGACCTTAGGGCTCCTGTACGCAATGTAAAACTTTCCTGTCCTTCTCTTGTAATTTTTTATAGGTATTTCTAGATCTTTCTTCAATTGGACGCTCTACAATGGCAGTGTTTGGACGGATTCTACTCCCAGTCTATGGTGCAGAACGAACCAGAGACCAGGTCCCTCGTGTACTGTTCTTTGTGTCAAACATGATGACACCTGCTTAGAAGAAATCAATTGCAACGAAAAGAGGCCATTTCTCTGTCAATCACGTAAGAACAGTTCTTTTAAAAGTATATATCATTAAAAATTGTAAACAAAACAAAAAAAATTCAAACATTTTTGAAAATATTAAATGGTAAGCCTTTTGGATCAAGCTGAGACCCTAGGACAGCTGTTTCGAGCATATTAGGCTGTCCACAGCCAGGGACGTCGGAGCTTGTGGGGCAGGAGGGGCGAGTTCCCCTCCACTTTTCTGAATGGGGGGGGGGGTCAAAAACTATCTTTCCCCCCCCCCCCCCCCAATAATTTATCAGTATAATAGACGATTTAAATAAATGAGACTACTGCTTCAACCAAATCATTTAACGTGCTGTGAAATTGCTTAAAATCGAGAAATCAAAGGCAGCACATGAATAAATTGAAATTGCCTCTCTTGTTCGATTATAGGGAAGGAGTTGGGAACAGCTGTTTCGTCCTTCATCGGACTCTTCAGCCCAACCCCGCCTTCCCTGATAAAAGAACCAGAGAGGCAAGATCTTAAGTGAGGATCACCGTCACACCTGACAGTGACCTCTCAAAAGAAAGAAAGACAAGAAATTAATTGGGGTGCCAACTCAGCACCACCAAAAACCTTTTCCTACGTTCAGTAGGCAAAAAGGAATTAAACTAAGAAAAAGAAATTCCAAATCGGAATACCAAACAAAAGCAAAAGCTAAATCAAATCATTTAACATGCTGTGAAATTGCTTAAAATCGAGAAATCAAAGGCAGCACATGAATAAATTGAAATTGCCTCTCTTGTTCGATTATAGGGAAGGAGTTGGGAACAGCTGTTTCGTCCTTCATCGGACTCATCAGCCCAACCCTTTTTCTTAGTTTATATTGACTACTGCTTCTCAATATAAAAAAGTGAAAGTGTATAGAATCGAATTTTTTTAAATCTATTTTTCTAAAAAATTCCAACTTCCTTTTATCGCAGCTCTAGGTAGAATCCGTGCGATGCTTAGTATTGTGAATTTTTTTTTATTATTTTTGACCAATTGAATTTGCAATCTTACCTTGAGGATATTCGAAAAATGATTTATACATTATTCTCCTCCCAGCGAAAGAACGACCGTGGACACCAGATGGCGCAATAGTAGAATTTGAATCAATTGTATATGTCAGTGTTTATGGCGGGAAAGTTTATGGCTTCTGATAGGTTTGCCTCGCTTGAGAGTCGCCATTGTGAATAGTTTCTCTCGACAAACTTCAGTCCTGGAATGATTAAGAGATCATGGGTGTAGTTCAAGGTCAGAGTCATTCTTTCGCTGGGTGTGGAATAACTATATTTTGTTTAAATTCTTTTTCTTCATATTTTTATATATATAAATATTTTATATACAGTTAAATGTAATGTTATTCATGTTGTCATTGAAAACAAGCATAACAAATAAAACTGATAATTATTTTAATATAAAGGCTATAGGAAAATTAAAAGAGGGGCAAAATCAGACATATATGAGAAAGCAGAAGGTGCTTCATTCGCTTATTAAACTTAGATAAAATAATTTAAAATATAAATTTGATGTTTTCACTTCTTCTGCGTTCAAAGGTCCCCTAATTATTATTTAATGCAATATTAAAATTAATAAAATATTTAATAATTATATTATTAATAAATTTACATTCAATTAAAGTTAAGATTAATTTATAATTATTAATTGATTAAGTAATTAATTATTGTAAATATTTTTCGCCCCCCCACTCATGAAGAACTTCCGAATCTCTGGCTACTAGCAAGGTACTCGTACGCCTTTTTGGTTTTTGTCTACTGGAGAGCCCCGACTGATGTGAATCTAATAAGCTCGAAACAGCTATCGCAGGGTCTCAGCTTGACTCAAAAGGGGTTATAACTCAAAGGTTTATTCCTCCCTACGAGATCATCAAAACAGTTATTGAAATCGAAGATTACTAGAACAAAATCAACGGATTTTTATTTTTTCGATCCTGTTAAAATCCTGTTTTTTTTTACCTCCACACATCATTTATTTTAATGTTGTTTTAAACTCACCGATTCCAGAATTTTCTGAAAATTCTCAATTTACGTAACTAACTCTATCATATTTATATTTATAAAATAGGCCTAATTTAAATTTCATAAACATTAAATGAATGAAAACTTACTATATCAGAACTTAATCTTTAATTATAATCAGTATTAAAATAATATTAATCTTTTTATTTAAACATTTAAAAGAATACTTTTTATAACAAAGGATTTTAGGACAATGTTGAAAAATATTAAGGTTGTCAAAATAGCTTGACTTTGTTTTTAAATATGTGGAACCATTTCTTTGCAGATACTTAAAAATCTAATGAAAACTTGGTAATTTTAAGTTTTCTTCTGCCTTTCAACTTTTCTTGTGTTCTCTCTGTCTTATTTATGTATTGCATGTGGATTATATCTGGATTGTTTGAAAACTATATGTATAATATAAATAGATTGTATGTAGATTGTACAATGGGTTGTACTTGATAAGGAATTTTATTCAATTTTACCCCCCTTCCCTTCCCCCGTTTTATTCACATCAGTAGTTTGATCGATTTGGCGTGTTTTACTTAATGCAGGGCAGTCGATTGTTGCGAATACCATTGTTGTCGTTAACACAACACATAATGATTGCGGTTTCTTTTGCTGCAACGTTGCATCGAAATTGATGGCCGTGCCTCTTGTAAACATGATGCAATGAAATACAATAATAACCTCATGTTAGACTTACTGTTTTCACGTGATCATTATGTGTTGTGCTAACGACAGCATTGATATACGCAACAATCTACTGCACTGCATTAAGTAAAACATTCCAAACCGTTCAAATTGTGTTGCAAGCAGGCCTATTCATTCACACCCTGTATATAGATTGCATATGAGTTGTAGGGAGGTTGTATATAGATTTTATGTTTAAATATAAATTGTACATGGATTGTATGTGGGTTGTATGTGGAGTGTATGTTTTATAGTTTTAAAATTGCTACTCAGTGGTGCATCATTACACGACGTTTTATTGTAAGTATTAAAATATTACATAGAATATAATATTACGTATTTAATAATTTTAAAGTAATAAAATTTCATCAGGAGTTCTATAATTACTTTTATAATAATTATTATTGCAGAAAATTAATATCAGTGATTAATATAATAAAAGGATATAAGAAAATAATTAAACTTCTGAATTTAAAACATCTCTCTTGTTATTGCGATAGGATACCGAGGTCTGACGACACCTGGTGTTGGAAATTGGAATCAAATTTTCAGTCGACTATATT
>JAFIDM010000007.1:12949596-13009585 GCA_023159025.1 Thereuonema tuberculata | reverse complement strand
ATCATTTTATAAATTTCCTGTAGCTTTGATTTTGACCGAATACGTAAAAATGGCAGGAAATAAAAAAAATGCAAAATACAAGAAATTACTTTAAGGCGAAGTAGCAAAAATGTAAACATAAGCGCCTTTATATAAAATTCTAAAGTTTACAAGCAAGAAAAAAGGTTTAATTTCATAAAATGGCCATTAAGTCCAATTCCCGAAGCAACTTATCATACTGCTCTTAAGATAATTACTGTTATCGCCACTAGAGGGCTAACGATCGCAGAGAACAATTGCTATATTATTGAAAAAAAAAGTTAGAAATCTTTTTTAATTTCTATAAATGTACTATATTTCATGTATGTTAAGGTGAGAATTAATAGTGAAGATAATAAAAATTTATAATTATTGAAAATTTGAGATGTTATTTACCTGCATGTTTTTATTTTATGAGCTCTTCACTGTCTCCTTGAATTTTTGGAAGAGCCTCTTGTATTCTTCGGGATACATTGTCTTGAATCTCTTGATGATTTCAAATGCTTTGTCTTCTTCCTCTTTGCTGCAGCTCGTGCATTTTCCTTGTTTAGCTAATTCAGTGACTACAACTGCAAAGAAATAAAAACCATCACGAATTACAAAGGATCCACAATAAAGAGTGCTAAGGTAAAAAATTTAAAGTTGCTATGATTACAAATATGTGAATTTCATGCTAAATTATACAACTAGTCAAGGAATATTGCACAGATCTCCAAGCACAAAACTTTTTTTTTAAATAGTGTTTAAAAAATAATTAAATAAATAATAAGTAGAGTATAGGTTTTAAAAAACTGTTGCACGTTTTTTTGGTGTATTTAGTGAAAGTAATGAAGAAATAAAATGTCTATTTCATTAAGAACTATTTTAAACTGTGTAATAATATAGTAAATACGGTAGTTGTAGGTTTACGAGGTTTTAATGATTTAATTACGATATGAACGTTATTTGAAAATTTGTCTTATGTTACTTAGAGTCTGTCTTTAAAATGTTTATTTTGTAAATAGTCTGTTTTTACTTACCCTTAGCTTTATTGCCGAATCGTGTGCAAGTTGCCTTTCCTTCAATACAGGCCACCGTACTCTCCACCAGCTTCCTATCCCTGAGTCCAGCATCAATCTCATCAGCAAAGGCGCTGAGGACGCAGGCAGCCAAAAGCACTGCCAGGCATACGACGGGTTTAACGAACATGATGGCAGCTGAGAGTGTGTACTTTTTTTTCCGACTGTTTTTTTACGGAACCGTGTAAAGGTAATCCACCAGTTGCAGAAGCCAAATGAGTGCTGTGAAGACTCCAAAGGTGAAGGGCCTTTATATAACTGCTTTCCACCAATGGCGAGATGCCTCACCTACTTTCACTTGCCGCGGCCAAATGGCTCGAAGCGAACAGAGCTTCCTTGAAATTGGGATTTGCCTCAGTTTGATGATAAACAAGAGGGGAGGGAGGGAGCACCTTACAGTGAAAGTAATCTCACGTCACTGTGTCAGGATGTCACAAGGAAAAATAATAAAAAAAGGGAAATAAAAAAAAAAAACATAATAACATAATTGTCTGTCGTCACAGCAGAAATCTTAGAAGAAATCCAGGAAATGAAAACTGACCTTAGCAACGCTCCTAGTTCCTATAATTTCTTGGAAATTCACAATCCAAATTAAAAGGTCCTCTTCTCCCTATTTCCATGATTAAGTAGTTTAACTTCCTATTGTTGTTTAAGTTATAATATACTCTAACTATACGGGAAGTTAGACGAGATAGGAAAATATGCAAAAAGACAGATAAATGTTATGATAATTTGAATAATACTACTTTTTCTTTATTAACTTTTAGATTTTAATAAAATAAAGTTGCCAAAACAGGATGACTTTTTTATTTAATAGAATTCTTTTAAATTAACATTATTTATTAACAGAATATTATTATTTGAATTAAAGAAGTAATTGAAGTAGGCATCACCCCGATATTAGGTAATTGAGTAATTGAGATACATTGGGTATCTCATCATTTTTTTGTCCCCACCTGCCCACTTATCAATGCGTATACTGCCCTGCAAGTGTCCAAAATACTGAAATAAGTACTGGTTCCGTTGTGCCTTCCGTAGTTGCCATTTTGTTGAATTATTAAGTACGTAAAATATGTTATAACTTAAACTGGTTACTTTAAAAGCTTTGTTTTATGCTAAAGACACATTCCTTTTGAGCCTAGCGGAACACAGGCCAAGAATTTGACATTTTTTCTATTATTGTTTATTCTTGGTTGTGTTTTGCTTTTGTGGGGTCCCGCTTTCGGGAGCGAGAGTGGGATTCGTATATGTTCGCATCTTCTGACCCTCTCATCGTTGAGTTTGTCTGGCTAATGAGTCCTAAAGAGGACGAAACGGCCGTCCTAGACTCTCCCGATGACAGCTCGACCTGCGAAATCTTTTTGGTTTCTTTGTGCCGTCCGTAGTTATTTAACGACTAAATAAATGTTAAATGTAGCAAAGTGGGGTGTGACTACGTTATTTTATTTTAGAGTTCAAATTTATCTGCTTCATTGTAAAGTAGCGATAGAATTCTTTTTGTTTTTAAGAATTGTTACAGGACCTAACGCTATTGTTATTGAGAGCTAAGAGATACAAAAAAATATGACAATAATAAGTAAATAATAATAATAATAATAATAAATACGGAAATCAATAAATAAATAATGGCTTCACAAGGTCTCTGATTTAGTTTATTCTTGTTGGTTTCATCGAAAGTTGGCTTCTATGGTGAAGCGAAGTAGAACAGGAAGTGATATCTAAGGATTATCGGGACATGCTCTAAAGATAAAATTCACCTTTGTTCCCAATAATATCAAACCAGAAAATTAAATCTCAAGCATCGAATCGGGCTGAAACGTACACTATCATAAACTTATTGATGTAACAAGCATTGGAAGTGTTTATGGGGTCGTAATTTTAAAAAAATACTGCAGAACGACAAACAGTTAGACAAACATTCCCAAAAATATATTAGATACTTTTTTAGCAAGAGAAAAGCTATCACTTCAAATATTAGTAATAGATAACCATACTTTCTCAGAATCATAATAGTTTTTTTTTATAAACTTTCTATTTAGAATCTTGCGATGTGTTAGTTTTTTTCTCCAGAAGACTTGTGATTATGAAAGAAAATATTAAAGTTTACAAAACCACTTTCCTATTCTTGACCAGACCACGATAAATTAGGATTCTGAATATATAATGAGCGTCATTTCTGTGAAGGTCAGCGTTGACTATAAATTATAACTATTAGACATAATTAAAGTTTATCTCTAAAATAAAAGGAATTTTGCAAATCCTTTTAAATCTATTGTTTTCTTTGAAATACTAGGATTTTTAATTGTCTGGAAACATTTTTACCTAGATTCTACGTTTTACGTTTGGTAGTAGTTGTATTTGTAATCATTAACAATTTTTAGTTTTAACTGTTATTAACTTAAACGTGTTTTGGTGAAGTTGTATGAAGTACTAGGGAATCGTTGCATGCAGTGGCGTACCCAGGATAAAGGCTTAGGGTGGGGGTAAGGATGTTGTAAAAGTCCATTCAGATGTAGGCCTATTTAATAATAAATTGTTTCAAAGCTCACTTTCCAAAATAATAAGATACAGACAGATCAGTGCTTTAATAAAGGTTTTCTTCTCGAATTTTCTTTCTTTTCTTTTTCATTCTTTATTTTTGGGTTGGAATTTTATTACTTAAAAAAAAAGCTTTAATGTATGCATACACGTCTGACTAAAAAAAAAAAAAAAATAGAAAAAGAAAAAAAATCACCCAACCTTCCAACCAAAAAAAAAAAAAAAAATTACATCCTTCGAATATCTCTAAATCACTACAAATATACCGAATATCGACAAATATGTTCTTATTCTCCTCCAAACGGGTCCTAGGGCCTATCCAGCCCTCTGTAGAATGGGTACCGGGTTTCTTTCCCGGGAGTTAAAGGCGGGCGGGCGTCGGACTGACCTCCCGACCTCAACCTAGTCACGTTGGTCAAGAAAGGCCGGGTAGCCTTACCTTCCGCGAGCCCTTGGGTCTGCATAAGCCTGTCGTGGCATCCTTTAACTTTTAACTAACGTTCTTATTTGGTCGAAATATATTCTATAAATTAAAAAGGTCAAAATATGCATTTATATGCATAAAAAACAAGTTAATATTTTGGAAAAGTATTTTGATCAACAAGTACGAAATAAAGATCAAATCACAAAGAAACAAAACATGCATGAACATGTCTGTCTAATTTACGCGGTTACTAAAATACGCAGTCATTTTTACGCAGCAAAAATAATAAAATTAATTGTACAATTAATCGTACGTTTGATTAAACAACTCGTAATGTTACAACAAACTCGCTTTCAGTAGCGAGCCTCATAAATACAAAGTTGAAACCAGTTTCTAAAATTGGTATTTGATAATTCCAGTACATTATCAATAAATTTATTATTATTCTAGTAGATTGATCTTTCGATATATTTTTATTAAACTGTCTCTTCTGTGCAACACTCTAAAACGGCTGGACCGATTTTGCTAATACTTAATACGGTTCTTATAAATCGTATTGACAAAGTTAAAAGACTCCATGAGAGGAGCGCAAATCATTTGAGAGATTAGTGCACATTTAGGAAGTTTGATAAATGTCTATCATATTTACTGGTTTCTATTTTAACCCAAGTAAGCTAATTTTTAAGATTTTTCAATATAAAATTCCTGGAGGGGGTGATACCTCAACTTACCTAACCTACAGCTAATAGCCAAAAGTGCTTCAAAGCACTTAGTAATAGTACCAACAGCTTGAGCTCATACTAAGTTAAATATTTTGTCCCTTATTTCTATTCTTTACATTCTTAATAGTTAAGTAATTTGATTAAAAACCTTTCAATATAAAATGTTTCTTTCGTGAGACCGTCATGTCATCCTCAGTTCTCACGTGACCAGTTAAAATGTAAGTACATTTTTTTTCGTCTTGACCCTTCTCATTCCTCACACAATTAAAAAAAAATAAAACTCTGATAAATTTTAGAACGTATTTAGTAGATATCTGAGCCTATAACTATTAGTTATCAGTAACATGAATCTTTAAACTATCTGTCTTAACTAACTAGAGCAAATAAGGAAGTCTTTCTTGTGTTTTTTTTGATCGAGGCTTTTTCTTTATGAGAAATAGAACCAGAAATAGAAGAATCTGATAAAAATAATTCACTCACAATTTGAACAACTGAGTTACTAAGAGTGTGAATGTAAAGAATATTTACAACATATTAGAACAAATAAAAGAAGATGTATTGGAACGAATAAGCCCCCACCCCTCATATACTCCTCATATACTCATATACCCATCATATACTCATATACTCATCATATACTGAAGGTTATCGGTTCGAATCCGTATACCTAATTTTTTTTTTCTCTTAATCTGTTTTCCTCAATGTCCGCATGGTTTTCTTATTGTTATTTCTTATTTTCCTAAAAAAAAATTATTTTTTTATTTTTTTTTCTAACTTTTTTATTTTTTTATTTATCCTTATGTTATTGTACTTCCTTTTTTTATTATTATGGGTCCACTTAAATTTATGCTTTAGCACAAAATTATATTCACTTGTATTAACACTGCCTTTGATATCTCCATCAATTCTAATATATTTTTATTGCTCTGTAAAATTATAATATTCACTGATTAATGGGACTAAAATTGTAAAAATTGAGAATCTTAAAAAAAAAATATAAAAAATTAAATTTATTTTACAACTAAAAATTTATTAGTTAAAGAGTGAAATTAATAAACGAATACTTATTGTTCACTATTTAATTATTATTAATTTATATATTTTAACGAACTATTATTTCTCATTTTCAAAATCACATCCAAAGTATATCTAACTCGAAATCGTACATTACTTCTTTATTTATTTATTTATTTATTTATTTATTTATTTATTTAAAAAAATAAAATAATACCTCATTACTTTTTATAATATTCCATGCATATATTTAAGGCCTTGACTTTTAATTAAGCTTCTTGAAAAAATTTGTTTGACACTAATGAATTACAATAATGAACAAATTTGTTGAAAAGAAAAGGCCATTATTTTCTTTTCTTTTTTGCTTTCATTGTGATATTCTAACTTTTAAGCCTTGATCCTAATCCGGCTTTTAAGGTTTAACTAAATCCCAAAGAATATTAGCGAGGTCATGCTTTACTGTTTTGAACCGGAAAAAATTGACATTTCCGGCAAATTCTTGCATTGAAAAATCCGTATTGGCAGCTCGCACAGATCTCATTTAACACAGTGCTTCTCAAACTTTAGTTTCTCTTGTGCGTTATGGATCGATGGAGCATTATCGAATTTTTATTAAAAGGAACTTTATATATTTGAATTAAAGCATTTTTTTTTTAATTACTTAACTGTTAAAATTTCTTTCTCAAGACTTTTGTGATACAGCGATTCTCAAACCCTGCGTCGCGAATATTATGAAAATATATATTTGGTTTAACGTGCCACCAAATTAATGCAAACAAGTGAAGAAATGACTTAGAAACTAAAAAAATATCTGAGCTTTCGTCAGTGAGAGTTTGGGACGGCCGTTTCGTCCTTTTTGTGGACTCGTCAGCCAAACCCACTCATCAGATGAAACACTAGATAGTGCAGAAATGATAAGGGAAACTCCCACACCCGCTTCCGGCTGTGGCCTCCCTCCAAAAGAAAACAAATTAAAAAAAAAATCAAAACAAAAAGCAAAAGCTTGAATTTCTGGCCTTTTTAATCTTGAAGATGAACCGAACCAAGACTTTTTATTTCTTAATATCGAATTTCTTATGTTTATTAACCAGGTTTGTTCTATTTATCTTCGAATTCCTTTGAGTCTGACGGATTCGCAGGCCAGGATTGGAAGCTTTGCATTTTTGTTTTGATTTTTTTTAATTGTGTTTTCGTTTGGAGAGAGACCACTCTCGGGAGTGAGAGTGGTTTCCATTATCGTTTCTGCTCTACCTAAGCTTTTCATCTGATGAGTTTGGCTGATGAGTCCACAAGAAAAAAGAAACGGCCGTCCCAAACTCTCCCCGATGACAGCTCAGATATTTTTTAATTTCTATGTAATTTCTCCACTTGTATTATGAAAATATATTTTAAAAACGAGAAGTAATCCATTATTACCTCGATGATAATAGTATGATTATGCTTAATTTATTAAAGGAAGGTAAGTTATAGTTTTCTGTAGTTTAAAGCATTTTAATATATTTTTAATTTTGTATAGGAAGTGTGCCAGAAACTTTTTATGTTTTACAGTGTGCCGCGACTCAAGAAAGCTTGCGAACCACTGAACTAGTACATAATGCGGATCGATCTGAAAGATCTAAAGAAAAAAAAAATAATAATAATGTGTGGTTAAATTTGTAAAGAACAGAAAATAAATAAATAATTCTGACAACGGATTTATTCATTGAGTTGCAATTCATTTTAAATTTGCGCGTGTTTTGATTTCATTAAAATATAAATTTTTTTAAAGATTAAATTAGAATATTCAACAAAAGAAAAAGGCTAAACTTGAGAATACCGTAACGTGCACAAGGATACATCGCCGACTGCCTTGTTACCACTACCCTGCAAGGGGAAAAAATAGTTAACTTATTATGAGCTCACCAACTGCGTCCGAGCGAAACGTGTGTGCCGATTAGCTGTAGGTTAGGTAAATTGAGGTAACACTCTCTCCATGAAGTTTATATTGAAAACATTTTGAAAGTATTATGTCCCGAAAATGAAACCGTCCTTCCTTAACCGTCATCTTACAAATAGTTCAACGTGGGTTGGCACCGTGTTCTGAAGTTTAACCAAGAAAAATTCCAAGATAAAATTATATTTTAAGAATATTTGCGTTTTACAAAAATAAAGAATTTCTTTTGTATTTGTTTTGACGTCTTTAAAAAATACCCGGAAATTAATTAAATAAATAAATAAACCAATATTTGAAGTAATGTAGCTTTAAGTTTTTGAGGAGGAACTTCTGGTTCCAAACGGATATAAAAAAATTCTTGAAGTTCACATTTCCCTGACGATGTTCTGTTCACTCAATGAAACGTCGGGTACTGCTTTATTTCAGCGCATTTATTTCATTAACTCAAATAATGATGGAAGAGTTAAATAATGATACTCAAATAATGATCAAATGATGATGATTATTTATTATTTATTTATTTTATTTAATCTATTCCAACTCAATTGTAAATCGTAACATATTTTCCTCCAAATTTGTTTTGTTCCGCTTGACGTAAATGGAAGATCATCAATCTCTAATTAAAGTCCAGGTAAAATGTTAAAAATACTTTTAATGTATTCGCTTGGATGGCAAAACAACATTAAATCGCATTTATTTAATGGTGTGTAAAAATTTGAAAGATCTAGAATAAGCTTAAGAGGATTTTCAAAACAACTTTTCCGATTGAAATAACTGACTTATCAGCATTTGATTACGACTGATCAAATAAGCATTTCCTTATCACTGCTAGCTTTTAAACACTGTGTTCTAAAATGTTACAATATCCTTCTCAATATCATTGCAAACCATAGTGATGTATACAATGAGTAAATGTTCAGGATTTTTTTTTAATCATTCGGATAATTTCGTTATTTTTTGTCAACTATTTTGAACGTAGAAAGTTCAATCAAGACAAGACATTCACGAACCCAGTTCCATTGGACTCCTGGCATGTGTCTGAAAAGAAAATCACTAACGAACTAATATTAACCTTGAGGCAAAAACTAAAACTATGGCGTGTAAACGGTAGGGCGGTGAGGGGATGGGCAAACGTTGTTGAAGAATTTTTTGAACATTGTTGAAAGGGGTTTTCGGGGTAGATATAGATTTATAATGATCATATGATTTTTTTTACGAACTGGGGAAGGTTTGAAGTGATAGGAGTGTGAAAAGGGGAGAAAGGGTTGGTAAGTCTTATGTTCTCCTATCTCGATGTTAATTTCACATCTAGGTATCTCGAGTTACTAAATTCAAATACAACATTATTTTGTTCCTATCACGTGATTTTTGTACCAACTGGGAAAGTTTCGAAGTGATCTCACAATTTTAATTTCTTTCTCATCCATATCATGGTAATCCGTACGAAGAACGGGTATTTTGCTAGTACGTAAAATAAATGTATCAGAGGCGGTACGTTTTGGCGTATTAAATACTTACAAAATCAGAAAAACTAGAATATAAAAAGCTTATTTAATTCTTTTTAAAATATCGTAGTAAATTATGATAACTGATGTTTATAAAGAAGAAATGAAATAAATGATCAAAAAAAATATTATTTATAAAAATTAAATCAAAAGGTTTATAGCTATGAATAAAGATAAAATTTAATAAAAATATATATTTTTTAAAAATGAATCGATAATTAAAAAAAAATTTAAGCAATTTTTTTAGATTAAAGAAAAAAAAAAGATAGAAATGCTGTAATGTAAAGAAATCAAATTATTATTAGAAATTATAATATTTATTTTATTATAAAAGCTTGGTGGAAAGATTTGACGTGTAACAAACTAATGTTAAAATTCTCCTGAGGATGGTCATGTGGTAGAAAATGGGCCGAAACTGTCCAGGTTTTATTAATTTTTATTTATAAACAATTTTTAACTCAATATGTGTCTCCTGAATAATTTTTATTATGAAATCTTTAAAAATCAGTTTAACGTGTGTTGTATTTTAAAATTTTATATTTCTAAAAAGGAATAATAAAAAAACTCCATATCTTATTAGAAATTGTATTTAATAATTATAACAGCTTTAAAATAACATTATAAAAATTATAAAAAGTGTAAAAGCTTGAAATAACATTAATCAAGTAGTAATGGACCACTTGAGGTTTACGCCCCTATCGACGTCACGTATGACGTGTATCCCACATACGGCGAGAGCTAATGGAATAAACAAACATATAACTTTGTTTGAATTACTTAGAAAATCGTCGATATTTGATATTTCAAGACGATGGTTCAATACTGTGCAGATCCACTACTGTAATAATTGTGTAAAAACGCTTGGAATATCCTTCTTTAATATAATATTTCTTCTGTATCTAAACTGGTTAAAACAAAGCACGTGGCTTTGTTTATCCCACATGCGAAGCAGTAGCGTGGTGGGATATTTTGTAACTACGAAGCTCCGCCTATCCTCAAGTGATCCATTAAATTATATCCTTCTTTGAAAATATATTGCTGTCGCCTTCTTCAATAGGTGATAATCAACTCTATATCCAATCTGAAGATTTTGGAAGGCTTACAATCGTTGCATCCAAATCAAATCTTTTAGTTCAGCCTCCATATCTATTAGGGTTAAAATGAAGCACATGGCTTTGTTTATCCCACATGCGAAGCATTAGCGTGGTGGGATATTTTGGAACTACGAAGCCCCGCCTATCCTCAAGTGGTCCATATTTTTTTTTTTCTAATCAATTGTGCTAGAAAAAAAAAAAATAGAAAAAAAATCAAACAAAAGAAGCAATATTAATAAATAAAGAAATAAAATAATTATAATACAAAAGAAAAAAAAGAAAGTTTTGTGCGTTTTTTTTTTAAGATGATAAAATGCTTAAATATGAAGATAACAGATTTGATTGTTGATTGTACTCAGAATAATTAATATAAATATATTTTATTCTAATGAATTAATACGAAAACCATTTATTAAATGATATATTCTTTTGTTTTCACAACAAATTGTTCTAAATCAATGTGTGGTTGTAATTAAAAGCTTAAAGTTCTTAAAATATAATTATTCGCTAATTTTCTATTGTCTTCTTTAGCACGAACTTACGAATAACTTTTTTTTTTAAATTATTTATTATTTTTAATTGAAAAATGCATATTACAATACAGTTAGAGGACATTGTTGGGTCAAATATAACTGTATTATTAAAGTTCAAAACTACTCTATTTTTAAAACACAAATTATTAGAATATACTCACTAGCAAAATAGCTTTTAAATATACTAGCAAAAGGCCGGGCTTTGAGATGATTCGCCCACTGTTAAACTCACTTCCGGAGATTTTCATAATAAATATATATATGTACTAGCGGGTCACCCGCTTTAAATTAAATATCTGTTTCATACACATTAGGAGTACATAACTAAGTGCATCGCATTAACTATAAATAACATCTGGAAATTATGTGGAAACATAAAAGGACCAATCACTAAAAAATAAACCGACTTGACAGAAAGTGTCTTCAGTTTGATGGCTAAGAAATAATAAAATAGATAATGAGGTTCTTTACGAATGCGATATATTTTAAATTATTTATTGAAAATTTAGAGTTCTTGATTGTAGACGATATTTTTAGTTTTTTTCTCCTTGTCTATAATATATTGTTACCCATTCATAACACGATCGTTGCAACCTATTAAAAAAACTACCTACATATTGATTTTATTAAAAGTAACTAAAAACTGAAATTTATATATATTAAGTCAAATGTACACTTACATATTACGGTTAGTACCTATTATATAGGAAACGCGTAGAATTATTCAAACTTGGTAAAACACATCCACAAAAATTAGTTCTTTGAAGCAGAACTGTTGCTTAAGAGGCCAACCACATGACTGCCGTACGGCGTTGAATTTAAACCTTTATTTAAATAGTTTTAATTACTTAATTAAATTTATTATCTGCATTTATAATGACTATTTTATTGTATTAATTTCATTATATCATACTATGTCCTTGTTATTATACTTAATTACAATTGTAACTTATTTTATATTGTTTTTTGAACCATGCTTCCTCCTTTCCCCCTATTAATAGTGTGTTGGACCTGTTTTTTTGAATCTCAGATTGCCAGATTTGTTGATGTTTATGTTTACTGCTCCGCTCCTATTGATCGTAGCGTGATGTTATATAGTCTGTAACCTTTCTCAATATGCAGGCTCTCTAACGCAAAAAGAATTTTTCAAATCGCACTGGTAGTTTCTGAGATAAGCGCGTTCAAACACACAACATCTTCTGCTTTATAATAGTAGTATAGATATACGTATCTAAGAAGGTTTAACGTGCATTAAATATAACATGAAAAACGGAAATGCACAGATTTGTTTGCTTTTACGCCTTAAGCCATCATCGACCGCAAACTTGGACAGCTGTTTCGTCCTTATTAGGACTCATCAGCCAGATTTAGCCTCGATGATCCAGCTCAGAACGCGAGAAAGCCGAAGGATTCTTCTCCCCCTCTCGGAAGTGGGGCCTCGTAAAAGCAAACGAATTTGTGCAAAAGGATAAAGCAAAAAAGCGAACGAACTTATCCTTTTATTAAATGCCTTTTGTGCCCAAGGTTTAACGGGCTAAGGTAATCGGTTCGCTGCACTGATCACAGCGATTTTTCTATTGTTGTTCGCTTTTACGGGGTTCCATTTCCGAGAGAGGATCGACAGGCTTTCTCTCATTCTGAGCTTCATCATCGAGGCTAATCTGGCTGATGAGTCCTAATAAGGACGAAACAGCTGTCCCAGATTCCCGTCGATGATGTCTCAAGGCGTGAAAGCAAACGAATGTGCATTTTCATCGTTTTTTCGCTTTTTTAAATATATATACATATTAAGATTGAAGGTTTTTAAAAGTGACTAATGCTACGACGCTGTAGGATCATCAGAAATTACAAATTTTTGTTTCGGTTTCAGAACTAATGGCGCTTTCCTTATAGCATTTCTTACGGCTTTTTTCCAAGTTTTTAAAAACAAATAATTCTTATAAAATTTACAGTTTGAAGTGTTGAAAATATGACTGCATTTCTACGTGGGAATGCAAAATTTCATATTTCTAGCTACTGTAGATTTGGAATAAAACGGTTCACAAAATGGGATCAAATTGGGAATGGAGAGACTCTCTTCGCTCGTCTAATTACTAATTGATGGAGCCATAAACTGATAAGTTTATGGACTATAATTATAAATGAGAAAGCATATCATTTATTAATGAATAAACCATGTATATCATACATTTCTTTTTGAGCTAAAATTCCTTTACAGTTATTCTAAATTTAGGATTTTTATTATTTTTTTTGCATGTAATTTAATGAGGATTCGTCAGTGTATCCGGAAAAACGAAAAGAAAAAATGAATAAGGAAGGAATAAAAATGGAAGGAAGAAATTATCGGCTTAAAAAAAAAATCTTTTTTTTGTTGTTGGTTCATAATTACATCCATGTCTCTTACATTGAAGATACCCAAGCACGCATGTCCAAAACTTATTAGTACATCATAATTACTACATATAAATCCCGAGTGTCAAAATGCTAATAGGAAACCCTCCAAGCATCATTCCGTCACACTGATAATTTATTTAACTCTACAATTAATCAAAATTATTACTTTTTAGTATATCATAATCTTAACAAAGAAGAAATTACACATTCAAGAAATAACATAGTTTTTAAGCATTATCGCAGATATTGAATTTGTAATTAAATTATATTGATTCCCATAAAGAATTTGTTTTAAAAAATATAGGTTCAGGCTGACGAAAAGCCCCGCAGAAGGACTACAAAACCGGTCCCCACTGTAATGTATTTTTTATAAATTTTATTATAGTAATTTTATTATAGTAATGTTAATTAGAAATGTGTGTATTTGAATTTTATCCAAACAATATTTAATTTTGACACGTAAAAAAACCTTTAATTAAAAAAACATTAAGTATAATTTTTACTCTGTTGTCCATGACTTAAAGACGTGGAAATCTTAAATTTAATATAACTAGTATTGACAAATTATTTCTACATTACAAAATTCAATTAATTATCTAATGAATTATTGTTATTTCCAAATTTAGTTTATTATATTTTCTGATAAAACAATATTTACGACAATAGTGCTATATTAATTTAATGTTATCTTTCAATACCGTAATAACAATAATAATACAATGTAATATTCATTTATTATTCAACCTAACAATATTGAAAGGAATATAAATATATATATTTTTGATTTTATATGTTTTAATCTTTATGAATTTTATGTGTATTCCAATATTTTTTCCATTTCCCATTTATTTCAAATGTAATTCGTTTTCCGTTCCTTGTTTATTTTTCAAATTGAATTGATTTATCTGTTAACCTTCTGATCATTTAAATTTCTCCCCGCTGATTTGGTAATCCCTCCAGCAATCAATAGTTGTTCTTTTGTTAAATTTAAATTGCTCCAATCATCATTTAAGTTCTGTTTGTAGTTGTCTATTTAAACCAGTGTTTTGTAAATAAATCAGTTAGATCTTGTTTTGTCAGCCATTGACTCCGAACCTTCACGACAATATTAAACAAAAAAAAGAAAAATCAATTAATAATTTCGTTTTTATTAAGTAAAGGATTTTTTTCTTGTTTTTGTTCTTTGAGCTTCAGAAAAGACTTAATTTCAATTAAGACGTTTTCGTCATACACAATAATTTATCACCTCCACAAAAATTCTTTGTTTTAGTTTTTTAGTTTCTAGGCAAGTGATGTTCATCAGGAAACTCTTGTGTATAGTTCGTCCACCAAGACTTGAGACTTTGCCACGCCTCTTCAAACGAAGAAAACATTTCACAATAGGGGTGAGGGTTGTAAAAGAAAAATTTGGGAAAAAAAAAACAAGATTAGGAAATTTTTTTAAAATATTTACTATTAAAGATATGGAATGTCGTATTTTATATCATCAATTCCTCTGTTATAACCAAGAAAAAAAATCTGTGCATTTTCCCTGAAAATGGAAAATATCACACTGACCCCTCAAATGACTTCTTCGACTCGTCGCCTACCACGTGACATAGGCGTGGCTAAGTCTCAAGTCTCGGTGGACAAACTGTACTCGCGTTTGCGCGTTTCCGCATCCATATACCGGTGATTCGTAAAGTACTGGAAAGTACTGGTGGTTTTCACCGCCCCATATCTTCTAAACTACTGCTCATAAAAACCTGAATCTTTTTATATAAAACCGCCAAACATATAAGAGTTATATTTTCATGTTATTATTTATTCATTAATATTGAAATTCATTTTATTTGCGCTCAAACACCCCCAATATATCGAAATTATTATCCAAAAAAATTATTCGACTGTCTCCCCAAAAAGTCATTTGTCAAAATGCATTTTCAAAAAAATACAGTTTTTTTTTGTTTGTTTTTTTTAATTAAACAAAGGAATTAACGACAAAAGTGTTTAGATTAAATTTTCCTACTTAGGTTTCTGTATCATTTGAATATTGGATCCAGACTTTTAGAATTTAAACAACATCACAACAGTTATTTAAATATACGATCTATTGGGGGTGTTTGAACGCAAATAAAATGATTTTAAATAATAAAGAATAAATAATAACATGAAAATATAACTCTTATATGCTTGACGATTTTTATGAGCAGTAGTTTAAAAGATATGGGGCAGTGAAAACCACCAGTACTTTCCAGTACTTTATGCATCACAGGGTATATTTTCCGTCAACTTTTGAACCGCTGTATGGATCTTCTTGAAATATGGTATGCATATTCGAGGACTAGGGACGATCTAACTATTATATTTGAAATCTTTTGCAAATGGTTCCTTGTCGAGAAATTAGCTCTAGAAGACGACAAAAATTCCCACAGAAAAATCCCTGGAATCTAAACAATGGGTTTCTATCCTATTTCTATTAATATCTCATTGTCTTAAACAATGAATTAAGTCATTTTAGATAATCTATTGATTAATGCTAAGATTAACGTTAATCCGGTTTCGACAACTTAGATTATTATTTTTTGGCCAGAAATGGAAAATTTAAAACTTTTATATTCAGTTGATATTACAATTTGAAAGTAAGACAGGTTTTTCATGTTTCACAACTTTAATACGAATTTTAAAGAAATAACATTTGAAGGAAAGTAGGTTTTAAGTTCTTAAGTTATTTTATTTATTTTTATTATTTTTTTATCGTTCATAAAACTAAAAGTAAAACTGAATGCACTACCTTACTTTAACACTATACTGTGTAATGGCTGAGTCACGGAATAATTGAAATATATCGTTTTAGAATTGCTGAAACGTATTATTAAAAAAATTATAATAATAAAAGGTATTTCTCCTAAATTCTAAATGTTCTATTTCTCATAAGAAGCTTTACAATTTAACAGATCTAAAGTTAAAAGCCTCGAATGACATAGACCTTCTTAAGTTCACTTGAGCCGCGTTCCAACCCTTGGCTGACTTTGTGGTAACTCTTTTCTACGAAGTCCAATGGTCGTTATTCCCCAGTTCATTCACCCGCAACTTACTTGAATCCAATCGAGGAAAAAATCCTACCGAAATCTCTTCTTTGTGAAGTGATGCCATGTGCAGATACAAGCGAAATTCCTTCTCTTTGCCTGGCACAAGATTTGTGTAGTCACTCACTCGCACCCAACCAAAACAACCTTTTTTTTTTCCCTCTAGAAGATTCAAAGAGTGCAAATCCGCTTTTGGTAATAGATATAGTTTAATCTTCTTGTTTAAAATAAGGAGGTAAAACAGGTCTATCTGCAGTATCTCCGGGTCAGTTCAACTAAGTAAATTAGGCCTAACTTTTCCTAGTGCAAAGAATTGTTAAAGGCTTTGCAGGTCCCAAATTTATTTCCAAAAAAATAGCAAATGTAAAAGTTTACAAATGTATATTATACAGCAACTTTTACAATTTTACATTAATGTCATCGACTGTTGGCAAATTTTGAAAACAAAAGAACAAACGGACTTAAAAGGAAGTAAATACATTTTTTTTCCTTTTTCTTTATATAGATACAAAAGCTTTAAGGGAAGAAATAATATTTTTATTATTTTTTTTTTATTTCGCTTTCATATTTCCACACAGATGTAGAAGTATTGAAGTAAAAAAAATGATTCTCAGGTTTCAGTGAATATATGTTGATATGGTTTCTGAATGCATTTTAGAATTTAATAATTGTTATTATTAAATATGTTATCGATGAATAATTTGTAATATCTCGTGTAATCTTCATTTTCAAATTCCTTTTATTCTGAAACGTGATTTTTGAAAGATCGTTAAGTAAATACTAATCAAATAACTGAAAATTCAAACCAAAAATCAAGCATTTCAATGTTAACGTAACCTATATTTTGAGTGGTGTACAACACTACAATCTCAATCACAACAAGGGTATAACGAACATGAACCTGCTCTTATGCAAATCGTAAAAGTGCATTGGTGGTTTTTCTTGTTGTTTTTGTTTTGTTTGGAAAGTGCCATACTGTGACATACAAGTCTATTATATAGACCCCAAGAATTAACAAAGGCCATAGGCAGCTGGAAGAAGAGAAGAAGAAAAATACAGGAAAGATCCATACCAGCCATAGGATTCGAACCCAAGTTTCAAGCAAATTAATAGATCGCCCGCTTAAACAGCACCGATTTATTATCATGACGCTTTAACATCTAGGATTTATATAAAGAAATGTTAATTTATTAAGAGCTTACATTATTAATATAAGAATCAATATAAAATATTATTAGAAATGTATGTATGATATTCCCTTCTTTTTTTTTTTTTTTACTTAAAAATACTCATAATTTAGAAATAAAATAAATGCACATTTTTTTTTTTTTGAAAAAAAAGTTGAAGGAAAAAAAGAAAACATTTGGTTCTTTTACATGCCGTCAAAAGCTAATACATCATTTGCATATTATAACACCATCTTTAAAAATAAAGCTCGAAAGCGGTGGAATGTTGGCCCCTCAACTCATTCATATTTTTACATGATTTTCTGTGTACCAAAGGATTCTGCAATTGTGGTGCACAGGCTTAGGATTTCCATATTATAATATTAAAAATCTTATTAGCAATATTTCAATTACAAATATTTGAAAAGGCTTTTTACATGAATTACATGAGAAATAAAGAGAATATATGAGAAATACATGAGAAATAAAGCGAAAACATAATAAGAAAATTTAATAATGTTAACTATACGTTTAAAAGATAATTTACGTTGATTATTATTTAGAAGATAATTAACTTCTAATAATTATTTAACTCACATACTTATAAATATATTTGTGTGTGTATTTGTGAACAGAGAGAGAGGAATACGAAATTTAAAGACAATGTTAAAAAGCTAAGAAGACATAGCTTTTCTTTACAAAACCTAACAATTGTTCTACGTAGTAATAAATAAATAAATAAAACATATTAAAATGATCTTAAAAATTTTTAAACTTATATATTTCCTTGTTTACTAGTTCCTGCTTATAATTTTAATATCCGATTTTTATTTAACTCACCTTCTTCAATTTCTCGATTGCAGTAGCGTTTAATGACATTTAAATACAGATTTCACTTTTGTATGACCTCTAATGCATGGACTACTTTTCTTAGCTTCCCACTCTCCCTTTCTAAAACTTCAAGAACCTGTAATTAGTGAAAAGCCGCGCTATTAGCTTCGTTCAAATTTCGATATTCAATTTTACATTAATATGCATTTTTTTAGAAGTAATTCCTAAGATGTTTTTATTTGTATTTACAAATAGTCTTTCCACATTACAAACGTATCATATCTATTAAATTTATTTATTTATTTATTCCTCCATTACTGTCATTTTTATATTTTATTATAATAATACTTCACAAGATCCAAAAGTTATAAAATGTTTGGTTACCATATTCGTTATGTGCATCGCTGAATAAGAAAATAAAGAAATAATAGTGTCAGAGCTAATTTTTAGTAGATAAACACGTCCTATTTAATTCTGATTAAGTACATTAGTTATCCTAGAAGACTGAAATTTTATTTGACGTTTTAACTTTCAGTTCACTTTTTTAGAATGTTGCTCCTTAGATAAAATCATTAAACCACCATAATGTATCTTCGGAAGATAGATTACGACATTTCAAAAACTACGACTCCCAGAACACTGAAATTTTAATTAGATTTAGACTTTCTTATTGACTCAGGTAAAAATTGTGTCGAGAAACACGGAGCCAAAAGGTTAAAAGAAAAATGAAGAAAAAAAAACACCAAACTTTTCCAAGAGTAATAATCAGAAACTCGTATAGCAAGAATATATATGTATTTTTTTTTATGTACGTTTGTATGAGTCTTTGACTTCTGTGAGAATTGAATTAAATGAAATCAACTCTGTATTCTCCAGTCCCATTTTCTTCTCGAAAATTGATTTCGAAATAATTGCTGTAATGATATGATCTTAATGCTAGGTCACTAGAATTTTCTTATTTTTTTTTATTAAAAAGATATTAATTGGTTGTATTTCTTTTGTCTATATTTTTTTTTTTATTACCACTACCAATCAGTTTCCACGGCGTGGTCTCGTGTTGGGATGATTAGGTCAACTCCATGTATGGAAATCCATTATTTCATTTGAAAGGTTTTATCTTTCTGCAGAAAGTAGAATCAAAGCTATCAGAAAGCGTGCAATTTGTTTTTTTTTTTTCCTTTCCTTGAAGTCCTAGTTTCAACAACTTATCTTTCTTTGTGAATTTCTCTTGGTTTTTGCAGATGAAAAGGATGGCATTGCTTAATGGAGTCTCACGAACATTGACCCAGACGATCATGGAGGTCACGTACCAAAGGAGTAAAATACGCCATTGAATGGTCTTGCTCTTAAAGTGAAAGCACAATTGGGAAAACTTTAAATTTACAAAAAAAAAAAAATAAAATAATGGCTAATGAGAAAAACAATGATAATGAATGATAAGAAAACAATTAATAGAATAGAATGGATTTATTATGTGCACCAGTCAGAAATAAACATTGAACAACACAGAAATAAACATTGAAAAGATCAAAATTTACATAAATACAAAAAGATTACAAACGTGCTTTAAAATATTGTGAATTAATTTTACAATTAGATTTAAATTTCATTACATTATTTATAAAATTCCAGGGAAGACAGGATTTTTTTAATTAAGTTTGCATGGTCATAGAATATCGTAGGAAATAAGATTTAATTGTAAAATGTATCTTGCATTTTCATAATAAGGACAAGTGTAGAGTATATGTTCTACCGGTTCAATTTCTCTTAGATAACAGGGACAATAAGCACTGTGTGTTAAATTATATTTTGCTAGATAACCATTTATATTCCCATGGCCTGTAAGGGTTTGACCCAAAGCAAAGTTATATAATTTAATATCAGAAATCGGAGAGTCTTGTAGTGTTGGAAAAAACTTCCTTGTACCAATTCCCTTTGATGTCTTTAAACACTGTTCATTTCACAAATCTATTAAAGTAGTTTTTATGTTGGATTTAATTACACTAATTGAGAAGAGGAGCGAAGTGATTTTAAGGTGATCATCTTTGGCTGCTGCTTTTGCTTCTTCATCTGCCCATTCATTGCCAGCTATACCTTGATGACTTTTAACAGGAAAAAGTGCGATTTTATTTGGAATTGTACTTAATAGAGTTTGAATTAATTTTACAGAAGAGTCTTTATTTTTTTATATTGGCTATTGCTTGCAAAGAAGATTTGGAATAGCTGGAAATGCTAACAGTTAAATCTTTGTTTTGTAATTCGAAACCCATTTTAGCGATTCATCAAAAGTTTTTAATTCTTCTAGAAAGATTGTAAAAAATAAAGGAAAACGGAATCTTATAGTGTGCTTTATAGAATTTTGTTTATAATTTTTTGATTATGCAAACACTTGATCCAACTTCAATAAATAAATAAATAAATAAATTACCAACCTGCAGACAATTATAAAAATGACTTTAGGTGTGTTATGTAAAGATGGCGTAGATATGCAGATAGCAGAAATTTTAGAAATCAGATATTAAAATTGAATATAAGGAAGTGTAAATTTAAGGAAGTATAAATTTATATTTTAAAATTTTATATTAAAATTAGAAAAACCATATATTTAAGTCTTATGCAAAACGTTAATGAAAGGTCTAAACAACATATAACATAATTTCCGTTCAAATATAAATCAAAATTTTAAAGAAAAAGGGATTTACTGTAAATTTTAATATACCAAAAGATGAAAATAACCTACATACATATTCCCATGTATGAATTCATACTTGAATACAAGTATGTACTGTATGTTTACTTAGATATACAAACATACATATAGATATGTATCTATATGTATGTATGTTTACTTATCTATATCTAGCTATCTATATTAAATATGCATTAAATAATTTCATTTATATATATTGTTTAAGTTTTATATCTGCATACTCAAATGTTTACATTTTTATCTGCATTTACTCAAAAGTTTTATATCTACATACTCACATGCAAGCATGTGCATTAATGAAATGCTTTTCTTTTATATATATGTATTAGCTTTGTATTGCCATTTGTTTATTGATGTAAAAATTGTCGATGCGCTGCATTGAAGGTTATGGAAAATCAGATGCGTTCCTTTTTTAATGACTAGGGATTATGATATTACACAAGTTATATGTATTATTAAATCTTGACACAAACTTCTTTTACTAATTTACTATAAACTATCTCATCTTTTTATTCTTTAACTATATTTCGTCCAGAGAATTTCTTTTGTTTTGAAATTTAATAATACAGTAGATATCTGCATGCGATTTTTGTTTTAAAACAATTTACATACATTCTACAGACATTTTAACATGTCTACTTTGTTTTAAACAATTTCACTTTTAAAACAAGCTTTAACAATCTATTGTATACTTATTCAATTATTCTTTTACAATTTTTTGTGAATTTTTTATATTAAAATGTCTGTAGAATGTATGTAAATTGTTTTAAAACAAAAATTGCATGCAGATAGATATTTAATGAAACGTAGATATGTATTATTAAATTTTAAAACAAAAAAAAAAGAAGCCCGAGGAAGTCCAGAAATTCTCTGGACGAAATAGAGTTCAATAATAAAAAGATGATATTTTTATACTAATGTTTATAACATGTATTTTAACATACAGTATTTCGATTGTAAAATTTTCCAGTCTTCCTCATGTACTTAATAAAGTTAGACCTTGCTTACTAGACAAGTAAACAACATAATAAAGTAAGAATTAATTTAAATAAACAAAAGATATAACATTTAAGAAGCAACATATAACAAAGTAAGAATTAAACTAAATAAATTAACTTACAACAATTAATTAAGCATTAGGCATTATCGTACTTAACATAATTCTCTTAAAAAACTTCAAAGGTATATTCATTAATTTTTACTCCTTTATATTTGTTCATGTTTTTGAAATTTATCAATCATATATAATTCAACCATGAATCTAGATTTCATGGTGAACCCCTGATGTAGAATAATATTTTAGTCAAAGGGTCAGGATTGTGTCCACTCACTAAGCAGTGATCTGGCCAATCAGATTTACTTCTCTTTTTATGTATATATCGGTAATGCTTAATGCTTATTAATTGTTGTAAGTTATTTTATTTAGTTTAATTCTTACTTTATTATCTTGTTTACTTGTCTCGGTAGCAACGAACAAGGACTAACTTTACTAAGTACCTGAGGAAGACTGGAAAATTTTACAGTCGAAATATTGTAAGTTAAAAACGTATGTTATATATATCCGTAGATGCCATAGATTGTTAGTCTATCTTGAATAGTTAGCTCACTATATCAATAATTTTTTTATATCATTACTCATTGTTATGGAATTGTTAAAAACAAAACTTTCAATCAATCGTGTTGTTGGTCATCAAACCGTAGTCATAACGTATTTGAACGAATTGTGTATCGCAAAAGGGATTGGAGAATACTAATATTTTTACTATGTTTGTTTAATAGTAACACAAAAGTAAGCGAACATTGTGAATGGGGGAGAATACGCAAGAAAACATTGTAGAAAATCAGTGTTAAACTTTAAATGATTTCAATTCAGACAGACACGATGTTAGCAATAATATACCAGATATAACAATGATTGAAGAAAAAAAAGTACAGTTTATAGATACGGCAATTATCATTGAAATTCGGCTAGAAGAAAGAAAATTTGAAATAATAACGAAATATAAAGATCTTCAAATTGAAATTCAGGTTAGGGGTAAAAAAGCTTTTGGGAAATGTATGGCCTATCCCAGTTTCTAATTGACACCATCTTCCAAAGCCCTTAAAGACATATTAGGCAGCACAGGAATCGACAGGAATCAATTAGGAATATCACGAATTGTATGAAGGTATCTCACTAATTGCTAGGTTTTTAGGCACAATTTGAACAGATGTAAATTCACAAAAAAGTAAATTCACTTTGTAATCTAATTCACAGTGAATAGACAATAGTAATAAAATTGGGTTTTCCTTATCATTGTTAAAGATGATCTATTAATACGAGTTTATCAATTAATAACTAGACAGTTATTAATTAATTCAAACGAAAAAAAAATCCTTTTTCTTTTTATTACTGTCTTAATTATTTGTCTTTAATCAGGACTTGTAATAACTTTCATTATAATAACTTTTTGGTTATTTTTGAAAATCAAACAAGGGCAATTTAAAAAAAAAAAATAGCTCACATAATAACATTAGATAAATAATTCATTTAAAAATCTGAAAAAAAATTTCTAAATGAATTATTTATTTTATTTTATTACGTGTGCTAAAAAATTGTTTGATAGGAGCTGACGATAAGCCAGCGGTCAGCGGGTTGAAACTGTCCTCGATAAGGGTATTTTTAAATGAATTATTTATCTTATTTTATTAAGTGTGCTAAATTTTTTTTAAAAAAATTGTCCGTGTTTACGATCATTTCAACTCGCACACATTAAACATTTATATAATGATACATAAAAACAAGATATGTCAACAATACTAATTAACTTAATTTAAAATAACACACACACACACACACATTTGTATATATAACATAAATAATATTTATATTAAGAAGATTAATTACTACTGTCCATAAAATCCATATTTTCCCAATAAAACTTAGCAGTAAATATATATTTGTTAATTTTCTAAAATAACGCTATCAAATTCTAATAAGATTTTTACATTTCTTTACTTAATATATAACAATTTACATATTTACATGTCTTTATTTTGTATATAACTTTTACATATATTTAAAAAAAAAATTCTGTAAAAAAAATTCTGTAAAATACAGAATTAACTTTTTAATATACTGTAGGTAGATCTAAAAATTTAATTTCTTTACGTAACTTTTTATCAAAAGAAACACAATCACAAAGGAAAAAAAAACCCCAATTATAAAAGAGCCAAATTAATAATTACTGTACGATTCAAGTAATTTCTTAAATAAGTCATCATTATTAACCATTCGAATTTGATAATTTTAACATTTATTTAGCAATGTAATATTTTTTTTTTTGTTGATGGACACCAGTTCCTAGATAATTAATTCTCAATAAATTATTATTGAGAATTAAGTTACCAAGATTAAATAAAAAAGCACAAAATAATTTATTAAGAATTTGCCCAGTTAACTTAATAGTTTTAACTGATAGTTTACTTGATCGAAAGCTTTGTAATTATAACAAAGCGTTCGATAAAGTTTACCATCAAACTTCATAATTACAAAAGAATTCAAAACTTCATCAATTCTAATAAATAATGATAATACAGTAATTGAAAAAGTGTTCTTTTGTTTAATTTTTGTATTTTCTTTAATGCAAATATTAAAAAAATAAATAGATTATAAAAACAATATGGAGTTTTGCATTCCGTGATAAAAGGTTCTGAGATTATTGGAAATGGATTTTGTAACTCAAGAGACTGAAATACACTTAGAAAATTTATATAAATAGCTTAAAATTTTTCCGGAAACGGAAATAAAATTGTTTAAATCAAGTGGTTTATCGGAATTTCAGTAATTTTCTTTAAAAAAACAGAATTTTCGGGAGTCAACTTCCGCCTTTCGTTTTAGCAAACGATGGAGAAAGTTGCAGCGCTTGAGTGTGTGTGTGAGAGGTTTTTTTTTCCACTGTAAATTTAGGTCAAATACACAGCGAATCTCAAGCATAATTTAGTGCCTCAACAGACAAGGGTGGTGTCTAAGAACGAGAAGAAAGACAAGTCGGAACTGGAACCAGATGAAATATAACTAGCATTTAAAAACAAGTCTATATCAAAAGAAAAATTACAAGAATTGATTTCATTCTGAATAACCTACAATAGAAAGACGTATTCCGACTTTAAATCTATCGTTAAGAGGACAGACGCTTAGGAAGTTTTTTAAAAAAAGGATAAAAGTAAAAAGTAAAAATAATAAACCTTATAATTATTAGCCTTCAGTCAAGAAGACATCAATTATGAAAATAGCGATTGAAGAAAAAGCAAACTTATTATTAAGATACTGCGCAGTAAAGGTGATAGCTCTAATTGATGATCTACTTGGTCGAACGCCTTGTAATTATAAGAAAGCATTCGACCGCGTTAACCATCAATTTGCTCACTATCCCAAATACAACAAATTTTTAAAATTGCTTTTAAAAAAACTGTAGTTACATAAATTCTATAAAATATCAAAGTTACGAAAGTCATATTTAAATATTTAAAAAAAAAAATTAACAACTAAACAAAAAACAAACAAGGAAAAACATCGTCAATTTTTTTTTGTTATTTATTTTATATGAAGTGCGCTGTTTTATATTGTTAGTTCATTCATATTAGTAGTTTATATTTTAATTTGTCTAGTCATTGTACATTAAATCCTTCTGATATATGAGCGAGCTTTTTAGTGTACAGCTTTACACCTTTATCACGCATTATATTTTACTGCACATTTATTATTAATTAAACGTAAATTTATTACTAATTCCTAAAGCTGTATCATCATTTAATCTTTATGGAGGCTTTAAGTGTTATTTTAATTGGTTAATTACTTTAAATATTATAACTTAATTGCACATTATTGATAAAAACAAAAGATAAATAACAAAAAAAAAGGAGAAAAAAAAAATCAATTGCTGGATAAATAAAATTCACAATTTTTAAACATGATCTGAGACAAAAAGAAGCTATGCTGGTTAGATAAAGAGTTGGATATAGTCTGATCGCTCCCCAAAAACAATTATGAACTATTTCCAGATCGAATTCATTCTATCTAATGTTTAATCTTTATATATAAAAATGAATGTTTCTTTGTTTGTTTGTTCCGTATGCGTTCCTATACCATTCATCAGATTGCGATGAAACTTTGGTGAGTTGTTGTGCGCTCGGCCGCGAAGGTTTTTGAATCTGCAGAACCGCCCGCGAAGGTTTTTGAATTTGTAGAACCGCCCGCGAAGGTTTCTGAATTAGTAGAACCATTTTACAATATCTGGTGCGCGAGGCGTTTCAACAAATGAGTGTACTTCCGGTTTTAACGTTTGCAGTTTCCGGTGCGACTCGCATTTGCAATGACCGTCAACAAAGCACAAGGACAATCGCTACAAGTGTGAGGACTAAATTTGGAAAATCCACGGTTCACACATGGACAGCTATATGCGGCCTGCTCATGCGTCGGAAAACCTTCTGATTTATTATTTATTGTTTTATTTATTATTTTTTGTTTTTCCGTCTGTTGCCTATTCGCGTAGGCAACAGACGGAAAAAAAAAAATATTGCGTATCCAAAAGCACTTCAATAAACAGAATTAAAACACAAACACTATCTTTCTTTGAGTGGCATTGCAACGCATGCCGTGTACAGCTAGTAATAGATAATTTAGTGTTGCAATGCTATTAAATGCAATTTAGTTTGCAATGCGGCAAACCTACCTTGATAAATGAGAAACAGTTACGAACACAGCTTTGACTGTGTTCTTCTCTCTCTCTCAATAAAGTAATGAAAATTCAGAAAAATCTAAATTCTTAATATTTGCACTTCCATAGTATATTTATTAATAATATTACCTTCTTCTCTCCATTCCCAACTAGATCACATTTTGTGAACCGTTTTATTCAAGATCTACAGTAGCTAGAAATATGAAATTTTGCATGCCCAAGTAGAAATCCTTATAAAAGTGCACAATCATATTTTCAACTCTTAAAACTGTAAATTTTGTAAAGAATTATGTTTTTAAAAACTTGGAAAAAGCCATAAGAAAAGCTATAACAAAAGCGCCATTAGTTCTGAAACCGAAACAAAATCAGTAATTTCTTATAATGTAACAGCCTCGTATCATTAGTCACTTTTAAATGCCTTCAATCTTATCATATATATATATATTTATTATGCAAATTTTTAGAAGTGATTTTAAACAGTGCGCGAGTCTACTCAAAGCCCAACGTTTTGCTAGTAGGCCTCATGTTGCTTGTTTGATTTTCTGTAGCAGAACAAACCTGATAAAAATTATTTCATTAAAGAAAATCCCTAATTACACTTTATTCTACAAATATTGACCAGAAAATTACTAACTTTTAATAATGGTTCATAATTTGTGGGTCATTGTGAATATTGTATATATATCTGCTTTGCGAAGTGCACAACAAAAGTTGAATTTGTAAATGCTTTTTATGTGAATAAAAATCCGAATTATGACACGCCTGTTTGACGTAAGTGAAGTAGGTCTGTTAAGAACCGTGAAAATGCTGTTTGACATAAATACAATCTAAAAATTAACAGCATGAACTCATTATACACCGAAGCTATGATAAATGTCTTTTAATTGTTTCTTTTTGTTTTGCTTTTTTTCCCTTTGGAATATCATCACATAATGTTGTACAATTATAAAAAAAAGTCCTTCAGTGTAACTCCGTGTGCTTTGTGATGGGAAGAGGAATAAGTGTCTGTTCGAATGAAAAAAATAAAAGTTATTTCCAAGAAAACAATTAAAACGTGCAGGAAATTTGTTAACAAAAGACAATCGGGAGCGAATGTGACTCCCATTTGTGTTTCACGCCTTTTTTGAGTTTGTCATCGTGGAGGGTGAGTCGGGCTGATGAGCTCCCAATAAGGACGAAACGGCCGATTCCCTCTGTTGACAAACGCCTCTTGAGGCGTGTTTTTGTTTATTTATGTGCAGTCGTTGGTTTTCATTTATTAAAAGTTATTACCTTACAATTATCACATTTTACATTTTAGTCTTCTGATAAGATCAGCAGACTAATATTCCCGTTGTGTCTGTCACGTAGGCAAGTATCATTAAAATCTCATTAAAATATCATTAAAATCTCATTAAATTATCATTAAGAAAGACAATCGCAACAATTGCGTTTTTTGCATTTATAGTGATTGTTGTGATTGTTATACAGCTGCATTATAGAGGCGCAATTGTTGCGTTTCTTGGAAATAAACAAGGAAATTAAAGCAATATCAATTATCAGAAGACATTGCGAAGCATTGTGATTGGTTTACTAATCGCTTTCCCTACCTTGTTTTCTTATATTTTTCCTAGGATTTTTATTCTATTTTTTCTGTCATCACAGTGTGTTTGTTTGTGTCTGTATGTCTTCCTATCTCTAATAACTTTTTAAATGCTTGACGGATCTTCTTAAAACTTAGTATACAAATTTAAGGATTAGAGACGGTCTAACTGTTTTATTCGAAATATTTCCCAAATGGGTGCTTGAAGATAATTACCCCGAGAAGGAAAATTCCCATTGGAGAAGCAATCCTACAGAAAGAAACTGGAATCTAAACATCAGATTTGCATTTACCAAAGAAAGTAATATATTTTACTATGTTAAACAACGACTATTAAATCCTTTTAGCTAATCCACCGTGCGTGGTTTGATATTAAAATTCATCAGATGTAGACAATTTAATAACAATGAGTGAGACCAAATTTACAAGTGACATCCTGGAACAGCTGTTTCACGCTCGTTGGCGATCATCAGCCAGGAGAAGTCACTGTAAATAACAAGGTCTCCATACTGAGGCTAGTATGAACAATACATCGGAAGTGCAGTGGTGCCTCAAAGGGAAAAATACACAATGAAAAACTCACGAATGAAAAATTAGTGAGAAAATTCGTGTTCCATGTAATTTGATCATGTAATTTGGTCTCGCCCATTGTTATTATTAATAATTCAAATGTGCAGTTTGAATTTTTATGCTTTAAAAAAATTCCTTGAGGCCTGCGCACTGCTGGCACATGAATTTTCTCACTAATTTTCCATTGGTGAGTTTTTCAATGTGTATTTTTTCCTTTGAGGCACCACTGCGCTTCCGATGTAGACAATTTAAGTTTAAAAAAATGAGGATTTAATTAAGTTTTTTTTCAGCATATCTCTAATGTAGTCAGCAGATATTGAAATTTGAAAATAAATGTTCTTTATGTATATTTCTTTTTTCAGAACATTTTCAGGATAGTAGAGTTCTTTCGACCTTCTTACTATACCGTCTGAACATTTTTTGTATTATTCTTGAAGACCTCAAATCAACCCTTCTATTTCCAAACGATGAAGTTCAGTATAACATGGTTTAATTTCATATTGGGTTATTAACTGTAGCGGATACCAACTTCTTTTGTGTTATCGAGGCTTGCTGTTTGTGACGTTACTACAACCATCAATTTTAAATAATCAAGGGGACAGCGTTATCGAGAAACGTGACGTGCGTCATCAGTGATACACTTTCGTTACGTCAGAGCGTGAGGCTGAATCGCCAGCGAAATCTCTTAAAGAAGTGGTACGAGGAAGTGCCCATCCCACGCCGACCCAGCTCTCAATACAGGTCAGTGACACTCTCCACAGGGCATTTGAGCCAATGGCGTCCAATGGCGGTTTCTCCGCAACCACAGATGAGTCCACCATCTTCGGATGCACGCATATTGTCCCTGTGGTTCAGCCAATCAAAATAGTAACTGAAAAAGCAACAACTAATTGGTATATCGAATTTATATTTCATTTAAAATATATAAAATCTATATATTTTTATGTACATGTATGATAGAATAAATTTTCATGCTTACATTCGAAGCATGTAATAAAATAAAAAAAAGAAATAGTAAACGATACCTATGGATTATCTATTTTCTAATTATTAAAAAATGTTACAATTTAGGCAACATTCGTTATTACGAACATTCGCTATAACGAACGTCACAACTCATACAAAATTTCTTTAAATTACAGTTTCTTACAAAACGAAATGCTAAACTTATAGTGAACATAATTATTAAAATTAAAAAATGTAATTATTACAATAATTACCCAAAAATTATTGTATGATGTACTGTACGTAATCGACGAGTAAAAGTTGAATGCATTTTTATGACTAGTACTTATTTTCTTCATTTTTGTTTTGTAACTTTTTATTTCAAAAAATAAAGAAAATTAACAAGTGAGGTATCGTATTTTTTTGTTCTTATTTTATTTTAAGTGAATAAACGAATACATACATTAGAATAAAACGTATTGTATAAATCAGTGGTAGCCAAACTTCTTTAACGTAAGAGCCACATGCGACAAATTCTAGATGTTTGAGAGCCGCAAGACATGAACAAATATTACACACGTTTTAATTTTGTTGCAAAAATTTTATATAAATATTAAGAAATATATATCGATAATAGATTAATACATAATAAATGTATATGTATTTAGTCAAATATCTAATTTTTAAACTATTTATTTGTATTAGTTTGAAAATCACAAGTGCACTAATATCTGTGAGGGTGCTGTCCAGGATGTGAACTTAAGAATACAAAAAGCCCACGGAGCTTTCTTTAAACTCCCGAAAATTTGTCTTTCGTTTCCAATTTTATTTTCAAAAGGTTCCAATATTCTTTCAAAAATAATCTTACAAAATATCTTGTTAACAGTCAACAAATTTCTGCGAGCCGCACATTGTATATCAAAGAGCCGCTGTTTGGCCACCCCTGGTGTAGACCATTCGATGTAAGTATATATGTTTTTGGGCTGCTAAGGTAACACGATACATATTCGGCCCCTTCTCGGTAATGTTCGGTTCCTTTGGTTGACGTTTATGTTTACTGCCCCGCTCCTATTGGTCGTAGCGTGATGTTATATAGCCTATAACCTTCCTCAATAAACGGGCTAGCTAACGCAAAAAGAGTTTTTCAAATCGGACTGGTAGTTCCTGAGATTAGCGCGTTCAAACATACAAACTCTTCAGCTTTGTATATTTGTATATGATAAGATAAAAGACAGTATTATTTAAAAAAAGTCATAATTTACTTTTTTAAGTCTAATTTCTTATGGATTAAAAAGACCCCTAAAATAAATAAATCTGTGCATTTTAAACCGGTGATTGGATCTTCATGAAACTTGACATACAAAATTACGGATATGAAATAATCTCACAATAAACGTGGATCTCCACCGAGAGATTTCCATGTAACGGTGACTTAGATGCTTTTTAATTTTATGTTTTAATTATGAAATTTAAATGATTAAATTCTTTTGTAAATCATAAAATTCTGTTTTAATTAATATAATTTCTTTACAAAATTATTGTCTAAGTTAATATTATGTTTACTATATCTGAAATGCTTTTTCCCCTATCCGTAACCAAATCAAAAAGACATATTCGAAGTTAACTTTGATGCAGTCAGGGCACTTACCAATTCTACACTTTTGTTGTTTTATCAAGGTAGAAGCAATACTCACTTATATTTAAATATAAATGATCCATAAGATTTCTTTATCAACAATAATACATACACACACACACACACATATATATATATTAAAGTCGTAGAAAGATATTTCACTGTATTGAATTTTGTCACTGTTTGAATTTTTCTCTACTTGTTAACACTTAATAACTGAAGTTTGAAGAATAAATAGATTTTGATTTTCATTAGGCAGTTCAATTTTCATTTTAGCAAGTCTTTAAATGAGTTTTCACAATTCTCTTACATTGCATCTTCACCAGTTGGATCTGCTTTCAAGGTTGTGATTTCCTGCAAGTTATTAAAGACAGATTTGCCATAATAAATAAAGTAATGATAGCTAGCAGAAAGCCCTTTCCGTACTTTTGAAATAAACAATGATACATCAGATAATTATAATTACAATTTGGATGAAAATGTGTTAATTAAATTCACTCAAGTTTTTAATTAAATAAAATAATTTAACGTGTGGAGCATATCTTATGAAAAAATGAAATAAAAACACCACACTGAATAAAAAGCATTAAAAACTAAAATTTGAAACTTGATATTGTATAAGCTTTCGACCTAGCAGGTACTTTTCAAGTGATTGTTACAGAAATGAAATAGGAATATAAAGACTAATTGAATAAACCAATGGGAAATGTGATGAAGGCGCGTAATTGTATGTGATCCATAATAGTTGATAGGAGACCTCAGCCACGGTGAGGATGGAAGATACCATTACTCAAATCCAAGGCGTAAGCATAAGTTTACAGAATACTTTTAAACAGGCAAAAAAAAAAAATATATATATTATAAAAAGCAAACGCACTTACAAATAAGAACAATATATATATATATATATATATTACAAAAAATAAACCCATTTGCAAAAATATACAAACGCACTTACAAATAAGGAAAAAAAAAAAATGAATAATTTATTGAACATTAAAAAAAAGCCTACTTTTTATTAGCTACTTTTCGGAGGAAGATGACACTCACAAAAAGACATTGTAAGTCTGTCTGTCTGTCTGTCTCCCTCTCTCTGAAAACGTTTGAACTAGGGAATTGGTCTTCTTGAAACTAAGCATTCATATTTACGGCAAGAGAAGAGGTAAGTTTTATATTTGACATTTTTTTTCGTGTGGGTACTTGTCTGGAAATGTGAACATGAAGTTCACCAAATCTCCATAGAAGAGTAGTGGGAACATAATAAGAAACTTTTGTCTAACAATGGAGAAGATTCACCTGCAACAATCAGAGTTGTGCGCGTGATTCAATATGAATAAATTAATTACATTTAGCAATTTAAATAAATGCTTGCCGTTTTAATGAAATTTTTATATAAATAGAGAATTTTTCCATTCAGCAAATATTATATTTAAAAATAAGCGTAAACTTTCCATTCATGTTTTCCCTTACAGCATTTAAAAAATGAAAAGGAAGAAAAAATGCTACATAATAAATGTATACTTAAAGTATACTTTAAGTTGACTCAGAAACTTCGGTTTTAATACGGATTTCGTAAATAGTGTCGCAGTGATAAGTAATCAAATCATTTTAAATATTTGGCGAAATAATCGCTTGGCACAAAAGAAAATAAAGAATGTTTTACGAAGAAAATCAATTTAAACAGCAATAATTTTTAACTCATTTCTGTTAAATTATCAAGGTTAACTAGTTCGTGTACACTATCAACAGCCTCAAGATTATTTACAATGTCTGGCCTGTAAAGATTTGCCTATTTACTTTACGATTGAAGTTTTATTTTCTTTGCAAACTTACTCTTTTTTTTTTTTTTTAATGTGAATAGATGATTTAAATTTTGAAGTCTGATTTTAAAATTTTTACTTTGATAATAAGATTAAATAGATTTGATAATAAGATTATCTTTTAAAACACAACATTGAAAAACATAACATTTTAAAAAATTAATGAAAAGTTTTGAGAAAAATACATAAATCTTGAAACTTTTAAAAAAAAGAAAGGATAATTAAACAAAGTAAAATAAACAAACAAAAAAAATAAAAAATCTTGAAAGACTTCAACTTCAATAAATGAAACACAAAATGAATAAAGAGAAAGTTTTAAAACTTGATATTTCTTTTGGTCTTTTTAAGAAATATATGGAGAAGAACAAAAGATAAAAGCTAAATTAAAAATTAACGAAAGTTGATTTTTGTCTTGTAATAGTTATTATTAATTTGGTTTCTTTGTTATACTTATAATGAGTACGGCATTTTTGTTTATTTTTGAATTGACGTTCTTGATTAAAAATTTATGGTAAGTTATTATTTATGTTCTCGCTCTTGATTGTTTATGCAAAAATGTTATTTATGTTCTCATTCATGATTGTTTTATTCAGATTTTATTACTTCTTTAGAAGGAAAACGTTAGTTTTTCCTCTTATTTTATGAAATGTTCCTGATGAAAGTTTTTGGTGAAAAAACAGAAATATAGAAGTTATTAGTTGAAGTTGTATCATTTTGTGTTCATTTATTAAAAAAACAAAAAAAACAAACAAGTTTCGTAGTGTATACGAAACCACAGCGAACCGTACTTGTTCCAATTTCGGCCACTTCCTTTGAGACAGGAAGTGACTGAAGACCGAAACTTGTATTTTATTTTTCCACTTATATAAGTCATAAGGTTGCAATAAAGTATCCTCATGTCTGTCCGACTTGTAATTTTGGCTGTGGAATCGGCGGCATGTTTCATTATCGGCCACTTTTATTTGTGATACAGGAAGTGACTGCAGACCGGAAACCTATATTTTCGCCACCTTTACATGTCAAAAGCTTTCCAATAAGGTAAAACTCATGTCTGTCCGACTTATAGTTTGGGCTCTAGAGGTAATGACGGACGGGCGATTAGAAGGACAGAACCTTCTTAACCCCCCCCCCCTTCACATTTTTGTGTATGGGGTCACTAAAAAAGAAGAATTAAAAAAACCAAGCATTTTAGAAATTAGGAATCAATACACATTCCGTATACAGTATCTTTGTATCAGGATAAATCTCAAGTTGCCTGTTTCTTTGAAATAACAAGGTAGTGATAGGATTAGTAAACCAACCACAGTGCTTCGCAACCGCTTCTGAGTCACCTTTACTTTAGAATAGACTGCGCCTGATGGTCTAGAAAATGCTCGCGCGAGTCTCTTTGCAACCCCACGCTATCTTACCCACCCCTACTTATATGGAATAATCGTCATTCTTAACTAAAACCTTGTTAATACACTGAATTCCTAATAATGATTAAAAAAAAAAAACTTAAGTTGAGAAACTGTGAAAGGATTTAAAATGGGGAGAAAAAAAATGAAGAATAAGAATTGGGCATGAGGGGATCGAACCCACGACCTTCGCGTTATTAGCACGACGCTCTAACCAACTGAGCTAATAGGCTACCTACAACATTCAACATTCAGGTCACCTACAACTGAGCTAACAGAAGCCGTTGCGAAGCATTGTGGGATATGTGTCCACAGACAGACAAACCGGGGATATAAGACGTCTTTCAGAAGCTTAAAAATAAGAAAATTTAACTTGAGATATCTAATTATAATTTGATATCTAAATCTGCTTAATGTAAGTTTAAGGTAGAAAGACATTTGTTTTTATTTTCATAAATTAAGTATACGGAGGAATTGATACACTTTTCTCTACTACCTCTACAAGAACCTAATTTTTCTTAACAGTTCCCTTGTAATAGCGTCATTATGTCCCTAATCGTTACAACGCTTTTAAATAGAAATAACAATCAAGATAATAAAGACTTCACTCATTTCAAACTGTTTTTCGTACTTTTATATTTATTCATGACTTCCTCAAGTGTAGCATTACACTTTAAGCTTCCATTATAACTGAGCTTGTTTCTTTATGGCATTTTATAATTGAAAACATTCAAGTTTTAAATAAATTAAAGAAATTGTAAGAAAAAAATAATAAATATGGTTAATTTAAGATTGTAATCAACTTATGAATTCCCAGAATCAATTTAGGTTATATTTTTATTTTTTAAATAAATATTTTAGATAATTGTGTGGGATACAGAATCAGTGAAATTAAGATGAAAACCTAGATGTTCGTGTTAAATTAATTTTCTTTAAAAATATTTACAGGTGGCATATATAAAAGGGGGAAATACGAAATCGTGTGGTGTTTTCGCGATAATTTTGGTGAAGAATCTATAATTGACCATAGCATCGGAGGGCCCATTACAGCATTTGGTACCTTGGCCCTGAATTAGATGTGGGGGAGGGGTCGGCTTAAGCAGTCTGGATTCGAGTCCAAGAGTTGATTTGTTGCTTTGCTTCCTTTTTTCTGTGTTTGTCCCTATGCTTTTTTTTTTTTGGATGTGGGAAGGTGGTTCATGTCTTTTTAGTGTACCCAAGGTAAGTTTTTACCTGAGAAATGCCTACAAATTTTGGGTCCGATTATACTGACTGTATAAAGCGAAAAAATAAAAGAGAATTTCGCATGAATACTCTTTATTCTAAGCGAACAACTACAAATACTCAACGATATGATCTGGCTGAATGGAACGAGCAGAGGCAGAGCCCCAACGAACCAAAAAAGTAAAAGAGATCAAAAGAAATTCCAATGCTTAATAATCAATTGAAAAACAGTAACTTTTGGGACTTCATTTCTATTGTTTGAATCTCAAACAACGCATACGTGGACAGAAACGGACATGTCTACTTCAAGAAGTAGACCTACTTATAATAATAAGGTTTCCCCTCAAATCGGAAGTAATTTACGGAAGACGGAAATAAAGTTACAACTGATCAAAGGAATAAATAAAAACCTCATCATTTTCCAGGAAGCAGGATTGGGGGAGAATAAGATTTTATGACGCCCTATTTCAAGAAATTCAGAATCAATAAAAGTGACAGTGGAATTGGGTGAAACCATTACATCCCATGAAACCTCGAACTTGCCCAAGGGAAGGTGACCGTAAGTTTTTTGGCCAAAACCCCCTAGGTTTCCTTTCGCTACAATTGTCCTAAATTGCCTGTCTTCGATAATAACCTCTTTTCATATAAATAACAAAAAACAAAGTAATCCCCTCTCAACATCTAGGTCTCCCTGATTGATTGTCTTTTTTTTTCTTTGTTCCTTTTGGACTTATTCCATTTTAACTCCATCTTAAGGAGTTTCTTAAGAAATCAAAATTAAGAGAAGAAGAAACCCAAAATTTTCATTGCCATATCAAAGAAAATAAATAATGGAGGCATTTTTATCCTGTAAACCAGTGCTTCTCAATCTTTTTCGCTTCACGGCACAATATTGTAACAGCAGAAATCCCGCTGTACAAGTTTTCAATGCTTTTTTTTCGCTATCACAAAATCCTTTGCGAAACATTTAAGTTATATCAATATAACAGTCTATTTTTAAATAAAGATTTCTTTAAAATTAGGTAAGCAGATTTGAATAAGAATTAATACTTTATTAACCTTTATTAGTAGAATGAATCAGTCTACAGTTCAGTTCATGAAAGAAGAACTTTTGATGACGTAATTTCCTTATAGATTGATGTTTTTCAGGACATAACAGCGCCATCTATTGCTAAAATCCGTAACTGAATCTTATAAATATTACGAAAACATTCTGCTTTTTGTATTTTCTACAGTCACGAATACAAAATAATAATTAAAATTGAAAGAATTAGACGTTCCATACGATTCCTCTTGCTTGGCTGTGCAAAGTTTGTCCTTTCTTGGTCACGCTTATGCGATCAGAAAACGACGCCATCTTAGACTGACTGCTCGGTGGTCAAGTTGATGACGTCATGACTGGTGACGTTTGTTCCAGACAAAATCGATCGATACGTAACGACCATATATGGCAAACCCTTTTTTTTAAAAAAATAATGTAATATACTTCGTACAACTATAAAATTTAATGTGCGAAAATCATAATATCACAATAAAAACATAAACGCATATAAATAAAGATTCACTGAGCTATTTTTAGTATTTTGGAACCAGGACAGCTGTTTCTGGTTTTCTAACCATAATCAGCTAGATTCGCCCAGTATCTAACAGCTCAATGATCCCAACAAACATATAAAGAAAGCAAAATTCAACAAAACAACAGCCCGCCACATTAAAAACAACAATATGTAAATTAAGAATAAAAAAGGCCAGTCACTTAATCCCCGCTACTCAATGCTTAGCTTATAAAGGATTAAAGTGTAGAATAAGAATATACACAATAAGTTTAATTTAGTTCATATTCTGTTATTTGATGTTTAGATTTTATTCTGCATATTAACATATGACCAAAGTGAAGTTAAATTTTGATGACAAGATACATTCTCAGAATTTTATAGACAGCACACCAAAGGCATCGATTGAGATGCACTGCTTTAAATGAGGCTCCATCAAATCGTCAACCTTTGTGTATGTTATGTTACTTAATAAATATTCAACCACTGGATGGAACTTCTTGGAACATGATATGCATGTTCGAGGACTAGGAACGATTGAAATTCAACAGTTGAAATCTTGTCCAAATTGGTCCATAAATTAGCGCGAGAAATGTGACAAGATTTCCCCTGGAAAAGCATTGAAATCCAAAAAATATTTAAGAATTTATCGATTCTTAAGTTGTGGGTATACAGCTAATCCATTAATTTGCGCGCTGTTTCATATGACGGTTATTCGGCATTAGGCAATTTACGTAAATAATGCGGATTTAATTAATTTTTGTTATGGGAAAAATGGAAAATGTGTACTGCTTACTGTTCGTTTTTGTTTACGAGAACCTTCAGCGCTTTTGCGCATGCATCAGGTCTCCTTCGATTTCATCAAAATAGGGGTGAGGAGAAATAAAGAGGGGATGTTTACTTTTTATCAGTGTTAGTTTACTAGTAGCGGCGTCCTATTTGCGCTTTTCGGGAAAGAATTATGGAAAGAATAAATACTATTGCAAAAATGCTCATACGTTATTTTTTTCGTAAAAACGAAAATGTCCAGACAGGTCTTAGGAAAGTGCCCATCTCAGCGTATCACCCTTTTAACGAAGAATAATCGTCCGCGAGAGGCGGGTCTGGCTTTCGAAAACGAATAGTATATTCAGAAGATATTAAAATCTAAAAATTAATGCTGTCTTTTCATTTATGGAGTTTATGTATTATAAATAATAATAATAGTAGTAGTAGTTGTAGTAGACTAAGTTCATGCACTACTTCTTCAATATAGAGATCAATTATTCCTGCAATTTATACTTTGAACATAATAACAAAAGCATAAATTATCGTCTTGGAAAAGTTTCTCAAATTGTAATTAAAAGTTATTTTAGAAAGTTTGTCCTAAATTATTATTGTGTTTATCTGAAGCATGGTTTTTCAAACTTGACAAAAATAACCCTTGGCTAACATTAGACGAGATGTTGCTCTGCTTCGATGATATAATAAAAATTAATAGGAATAAACAAATCAAATCAAATTTATATTTAAGGTAAAAGCACATTTAAAAAAAACCAACAAACAAACTGAATAAATACATGAAAAATACACAAATGGAGCCCTTCATATGATACTCTTTATCAATATGAATGCATTTATACAGTTATTATGAACGTATGTCTGTAAAAAATAACATTTTAATACCTTATATCCACAAATCCATATACTGAAATTCGTAAACAAATAAAATTTGAAATTTTATTAAATACTTCATTTAATTTTGTCTCCTACACAACTCACTTTATTCAACAATATCACTTATTTTTTTCCCCATTATATTCGTGTGGTAATTCAGTATTTACAATTGGGCACCGATGGTACATGCTGTTAGTAAAATTTACTAACACACTTAAAAAAAAACATATTTTAAAAAATCTGTCACCTGACGAAGAGGTTCGAACTTGGATCCCGCAACATGTAGTGCAGATTTTTTTAAAATATGCGTTTTTAAATGTGTTAGGCCGCAGTTGTAAATATCCCTTATTATTCAATAAAACGAATATTTTACGATTTCTTTATATTTAATTGAATGTTTTACGACAATTCAATATTTTACAATGTTGTAAATTCAGTATATGAAAGGTAAATTGGCTTAAACGAGGAAGAAATGCGGAAGAAAATTTCTTTATTTTTATCATTTATCGTTGATTAACAAAATCATAGAAGCAGTTAAACCGGTAAATCAAGAACTGAACTGTATTATCACTAAATTGCTGTGAAGACACTTGTTATTTTAATCCACAAATTTAGATTACTGTTTTGAAACATAACAGGTGGTTCTCAATTAGTTTTCACACGAGTGCGTACCGATTGCCTGTATTCCTCAATTTTGCACAAGTGATAAATTTATTATAATATTTTTTGTAATTTTAGGTATAATATTAAATAACTAAAAATTAAATCATTTTGGATCGAAAATTTTTTAAAGCACTTAAATAAGTAACTTATGTTGTTCGTTAAAAATAAGAGATATCCTGAAGTGCAGAATTAAATTTCCTTTGAATTTATGTATTTATTTATTTATTTACTTATTTTTAAAAATACAAGAAGTCCTGAAGATACTAAACTTAAAAATAGAAAAATTTTGCCTTCTTTTTAAAAACAAACAAAAGAACAATTCTCTTTATTTGTTATTACTTTTCCTGCTCCCCTCGGCAGTGACGTAACTACAAGGGGCCCAGATACAGCTGAACCTTCTACACACCCTAGGAATACATGAACTAAATCAATAAGTCTTTCCTCCTAAAACTCTTTCCTTTAAACTAAAGTTCTAAATAACAATTGAATTATAAATATTTATAAATGACGACTAAGAAAGCTAAGTGTCAAATTAACAGATCTTCGAAATTTCTGTGACGAAGTTGTGTTTGTGAATTGATTGAAAACAGAAATGAAAATGATCTTATAACGGCTAAGGAAATGGATTTTTGAGATAAAATAATCACATCTCCTTTAATATAGTTATTAAGTCCATTGCCTTCTTACCTGTATTTTTTAGTTTCGTAAATTACTTATTCTTGGGAATTACAGTAGCCATTTTTCAATCTATCTTCAGTTCAAAATAACAATAATAATTATATATTCATTCATTCATTCATAGTTCTCTGCCAAGGGCAGGTCCTTCACTGCAAACGCAGCATTCTCCAATCTTTCCTATTTTCTGCCTTCCTCTTCGTCTCCACATAAGATCCATTTACCATAATGTTGTCGATCATCTTAAATCTTCTTCTGCCTCGAACTTTTTTACCGTTCACCATTCCTTCCAGTGCATCCTTCATTAGGGAGTTTCTTCTCAGCCAGTGACCCAACCAGTTTCTTTTTCTCTTCCTGATCAGTTTCAGCATTATTCTTTCTTCACCCACTCTTTCTAGCACAGCTTCATTTCTTATTTTGTCTGTCCATTTCACATGCTCCATTCTTCTCCATATCCACATTTCAAATGCTTCTAGTCGTTTCTCTTCACTGCGTCGTAATGTCCATGTTTCTGCCCCATACAATGCCACACTCCACACAAAGCACTTCACTAATCTCTTCCTTAGTTCTTTTTCCAGAGGTCCGCAGAAGATGCTCCTTTTCCTATTAAATGCCTCCTTTGCTATTGCTATCCTCCTCTTGACTTCTTGGCAACAGCTCATATCATCACTTATAGTACACCCTAAGTATTTAAAGTTGTTCACTTGTTCCAATGTCTCATTCCGAATACTTATGTTTATCTTCTTTGTCTTTCTTCCGATAACCATAGTCTTTGTCTTATTTACATTTATCTTCATTCCATATTTTTCACAGCTGTCATTCAGCTGCAGTAGCATATCCCTTAGTATCATCTCCTCTTCTGCTAACAATGCCATATCATCAGCAAATCTTATGCACTTTATTCTTCTTCCTCCTACTATCACCCCTCCCATGTTCTGAAAACAATTCTTCACTATCTCCTCCAAGTAGATGTTGAACAGCGTAGGTGATAGAGGGCATCCTTGTCGCACCCCTCTCCCTATTCCACTTCCCTCTGACAATTTTTCACTTATTCTGACTGACTCGTTGTTTCATATAAAGATTAGTTATTAGCCTTCTCTCTTTCCAATTCACACCAATTTTCTTCAAGATTTCCATAAGTTTATTCCAATCCACTCTGTCAAAAGCCTTTTCCAGGTCCACAAATACTGCATGTACGTGTTTATTTTTTTCTAGATATCTTTCGCCGATTGTTCGCAGCAGTCCAATTGCATCTCTCGTACCTTTTCCTTTCCTAAAACCAAATTGCTCTTCTTCCAACTCTTCTTCCACCTTAGAATATAAACGTCTGTTCAGTATTCGCAGAAGAATCTTTGCTGAGTGCGATATAAGGCTGATAGTCCTGAACTCATTGCACTTCTTTGCATTATTTTTCTTCGGTATTGGCAGCAATACTGTTTCCATGAAATCATCAGGCCATTCACCTTTCTCATATATTTCATTGCATAATGATAGTATTTGCTTCTTGTCTTCACCCAAGCATTTTACTAACTCAATGTGTATTCCATCAACTCCTGTTGCTTTCCCATTCTTCATTTCCCTAATCGCTAGCTCAACTTCTTCCCTTAGAATACAATATCCTTTTTCGTCTTCTGATACAGCTGTTTTATCTTCTATAGCTAAGTAATCTGGACGATTCCCTGTCTCATATAATTCTTCTACATACTTCTTCCATCTGTTCAAAATTCCTTGTTTGTCGGTTATTTCATTGCCGATTTCGTCTTCTATCAACCACATCGACTTCTTATTCTTATTTGTGAAATCCAAACATTTTACTTCGCGGTACATTAAATCATATCTTCCTTTCTCTCTAGATCCTCTACTTCTTCACATTTCTGTTTCATCCAATCTTCCTTCGCCTTATCAGTTACTCTTCTTAGTTCGTTGTTTAGTTTCTTGTAATTTCTTTTACCTTCTTCTATGTTGATGTTTTTCCATTTTCTCCTTTCCTCCATCTTCTCCAACATTTTCCCTGTGACCCAAGGTTTCTTATTACTCTTACCTTCCCTGTATCGTATTGTTTCTTCTGCTGTTTCCTGTATACAGCTTTTTAGATGAGTCCAGTATTCATTACTATTTTCTGGTGCGGATTCTAAATTAGAGGCTTTCTTTTGAAAATGTTCTTCAAATTTTCTTTTTTCCTCTTCGTTCATAAGTTTTTATATATCAAACTTCTTCGTCACTTGCCTTCCTCTTATCTTTTTCAGACGAATATCTACTTCGCCTATCAGTAGGACATGATCTGAATTAATATCCGCTCCTGGTAGAGTCTTTGCATTTTTTAAGCAATTTCGGTATCTTTCCTGTACGAGTATATAGTCTATCTGATATCTATTGTCATCCCTTGGGCATGTCCACGTGTATCGTCTTCTTTTATGCTGTTGGAATAACGTATTTCCAACAATCATTTCATTCCGTTTACAGAAATTTACCAAAGATTCTCCTCTGTCATTTCTTTTTCCCAGTCCAAATTTTCCAACCGTTTTTCCATCTTGTCCTTCTCCTACTACTGCGTTCCAGTCGCCCATTAGGATTGCACATGCACCCTTCTTCTCTTTCTCAACTATTTCTTCTATCTTCTCGTAGTTTTCTTCCACTTTCTCATCTTCTAATCCACTATGTGGCATGTAAATTTGCACTAGCACTAAGTCCAATTTTTTCCCTTGTAGTCTCACCATTATCATCCGGTCATCTACATAACGCACTGATATCACTTTATCTTTCACACATGGTCCCAGCAGTACACCAACACCATGACTTCCTTTACATTCACCATTTGAATAAAACATTCTAAATTCATCACTCACCAACTCACCACTATTTCTCCACCTCACTTCTGATATTCCCATCACATCCACTCTGTTTCTTCTCATTTCTTCCTTCAAGTTTTCCAACTTCCCCGCTTGAAGAAGAGTTCTCACATTCCATGATCCAATCCTCAATCTTCTTTTCTTCTGTCGGTTGAATTGCGTCATAATGTAACCTTCCTCAGTATCCCCCTCCCGGACATCCGAATGGGGGGATAGTTTACGTCCGGAATTTTTTGCCGAGGAAAGATTCATCATGCCATGTTTGCAGTTTTTCTTGGGAAAAGTAAATGCGGTAGCTTCCCGTTGCTTTCCGCACACCACTCTCTCTTTCGCATCTTAAAAGATCCCAGGGGGCCCCGCATGGAGGTGAGGAAAGTGGATTTGACCAATTAGGCCCTCCGGACTTCACCGAAATTCACCGCAAGAGTTATATGAAACTAGAAATAAAACAATAAAAAAAACTAAGATTGGAAATCCTGGAAAGGAACAAAATAGATTAAAAACCTTTTTTTTGATAAAATAAAAAAGAAAATTTAAACTTTTTGAATGTTAATTTTTTTTTTTTAAAGTCTCCGTATTTTTATCAACTTCCAAGTTCTTATTATCCTTCATTCTGAGGAAGGCCGCGGGAACATACATTCAACCCTCAATTTCTTGAATATAGATAGTGGAAGAAGAGAAAGAGAAGAAGGAGACAAATACAGCAAGAAAGATAGAAACATCCATGCCGGCGACGGGATTCGAACCCAGGTTCCGACGCATTTGACTTGTGGGAGACCGCCACCTAATCCACGATGGAACGAAATTTCACTGTTATTAATTTAATATTTTTCATTTTTAGAAGAAACATTTATGGGACTTAAGGTCCTGAATCAAGCAATTCGTGTGACGTGCAAACCTTTTATTTCTTTTAAATATTTCTCTTTCCAATGCACATAAAATTTTGAAAATTTAAATATGAACTTGTGAAGCACCTGGGATTTCTATTTTCTTGTTTTTAATTTTCAAAATATTTTGTAAATATTTAAATTTCAAAAACAATCAATTTTTTGGATATTTTCGAGGTATTACTCGATATTTTCAACTTAAAAAAAACTTGTCGAAAGCCTGAAATGATAAAAAAGTCGCTAAATAATGATTTGTATTTAAAATATTCATTATTAGTGCAATTGTTTTAAAAAATAAAAACTGTATTTTTTAAAATTCTTTGAGATTAAATTATTTTTTTTTATATATTATCAAATAATCATAATAAAAAACGTTTTTATTGAAGACTTTCTAAATATAATGCAAATTTATTTGATGCTGTTCTTTTCCAAAAATAAATTTGTTTTGAAGCACTTTTTTATAGAAATAGATTTTAATAGAATTAACAAAAATCTATTTCTATAAAAAGATGCTTCAAAACAAATTTATTTTTGGAAACGAACAGAATCAAATGAATTTGCATGACATTTTTAAAAAGTCTTTAATGAAAACTTTTTATATACACCAGAACACATTTTATAGAAATTAGTCAGGTAGTTTTAGCGAGAGATTGAGGGGTGATTTTTGAGAGATGGGAGGAGTAGAGGCCAAAGTAATATCCCTATGCATTAAGTTAGTTCCTAAATAAGCAATTATTTCCTAAATAATGTACTGTGGAAATCAGTCAAGCTGTTTTAGTTGTATTTACACACAAACGGAAAAACAGACCAACAGAAAAACGAAGGACAAAAATATTCAAGCGGGGTTATACGACATTTCATGCCTTGTCAATTAATTTAATATTTTATTAATATCAGATTTTGAAAGTTTTTCCATGTTTTTTAGCATTGAAAGCAATTACGACTTCTGTGAAGTAATTGCCTAAAATTAACAAAGTTTTCATTACTAAAAATGTGCTTTTCATAGATTTAAGTATAAATTTCTTGCTTATAATGCTTAATTTCTCAATATATCTCGTAAGTCAATGATGTAATACTTCTGACTTAAAAATTTAGCAATTTCGTTCATAAACAATAGACATCAGAAAAAAGTATTCGATGTTAGATCATGTTTTGTTTATTTAGTTGTTATTTTTTTTTTTAATTTGGGACATTTCCGCGTGGGGGTGTTGAAGTAGGAAATCCTGTTCACCTTCTATATCGTCCCCGAAACGCCAAGCCCCTGAGGGAAAAAGATCTTGACAATGATGTCACACTATTCAAAATCTACTGGAAGCTAAAATTTTCCATTTGTAAATTAAAAAATTTTAAAACCCGCCTATTAGACGAGAATAATGTTGGAAAAAAATAAACACTACAATGCCCAATTATTTGGCATAAATAAAATAAAAGTATTTAATTTAATGTAAGGATTTTAATAACATCGTGTATTATAATGATTTAAATTATTACTCATTTTTATTTTTTTTCAACCAATTTTCGCAACATATCCGAATTTTCCAAAGTGAGCCCGGAAAATAGATTATATATTTCATATAATCATATTTATTTAAATATGATTTAAATATTTATTTAAATTTAAATCGTGATTAATTTCAATACGATTATTTAGCTATTCATATGCATTTAAATTATTATATGTACTTATTATTAATGTATAGTAAGTAATATTCATTATAATTTAATTTTTATAATTAATAATGTTAATAATATTAAACTTATCAATTAGTAATTACATAATCTTAAATTAAGTAATAAAGCTAATAAAATTAAATCTACTATCACGAAACAGAACTTAACCGGAAAGTAATAATAAATAATTTCATTAATATCTAGAATGTTACACAATTAAAATACCCAAAGTTAATTGAAAAGCCAATTGCTCCAATTAATTGCTCCAATTAATGAGCGAAAAAGTATTAGACGTAAATTAACAAAATGTAAAAAAAAATCCATAAAAAATAAGTAATAAAAAAAAAAGAGTTATATAAAATAAGAAACAAAATAAAACAACGAAAAAATGAAAATAAAAGCTTTCAGAAATACACAACTTGAAAAGTAAACAGAAATTTCAATAATTATGAAATCGAATAAGACGCTATATCTTTTGGATTTAAAAATGTTCAATATCTCAATTTGCGCGTAACAAAATCTCATAGAAAAGAGTTAAGGCTGAATATTAATTCTCATTAACGAACAACAATGAATTTCTATGATAACTAACAATGCATTATAATTCATTTTTTAGTCTATTTTAAATTTGTGCGTTAAAAGTAATTGGATTTAGATAATTTACTATAAATATTTTGCAATTTATTCAATTTTTAGGTAATGCAAAATTGAAGAGACTTTTTGTTTGGAAAGCATTATCAATGTAAAGGTATTCTACTAAGGCCATGCAGGACTTTGGGAGCACAGGAAGTTTAGGCTTCTAACAATTCTCAACCAACAGGAATAGTTGAGATGGTCAGTCCGATACTCGCCTGCCTTTAACCTCCGAGTTAACAGTTAACAGAGAACTGGATGAACTGTAGAGTAACGTCTAGAGGAGAAACAGTGGAAACATTTCCAGGAATTGAACCCGGCTCCTCTAGTCCGCAGATCATGAACACAAACACTGAGCTACAGAACCCATAAATGTAAATGTGAATTGCTAAACTCTGAGAAAAATAATACAAAATAAAAAAAAAAAGAACTTGAATATTTCAAACTGTATTCAACTGTGATTTTAATTATTCAACAATGATATATTACTTTGTAATAACAAAATAAAATTCGATGTCTTTAATGGTTGATTCTTTGTATTACTTTCAGATTATTATAATTGTTGTAATGTTATTTGTTTAAACAATCCATGTAATACTGTTTTTCACGTAATCTTCCTTAGTTTCTTATTTAAATTCTTTTTTATTTCGTTACATTTTCATTGTAAGCTTCAAGAAGAAGAGACGATTTCTCTTCGAAAATTTGCGTTTTAATAAATGTATAAATATACTTTATTACATTTTTTTAAGTTGAGTATATTGATGCTTAATATTAAGACTTCCAAAAGAGAGGAAATTAGAAAGAAGTATGGTATAAGAACTTATAAAATGATATGTTTATTACAAACAAATGTACAATAGACGAAATCTGAATTCCAATTTCAATACTTATTAAAAATAAAGTGCTAATTTTTTTAGCTACTTTATGGAAAATGAGGCTTGTGCAATTACTATGTGGGTGTCGGTGAAATTTGTAATAGTAATCTTGATCTTGAAACATGACATACATATTTATGAACCAGAGACGTTCTAACTTTTGGTATTTAAAAAACTTAAATTTGGTGACAAAAAATTTCCATAGAGATGTATTAGATGAATTTTTTTCTAACAATGTACATTAATATACCATCATCTGCGCGTGAGTTGATATCATTAAAATGAATTGGATTTCGCAACTCAAGTAATGGCGGGCTTCATTAATTTTCAGGATATGGGCCATTTGAAGCTAGTTTTTGTATTCGACAGTTATTACAGTTCAGAAAGAGAAGTTTTCCTTTTGCCAATAAAAAAAGCCCGCGAAATTCCAAGAAAAAAAAAATAGGAGTCCCATTCTGTCAGGAAGTTCTTGTTTTCCAGTGAAATTTTTATCCCATTTCTTTTTTAAAAACTGTAAAATGGATGAATGTTAATGATTATTGATAGTTGTATCTCAAGACAAACTTGATTCTGAGCTGCAGTTTTTGTTAAGATTTTTTTATCCAAAAGGAAAAAAAAAATATTTAGGCCTACAATGTAAAAATATCAGTTAAAAAAAATAAGTTTATCATAAATTGTCGAAAGTAGGTCTTAGCAGACAGCTACTATCAAATCTTCTGTAGATATTGATTATGCATTGGTTGGAACAGCGGAAGAGATTGAAATCATACCGCGTATTATGTTAATTTGTCCATATTTTCTTTTTGTATAATGAGGAAGCTTTGTTTACAGAGGAAACGTAGAGCTTTGACACAAAAGATTTTTTGATTGGAAAAAGAAGTCAACTTAACGGTGAAATAGCAAATCTCAGTAGAAGAATATCAAATTTTAATTTGGGAATTCTTTTGGGTATTTACTGATTATTTCAGGAAAATGAATGTTAGGTCTTCAGCTAACATTTCTAAAGCACGTTTTTAGTTTACTGTCTGAAGAAACATCATAAACTTATTTATGATAAACTCATCAACGGTTTGCGTATACATACATACATACATACATATCCTTTCCCGTTCCACCAACTGTGGGTCTAGGAATTAACTAAGCCTCTCCACCTCTCCCTGTTCTTCCAAGCCTCTTCTCTGCGTATCTGTGGTCCAAATAGCTTTTTGACCAATGAATGGACCCTTTTCCTTATTTATAGAGAAAGGACTATCTGACTGTCTGTCTTTTGTATTTAAAAATTGATAAAGCCAGTCAAAATCAGAGCGGAACCTCCTTTACAAAAAAGACATGCAAATAAGTTGTTGCTTTTTTTTTTTTTTAATGCTGAAACTTCTTACATCTATAGCATAATGTTTCTTTTCAATTCAGTATACCGTTTATGTGGTGTCGTCACAACCTACGTCACAGTTCAAAAAAGCCCGTTGCTATGGCCCGTTGCTATGATTTTAGCATCGCGAATAGTTACGGCCAAGCCAGTGTTTATCGTGGTCTTTCTTTGAGAAAAAGATTCAAAAATTAATAAAAAATTTAGCGGAAAGCATTTTTAAGACTTTAAGAAAACCCACCTTTTTTTCCCCTTATTTTTCCGAATTTTAGGAGAAACATTAAGACGAAAAAAGCTGTATTTTTTGCATGTTTTTCAGGTTCGGACTGCCATAGGCCACATTGCGCCCGATTGCTAAGAGCTTCTGATTGGTTTACTCAAAAGCCACTCTCCAATAGTAAAGCACCGATCTGATGCACTGAGACTCTTTTCAGAAGTAGGATTGTAGAAGAATAAGTAATTTTATAAAACTTAAACAATCCATTGCTAATAATTTACTTTCATTCTACGGAAGTTACAAAATTTTGGAATTTTCAATTTATCATCGTCCACAAAGGTACCGAAGCTGTTAGGGCCGGATGAAAGTATGTGGCAACGGTTTTAGCTCAAAATCTGACGTTGAATAAAACCGATCCACATTTAATAAAGCCTGCTTCAGTATTTCATTTCAGAGTTTGAACTAGAGGCAATTGAGAATTATTGAATAAAAAAGAATTCAATTGAGAATTGAGAATTCTTTTCTTATTTGTATTTTCATAGCTTTCAGAAATGTCTTAAAACTTTAATTTATCTACAGTTGCACGCTCACAGAATGAGCGGCTGAAGTAAATAAATAGATAAACTAGTATATAAACAAACAAAAAAGCGTGCTTTCAAAGTAATTAAACAAATATTTATAAATTTACTAAATTAAATATTAATTAAAACATAAAATACGTTTTGAGCTAGTTGCCTTCTCCCTGAGACCAGACAAAACCAAAATTTAAAGAATACTTCTTTTACATTTTTTTAAAAATTTTTATTTGAAATTATATTTAAATTTAAAGACTCCTATAACAGGTGCTACGGATATGTTTGTTCGTTATATTTACATCTATATGAATGAAACAAAAAAAAAAAAAAAAGAGATTATATATATAGAAATGATATACGGTATATAGTGTTTCAGATATAATAATAGAAAATGTTTAATGTATAATGACACACACACACACACACACACACACACACACATATATATAGCTGAATAGCAATCTGAAATTTGAAAAATCCCAATACAAAATTCAGAATACTGTTTCTGTGAGAACAACAGCCAATTTTTACCCTTACGTCATCAGCGGCATCTAGCGAGAAATTTAGATACTAAAATTTTGTAAAACAAAAACGCAATATAAAGAGGTTTGCTCTTTTTTATTGTTATTCTTTTTTAAGTTTTTAATTTTGTATCTTTTTTCGTAATTTCTTTTATATTATATACTTTTTTTACTTTCTATACATAGTTTTAATATTAAAAAATTTAAATAAATAAAGAAATGAAAAATAAAAATAAAAATATAAAAAAATAAATAGATGACAGTCATCAGATCAAACTCAAAACTTTAATTAGGATTTAATTTTGAATTGTCATAAGATAACTTAAATGATTATAAATCAACAAATCCTATCTTGAAGAATTAAAATGATTAAATAAAATTATGAATATTTTTAACTTTATATTTTTCTCGCTAGATGCCGCTGATGACGTGAGGGTAAAAATTGGCTGTTATTCTCACAGAAACAGTATTCTGAATTTTGCATTGGGATTTTTCAAATTTCAGATTGCTGTCCGGCTGTAATTGTTTAGAAATATAAGTTAATTTTATTCTTATATTCTTTACGTTCTAAATTTCTAAATTGCAAATGATTAATTGAAATCTTTGCATTGCTAAACTCGAAGATATGGCTTCAAGTTTCGCCATCAGATATATAACTAACTCAACATTGCAAATTTTGCTCTTTTAATATTTTTAATAAATTCTGATAATTTTAAAATTAATTTAGCATTTGTAATTTTTAATTAGTTTCTTTTTGATAGTTTAAATTTAAAATGTGATAATTTAGCTATTATATTGGGTAATTTAATTTTAATTTTAAATTTAGATAATTTAGTTAATTTCAATAAGTAATGAAGAGGAGACACCACTCTTTATTGCTTCATTTTATATTTAGTTAATTTAGTCATAATTTAGTATATTTTTAAATTTTAAATTTTAGATAGTTTAGTTAATTTTGTTATTATATTTTAAATTTAATTTTTAATATTAATATTTAGGTAAATTTTAAATTTAATTTTGAAAGAGGAAGGTCTTAAAATGTTGCGTTTTAGTTTCTAAATTAATTCCAAATTTCGCCGCTGATGAAGTGGAGACAATTAAATTATATCTCCATGGAAACAGTGATTTGTTTTTTGATATTGGCATTTTGAAAGCAGTGATTTGTTTTTTTGATATTGGTAGTTTCAGATCACAGATCGCTGTCCGGCTTATTTATATATCTGATGGCCAAACTTGAAGCCATACCTTCGAGTTTAGCAACGCAAAGATATTTATATACAGGGTGTCACAAAATTCATAAGTAATATTCAAACCACGTGTAGAGGCATGACTCCTTAGCTTCCAGTGATTTTTTTTGCAATTATTGAATTTAGATATTTTTTTCACGAAAGTCTGATAACAAAAGTGAATTTCAAAGCTTATATTTCCATACTTAGTTTATTATTTAATTAAAATAAAATAAAAACCAATCAAATTTCACACATTTCTTAAGGTAATTTTATTACAATAATAAATAATAATAAGAAATAAATATTATCAATAAATAATAATAAAAAAAACCACAACTTAAAAAAATATCCAAATTCAATACTTGCAAAAAAAAAAAAAACACTGATCCTAATATGATGGCCACCCATTGTAAATGTAATTAAATTAATTAATTAATTCAACTACTGTAGTTGTAAATGTTTATACTACATACGTCAGTTTACAACCATTATTCCGATTTTTGTTTTTTCTCAATCTTGTTCGATTTTATTTTATTGTAAATAATTACCCAAATACTGCATAACACCGAATAAAATTGAAACAAACAAAAATAGCACTCCCAGATCAATGTGTGGGCTCGCCTGCAAAACATTTCTTATGGTGTGGCAAAGGATATGTTCTCTCGGAAAGGCTCACTTTAGGACCACCTAGGGCCGTAATAGGGCTTTCCGGACGTGGGTTCATTAGCAATATATTGATCCTTAACAATGCCCCTACACGTGGTTTGAATATTACACACGAATTTTGCAACACCCTGTAAATATTTATAAAGATACAAAGATATATAAAAGATTGCACGAAGGTTGTACTAAAGCTATACAAAAGGTGTATAAAAGGTTGACAAAGATATATAAAATAATGTCCTTAAGTTGTATTTGCATAAATAAAAATTTATATAGATATATATGCTTATTTCTCTTTCTTAAATTTATCTTAAAATTGCCACTTTCTGTAGTGAAGTTAAATGAATATTTTGCTTTTGTATTTTTGCTTTTAGATAGGTTTTTTTTTTTTTCATTGTTGTTAATTAACCATTTTATTAGGAATTTTAAAATTAACGGGACTAAAATTAGTAATATTACTTACTCTTAAATTATTAAGTAAAACAAAATTATAACATAAAAATATGTCAATTTTATTTTAAATTAAAATTAATGGGATTTTTAAAAGAAAATTGACATTTTTATGTTATATTTTTAATTTTGCTTATAATTTAAAAGTAATTTTATTAAGTTTGTATAATAATTAGTTTTATTGTTAAAATGTCATAGTCTTATGTTTAAAAAAAAAAAAAAAAAAAAAAAAAACTTTTTTTTATAAAAAAAAAATAAAAAAATAAATTAACTTCATATTTTGATGTACTACATTACCAGCACCTACTTACAGGTAATTGTTATTTCATTGTAATAAAATACAATAAAAAGAAGAAAAATTCCCAGTGTCTGTACAAACAAAATGACACCATTCAATAACTAGATAGAATTCGCTGCAGGCAATCAATTGAAAATAGGAATAATTCGTTTTTACGATGAACTAAACTATTCTAGACCTGCAAGATGACAAAACCTGCCTTTCCACTTTCCTTTCATCCATTTCTTTTTTTTCTTTCCCCAATTCACGATATGAATTTTAGGGGTCGCTTAATAAGGACAGGAAACAAGAAGAGGAAAAGAGGTCAACTAAGAATTCTCATTTCGTTTTTCTTCTTCGAATTGATTGAGAATATTTAGATCCAATGAAGACAGAAGGAGATTATTTAGCAGGTCGCTATTGATTCAACCTCAATGCATATAAAGTTCGTAGAGTTCTAGAAGATTCCATGAAATAAATTTCGAACAAGTCTTAATGAACAACCAAAAACCCTGAATAGACAAGAGAAGATAATTTCTATAGTGTTTCTATAGGAGAATTAACGTTTGGTTATAGGTGGCGCTGATCTCCCTCCCCCCTGCTTTTTTTCCTACTTTTTCAATAGAAAAGTGAGGCTTATCAATGCAGTTACTGTCCTCCAAATGAAAGTTGGCCGGCGGAAGTTTGAACTGCGCAGCCGCTCCGGTAGCTGATCAATTATGTTTTCCTGTCACAATGGACGCAGTCGTCTGTTTTCACTGAGAAAGACATGTTGATAACGCCAAATTAAAACTTCTCTCGACTATTTAGCGTTTTTTCAATACCAGTTGCTAACAATAAGTATTTATATAAATAAATAAATATATATTATTTATAAATACAATGCTCTTTTGCAAAGTAACAAGCGATTACCGTAATGGCGGCGTCCTGTCATAAAATCATACGGAAGTGCCTGACCAGACTAATCGATCATACTTGCGCAGATCTCACAAAAACAGGGCGGCCATCTCATTTGGAGGACAATAGTCTGTGTGTGTGTGTGTGTGTGTGTGCGTGCTCTCCTTAATAACTTTTGAACCTCTGGACGGATCTTCTTGAAACATGGTCTGCATATTCGAGGACTAGGGACGATTTAACTTTTCTATTTGAAATCTTTATCCAAATGATCCTCGTCGAGATATTAGCGCGAGAAAGACAAAAATTCCCACTGAAAAAGCATTGGAATCTAAACAATGGATTTCTATCCCATTTCTGTTATTAACTCATTTTCTTAAACAATGGGAATTAATCCGTTGCGCGTGGATTTAATAGGATTAAAAGTAATCTATTTAAACAATTTCGTGAGCCCGTTAGCCAAGTGGTAAAACGCTTGATTTAGGCCTGGAAGAATCGGATTCAATCTCTGATCCACGGCGAGGGTAGGGAATTTTGCTACGTTGAGTTCTCTTTTAAAAGGGTCGTAGGGACCATCCAACTGTCTGAAGTTATTGGTTTCTCTCCCGGAGGCGGGAGGGTGTCGGGTTGATCACCCAACCTCAACCCGTTGAGACCCAAGGACCTACATCTCAATAACTGTCACTATTTTACGTGCACTTAACATTATTAAATCCACTAATGAGATCTATGCACTTGGTTCTCTTCGTAAAACTTTAATACACATTAAAATAAAATGAATGACCGACAGAGAGCCTACAAGAAGCAGTTGTTATGAAGCAAGGTTTCTGGTTAGACCGCCAGGTGATCCAAGTGTACGATTGCTATGTCATGAAGATATTTGCAGATCACAAGCCACCAATGAATGTAAAACTGTTTTTGATTAATTTTGTTTGACTGTCTACAAATATCCGGACATTTGTATCAGTTGTATCGCATGAAGAAGCCTACTCTCGTAGCGGAAACTAGTCCGATTTTGTATTTACTTTAATGTGTATTAAAGTTTTATGAAGAGAACCAAGTGCATAGGCTTCATTAGTGGATTTGACTTACATCTCAAGTGAATTATCGGATACTGGGAGAAAATTATCGCAGAATCCAACAGGTTTGCTGGTTTAATAATAAATAAGAAAAAACAAGAAAAACATCAAAAGAAACAATAATTTAACGCCATTGTGTAATTCATAAAAAAACTTGAAATAAACCATAAATGAATAAATATGCTTTCGCTCAGTCTAGCGTAGTGGCAAGGGTAAATTCTGCTGATGATTCCTCATAAGGATGAAACACTGTCCAGAATTTCCGTTGATGTTGGCTCTGGGCCGAAAGCATATTTATTGTCCATTTTTCTAGTTTTTATGAATTCCTTGAACATGAAATAATTGCTTTCTAAAGAATTTGTTTGATTTTTGAAAAAAATAGTTTTAGAAGATGCCTTTGTTTCACCTTCATCAGATGAACAAGAAAATGGACCAAAATAGCCAACTTCTAAGAGAAAGAAAATTGTCCTCTCATTGAGTGCTCCTAAATTTTTATTCCTTAAATTAGCTTACGTTGTGGTCCATTGGCATCTGAAGAAGAAAGATGAATGCTTAGTCTGAAACTGTAATTTTTAAAGTATTTATAAAGGCTTTAAAAGGATTTAATGTATAAATATACTTTTTTACTACTTAGGATCAGTTTTTTAAAGTTTAATTAGTAGTGTTTGCCACTTATTTCTGTATAGGGAAAATTATTGATATATTTACACTCAAACGGTCGTAACCAAATTACTTATTTCTTATAATGCATTTGCATATAAAAGAAATTGAGAATCTAAAATGAAATTATAGGTTTCATTATAATTTCCAAAGGCGTATTTAATGCTAATCTATGTGAAGTCATCAATAATAGACACGAACTCTGTCATGGATTCAAGTCATATATCACGATGTGGTCACTTTCCGCCAGAGGGCGTTACCTACTTCCTTCCTCTGTTTTGAATTAAGAAAATAGTTGCTCTTTATTCAAGTGCAGGTCATTTTATCATCTAGAAATATTAGGAAGTAAATCTGCTTAATTAAATCTTTATTTCGTACGTAAGTTCAGCAGGTAAAAGCATTTTAAAAAGTATTTGTAAAAATTTAGTGACAGCGCTACCCACAAAGAAATGTAGCTTTCATTCAGATCGGAATGAAAGTCCGTATTTTTTTTTTTACAAACACGACAATTTTGATGTAATTACACTTAAAATTCCTACAAATTTGAAGTTTTCTTTTTATTAAAATCTATCCATGATAAATCAAAATCCATTTTAAAAATTAAAACTAGAATGTTTTCACATTTATTTTACACAAATTTTGCGCTATATTATTCAAAATGTAATAAATTGTAATAAGTTGAATTTCTAGTATGGGGGAGGGGGCTATCTGTACTTTAAAATGTTTGATTTTTTTTTTTCAGATCCCCATAAAAACTTTTAATTAATATAATAATCTATTATTTTAATAATTAATTTGAATTTAAGTTGTTGGGTCTGGTAGTCCAGTGGTTTAGGAGATACATTGCGGAATGGAGGAGCCCCTGGTTCAATTCCCGGCGGTGGTATTCCCATGGTTATTTCTCCTCCAGACAGACCCTAAGGTTCACCCAGCCCTCTGTCAAATGGGTACCTGTTTTTTTTAACTAGGGAGTTGAATGCGGGCGAGCGTCGGACTGACCATCCGACTTCAACTGATCCCATTGGTCAAGAATCTCTGGGAACCTTTCGAGCACCCCAGGACCTGCGGTAAGTTTAACTTTAATGTTAAACTATTAAAATGATATTCCTTTGTAAAACGTGGACAATACTAAAAACTTTTGCACACATGATAAAAATTCAAAAGTATTAATTCAGGTATCTTCAGCTTCAGCAGTCGTACCGGGTCCTTGTTTAAGTATTTTTTTTTTTTATCTTTTCTTAATTTTTAGATATTGTTTAATACTTTTGAATTTTTATCATGTGTTCAAAAATTTCTAGTATTGTCCACGTTTTAGAAAAGATTCTTTCAACCCGCACACGTTAAAAATACAAAATAATATTCCCTTAAAAATTACATTATTATTAAAAATGGAATATTTATTATATTATATTAATTATTAATATTCCATGAAGGTAAACTAAGATAACAATAAATAACTTATTAAATTGAATTCTATTTAAAACAAATTAATTAGATGCATGAGTATTACGAGTATTTATTCGTTATAATATTATCAATTTCGTAAACAGTAATTATAATGATACATTATAATATTTAATATATACAGAATCATATTTTAGATCCATTACGTGTTGGTTGTATTTTGTGATTATAATGTATACGAATATATCATAAATTAATTTTCTTATATATTATTTACAGTTGATTATTATTTTTCTAAAAGGAGCGTTGTTGATACTATAATTATAATTGGCTTAATATGCGAGTTTGTGATTAGTTGTTTATTACATTAATGAATGTTAGAAATCGCTTCGCTTTCTTTTTGTAGACAAGTTACTTAAATGATGTCACATATCCTTCCGCCTCCTAACTTTGAACTGCTCTAAAATTTCCTATCTCGTGATTGGCGGAAAACAAATTCAAAATTTCATTAGGTAAAGAAATAGAAACAGAGAAACAGATTGACAAATCACTAGTTGAAAAAAATGCAAGCATTTAAATATTCAAGATGTTGCAAAATTCACAGATAGCAGCTCTACTTTTCAGCTTTAAATTGGAACTATTTGGTTTGCGGTATTACACAGAGTAGTGAATTTCTACAAGTACTTATTGAAACGAATTGTAAACGTACTGAATAACTTGTTGAAGTTCAAATCATCTATTGTAGTTTCACGCTGTATATTAACATGAGTACAGAATACAACAAAATAAATTAACACTTATAAGTATTAAGTATTTAAATAGTGAAATATTACTGTACAATGCTAAATTTCTTAATCGTTAATAAAATAATATAACAATAGCAATATGCTTAAACAATTTTCAAAAAAAATACCATTTTTACACATGTATGTATCTATGCATATAAGTATGTATGCATGTTTGTAAGAATATTTGAAAGTGTAGTTTATTGAAAAACATACAAAATCAACTATTTTTAATAGAATAATGAGTGTAATTGTATATAAACTTAGTAACAGTAAATTAAAGTAAAAATTGATGCAAGATTTTTAAGCTTTTTGCTTTGATTCCTTTTATTTTTACTTAGTAATAAGTGTAAATGGTTGAAAGTAATTCATATCTGTTTTCAGAGCTTTTGCGTTAACACTAGGTCAGGTTTGGAAGTGAAATTATTCATTTTCCCTTGTCCTTTTTTTTACCTCCCCAGGTATTTCTACTTCCACTTTGTTTGGAAGTGGGTTTGGTTCCTGATTATTACAAGTGGAAACCTGCTTTTTTTTTTCTGTGTGTTTTTCCTCAGTTCGGCCGTTGCACCATCTGCTATCAAGTCATCGGCTTCCCCAAGTACTTATTATGTAAGAACTATTGCGGGAGGTATCACTTACCCCTTCCCGCTAATACGTTGAAAATATACTTCAGCTTCTGTCTTGTTTATCTACTTCGAGACCGTCTAATTACATTACATAACTGGATGGGAATTTTCCTATAAAATAACCTGCAATTACCGTTCACAAAAACAGATAAATGTAGATTTAAAACCAATTATTATTCGTAAACTGCCATCAAAATTTATTGCTTTTTATTTACTTTATTTTTTTTAGTAGTTTTTATTTGTTGATGCGGAAAATATGGTAATGTATTTTAGGATTTTACTCTCCAAATTTCTGAGAATCTATTTCAGTTTTTATTGTACCAATCTCTGATTGTTTGGCTAGACCGAGAAGCGGGAAATAATAGTAGAATTGAACTTCCATGATAAAAAGGTATCGTCTTGGTATCGATACCTTAAGATCAAAAAGTTCTTGAAACAATACAATGTCTCCTTTCCTTACAATACTGCTTTTTATATATGTATTTTTCTTTCGTTGTTATAGATCGAAAAGCATACCTTACTTCTAAATACCAAATATTCTGTTAAAAAAAAAAGTTAAAGCTTTCCCCAAACAGGTCATACAGGCTCACGGGTGCGTGGGAGGTTAGGCTCCCGACGTTTCTTGACCAACGGGACTAGTAGAAGATCGGATGGTCAGCCCGACGCCCGCCCGCCTTTAACTCCCGGGAAAGAAACGCGGTTCCCATTCTACAGAGGGCTGGGTAGACCCTAGGACCCGTTTGGAGGAGGATTGAGGGGGGAAAAATTCCCGCCCTCCGTCGAGGCTGGGAATCGAACACGTCACCTCCAACCCGCAGCCAAGCGCCCTTACCCACTCGGCTACCGGGCCCACACAAATATTCTGTATAATAATTAAATTTAAAATAAATGTTTTAATGCCTGTTCTATGTTAGTGTCTTTTAGTACAATACTGTATTAGTTGGTTGAATACAGAGCAGTATTTGGGTTCTTTACTCTGCTATACTGCCATAGGTACAGTAAGCAACATATTCCTAACTATGGAAAACAAGATGAACTCCAGAGAAAGATTTTCTTTAATTGTATCACAGAAGCAAGTTTATTTAGTTTTATTTTGAACTGCCAGTTACAAACTAAGTACTACACAGAGCAGTTTATAATAAAATACATAAATACTTCTAAATCCGCTCTACAGGATGGTGCAAAGTCTCCGTACATAGGAAAATCGATAGCTTTTTATTTTCCAACAAATCTGTACCGCAACTGGTGCGCGGGAGGTATAGGTTCCCAGCGATTCTCGATCAACGTTTGAGGTCGGATGGTCAGTCCGACGCCCGCCCGCACGCCTTTAACTCCCGAGTAAGAATACCAGTATCCATTTGACAGAGGGCTGAGTGAACCCTAGGATCCGTCTGGAGGAGAAATAACCGCGGAATAATCCATGACCGCCGCAGAAAATCAGACAAAGGCAAAAGGGTAAATAAGAAAAAAAATATTAATCCCCAAGTATGGAGGATTTTCGACTATACCTAACCCCCGAACAACACTGTACTTGAAGAACACGAGTTTCGAAGAACACGGATCCTTTCCCTCGAATTACACGGTTTCAAGCTACACGATTTTCGAGTAATTCTTTTGAAAAGAATAAAATACATATATTATTTGATATAAAATGACATTAGTTAAAAATTTAGAGTAATATTCTCAGCAATTACGTCAGCGATTAATGAAGTTTTAACCTTTTTAATACTTTTAGTATTTTAGAATTATATTTATCCCAATTAAAAAATTAATTTGAATTATGTAATACAAGATTTCTTAGAAGTGTTTACCAAAAGGAATTCAAAAAATAAAAATATTTAGTTTTATATTTAACAAAAAAAAAAAAAAAAAAAAAAAA
>JAFIDM010000007.1:12902947-12940789 GCA_023159025.1 Thereuonema tuberculata | reverse complement strand
ATACAGGTATACAGTATATATCTGACAAGAGTAGAATGATAAGTTTTAATTATCTGCGTATTAAATAGCGTAAAAAAAAAAAAAAAAAAAAAAAAAAAAATTGTCTCTACAAAGTCTTGAAATACAAAAAATTAAGTATCACAATATATGATATTTATGATATTGATTTACATTTTTGTGAATGGGGGTGTAATGATACAGCGGAGGTAATATATTTTTTTTTTTATAACAATAAGCACACACGCAGACACTTGAGTATATGTCAATAAATTTTATTGAAATATAAAATAGTAGAAGTATGATTCTAAATATAGTAAATGTCCTTGTATTGAAACAAGAGTAATTATGATTAATGAGTCAATAAAGTTCTGCAAGTCAGTAACAGCAAAGTTCTCTTCGAATTGAAATCTTCCTGCAATAATTTTGCTTTTCCTTATCACCTTATAATATCGAATTATCGTCCCGATAATTCACACAGCAAATAATAATAACTTTGTCAATTCGACAAAAGTAATTCTTGAGTAAATAATAATAAATTGAAGCACTAACAGTTACTATAATTTCTAGTGGTTGAATAATAACGAAGCACTGATATCACTAAAATATTTCCAATATTAAATAATATATATTTCTCTTCAATATATATAAGATGCACTTTCTTCAATATGCAAAAATATTCGAACTGAATATCTAATTAACATCGATGCACTGAAATAGTTTATTTCCTTACTTTCACAATAATAAACTTCAATTATTGCAATTACGCTTCTCGAAATAATTAAGTTCAAATTCACTTCTCTGTTTAACCACACTGTTCCGTCTTGCGCTAATGAACTGTTCTATCAAATTAATTGAATCTCTACTCTGTTTTCTTGATTCGCTCTTCGCACTAATAGTAAAGTAAATTCTACTCACAGTTTTGAAGTTCACACTCAATACTCGGCGATAGCGGTCCAGTTGCACTTTCTTGTATTTTGGAATCCATATCCATCCATTCAAATTGCGCTCACTTCCTCGCTGATTTTCCATTCGATCCTTCTCTTCCCGTGATGCATTATGTTTCTTCGGGTTGGCGAATGACGTTGATTGCTGACGCTGTTTAGACCGTTCCACTTCGTCATCTCGTGGGGGGTCTTAAAGGGAACATAGATTCTGACAACTTACTTTAATTTTACTTTTACACGCACTGCGCAGAACGCTGCAGCGCCTCCACTTTTGTAGCATAAATTGGCGACGTTATAATTATTCAGAATTATTTAATTATTCACCTTTAAATATTATAAGATTATATTCCAGCACATATCTTTAATAATTCAAGTAATAATATTTAGTTAAGTTCTACAATTTTTATAATATTATCATGATTTATTTATTGATTAAATTTGTTGTTATGTTATTTTATATATGATTTATTTTTGATTTTTTTATATTTATTTTTAATTATTTAAAAACAGTGAAATAACTATTTATAATTTGGATATTTCTAGAAGTTTCCCGAAGCAGGGAATTCTCGAAAATTCCTTGAAGCGACATCTGGTGAGTAATTTTCCATATAAACTTCGGGAGTTTTCCCGAGGTTCCACAGTGAAAGCAGGATGCGGGAACGTTTGTAGTCAGTAAAGTTCATCAGAGTGAATAAAATTTATTTCATTGAAGTTTATGCAGTTTCTGTTTATTTATTTCAACAAATACGTGATAATCTCAAATATTTAGAAGTATTTACAAGTTGTATTTAAGGATATATTATCAGGTTGTAAAGAAAGTTCACGGAAAATTCTAATGTGTTAGGAACGTAATATACTGCTAGCAGTCTATGACGTAAACTTCCCAAGTGCTGTGCGCGAGAGATAAGGATATTCATATAAACTGATGAAATAAGTAACCCATGCTTTGTCTGACCAGAATATGCTGCAATGCTACTCCATTGCCGTTGCTCTGAATGAACGGGAAAGAATGGGAAAAAATGTTTTTTTTTTTTTTTTGCATCGGTTGGTCATGAGTAACGAAAAGTGGATAATAAGCGTGAATGACGCTAAGGCACTCCTGCATGGAAAGAAAGTGTTGGATCCCTGAGTTGTTGGTGGGATTGTCGCTGCGTGATACACTATGACCTGTTACCACTAATCAAAGCCATCACAGACGATATCTACATCTACCAGTTGGAAACTCTCCATGCTGCAATGCGTTACTTAATCGATATGAGGTAGTGTTCCATCCGGTTAACGCACTTCCACATATCGCTTTATGGTCACAGCAAGAATTACAGGAGCTTGGATGGGAAATATTGTCTCACCCACCGTATTCCCCAGACCTCGCCCCATCCGACTTTCATCTCTTCCAGTCTTGGTTAAGTTTTCTTGCTGGAAAGAACTTTGCTAACGACGACGAGATGAAACGATGCCTTGATGACTTTTTCGACTCCCGAAGGCCGAACTTCTATCGAAATGGCATATTTCAACTCCTAGAGCAGTAGAACAACATTATCAGCTCCAATGGTGACCATCTCAACCATTAGATACAGTGTTGTGAAACGAATGTCCCGGTTTGTACCGGATGCTCTCAATTTTCCGGGGACAGACCAACAAATGAGAAAAATTCTCAAGAGGAATAATAAGACTTCGCTCGGTAATTATGATGTCTATCTATTTACATGTATATACGTACATAGCTTTTCGTACATGATTTATACACATGACTGCTGATGTTCTGAAAACTGACAGGGGTAAAAACGGTAGCACCTTTGCGAAGAAATCTGTGCAACAAAACGATAAAAACAAATAAGAATGTCCTTTGAGTCGAGCTGGGACTCTGGGACGGCCGTTTCGAGCTTATTGGGCTCTTCTCAGCCAAAGCTAATCAGCCAGTGCAAGACTCAAAAGGCGAATTGGAATTCATGATGTAGACAGTGACCCCCTTAATAACTAAAAGCAAGAAAATAAAAACACAAGAACAAAATGAGGAATCCAAATCATTGGGCAGCACTCAGGCTACCACAAAAGGTATTTAACTCAAAAAAGGAAAAATAAATAAATTAATAAATAAATAAATAAATAAATAACAAACCCTCTAATGGATAAAAGAAACGCAATTAATTCAAATAAGATGGATTCCATATTTTGTTCTTGTTTTTTATTTTCTTGCTTTTAGTCTTTGAGGGGTCACTGTCAACATCATGAAAATGAATAAAAAAATGAAAAAAAAAATTACGAAAAACAAAACAAAACAAACAATAAAGTTTACAGTAAAACAGAATAATGTCATGATACATAACGTAGTATGCTTTCAGATCGTTTTGGGAGCATCATTCACATATATTAATCTCTATTCTTCAAAATTAATGATTTAAAACAGTTTTAGGATAGAAATTTTTGAAATTAATCTTACTTTTTTCTTCGGTGTAGAAATTGAAGTTTCTTAATAATTGATTTAACATTTTTTAAATTTTCATCTATTTCATCTATTTCATTTAATAATGTGAATCCTAATATTGTGCATTTCGTTTTTAAAATTAAAGGAATTAAATAGTTTTATAAAGTCAATACAAAAATTTACAAATTTTTTTGGTTATTTCTTATTCCTTATGAAAAATTTGCGAAACAAGTTGAAATTCTTATGCTTTGTTTTGGTATTTATTTTGAAGTTTTAATTTAATTAATAAATGTATTAATAAGCTTTGTAAAAATGGCAGAATTATTATTAGTAGTAGTATATAAAATTAAAGATATGGTTTAAAATTATGGTTATGGTCTATGGTAAAGTTATTGTTTAAAATAGGAAGTTATTAGAGAGTATATAAATTCCTACAAATTTAAACCATAACTTAATTTTATATTCTACTTACTTAATCTAAATTGCAATTGCGCTTTTTCCTTTTCAATAATACAGTAGATTAAACTTTTTTCCAACTTCTGTCTCTGTAAATAGTGTTCTAAAATTTCTTAGATATCTTAATATTGCTTAGGTTTGAAGTAAAATTTAGCTCAAGTTATACTAAAAAGAAAAAAAAAACTGCTATGTAAACCGCAGCATTTATTATACAACAGCTTTTGAGCGACCCATTTTGGAGCTATTGTAATAGCGACCAAAATCGGTAGCTACTGCGTTTGTCCTATCTGTCCATCCGTGTCTGTCCACCCTTAACAACTCCCGAACGGAAAGTCGGATCGACAAACGGTTTTCATCATCGTATTCAGCGGCCCAAAAACTGCAGAAATGGGATATTTTCAGGGGTGAACGCCCCCTCCCCCACGTTCAAGATAAATGGCATTGTTCTCAAAGCACCCCCCCCTAAAAACTCCCGAAAAAAAGGTCCCATCGACCAACGGATTTCACCTTCGTGTTCAGGGGCGCAAACAACGTACGGATAGGATATTTTCAGGGGCCAACCCCCCCACCCCCCCATTTACGAGATATTTGGCATTGTTTTCATTGTATTTTCGCTAATCGCTTAAATGTTAGAAATGACCATCTCATTTCAGTTCTCAGCTGTAAGATTTCGTATTCACGTACTGAATGTTGTCAGTTCAAATCACTATATCTTACTTTTTTGTTTTTCTCTTAATCTTTTTTTCTCAATGTTCGCGCATTTTTTTTCTTCTTATTTTCCTAACTTTTTTTTATGTTTTCCTTACGTTAAGGTACTTCCTTTATTATTATTATTATTATTTTTTATTATTATTATTATGGGCAGCTCTTAAATTTATGCTTTAGCACAAAATTACAATCACTTGTTTAGGGTTTCTCCTTGTTCTAGTGCATTTATTAGGTGACAGGCTCTTGTGCGCTGACGCCATCTAGGGATTCTTTATGAAGACACGTTGTAATTCATTTCTCTCGCTCTGTGAGTTACAAAATAAGAAAAGGAATACAACGTCTCAACAAACTTAGTCATTCTCTTTTGCCACTCTTTCAGGCGTATTCAAACGTAAAGAAACATGTTTGAAACATACAGAAGCTCATGATAATGTTCTTCATCAATCTTCTTTACTCCTTAAGTAACGACATTTCGAATAACTTAACCAATTATTCTTCATAAGGTTGAAAAAAGACAAATTATTTCTTACTACAGGATTATATTGGAATAAAGTAAACAACCATTAACAATTAAACTATAATTAAGAAATGTTAAACATTACACAAAATATAAATCGAAATAATAGGCATGAGATGGTATACGTTTTACAATATAAGTATTAATTGACAATTAGTGTCATACGTTTACAATATGAACAATCAGAAATGTTTAATATTCTACAAAACATTCCAATGTAATCCTGTAGGAAGAAATAATTTATTTCTTTTTTTTAACCCGATGAAAATTAACCGGTTAGGTTATTCGAAATATCGTTATTTAAGGAGTAAAGAAGATTGGCGAAGAACGTTGTCGTGACGTTCTGTATATTATCGTAATAGATAAGAATATTTAATTATGTTTGAAACATGTTTTTAGGAACCCACTGGACTATTTTAAATGAAACTTGATATCCTTGCTTTTCGAAAAAATATTAAAATTTCTAAGAAATCTTGACTGTGATGACGATGTCTTTCCACTTTTCGACCTTCAAGTTTCCTAAAGCTATTACACACATTTTATCACCAGGCCCGTGGCCAGAATTTGCTTTCAGGGAGGACATATTTTTAGAAAAAGTGCCGTTTGTAAGAAAAGCACCACTCTCTATCTCTCCGTGGAAGTCGTAATAGGCGACAATTTTACATTGATTTGACTATTTCCTTTAAACTCGGAAAGAGATTTTTCCTTTGGAAGATGTTAAACATATGACTCCTCAAGACTAAAGAAAAACAAAGCAAATAAATGTTGAATGCAAACACTTGGGCGTTGCAATTCAACGCCTCAAAAGGAATTTGTCCACCAATGAAAGAAAAAGAAAAAGATAAAAATAAGAAAAACAAAACCTTCGTAAGGGTGAAAGAAAAGCAAAAAGAAATTAATCATTTTGATACAAATGCCTTTTAGGTAAATCTGAGACCCTGAGACGGCCGTTTCAAGCTTCTTGAGCTTTCGTCAGCGAGGGCTACTCAGCCAGTGGAAAACCCCAAGAAAGCGTACGGGGGGGAAGAGTAATCAGGTGTTAAGCATAATTGTTTACTCCTTTTGGGGTTTTGCATTGGCTGAATCGCTCTGGCTGACAAGAGCCCAAGAAACTCGAAACGGCCGTCTCAGGGTCTCAACTTAACCCAAAAGGCATTTATTTCAAAAAGATTGCTCTTTTGTTTAGATTCCGGAAGGAGTTTCAGCCCCTCGAGCCCCCCTCTCTGGCTACGTGCCTGCACCAGGCATTAATTCTGTTTTATACTAAAGTCCTTTGAAAATAATTAATAAATAAATAAATAAATAAATAAATAAATAAATAAATAAATAAATAAATAAATAAATGGAGGCGGAATTGTGACCCGTCAGATGTCATTGTGGCAAACTAAAATATTTTCTTTGAAATTAATTTATTTATTTAATTATATATTTATTGCCAAATGAATATGGAATTGTCGAAATTACTTTTTTGACTGTTTTCAATGACCTATTTTGGTTGAATTTAATTCTTTTTAATTTTTAATTTAAGCATATAAAACTGAGCAATTCTTACAGACTTCATAAGAAATTTGATTTTTTTTTCATAAAATTATTGGCATTGTAAGGGATTGATTATTGCAGTGAAGCCCACATCCATTTGGGGTTGCTTTTCCTAATCGGAATCTAACTTTTCGTTAAGTCCTCTAATGTGATTTTGAGAGGTGTTTCTAGACTTTTAGAAGAACTATTGGAGAGAGTTAACATCCCAAAAGTACTATTAATCCTTTGATTGGTAAATGAGTTAAAGGAAACATGCAGTTCAGAATCGCTAGGAATTACAGTAGGCTCCCTCTTAACAGGCCCGGGATTTAACCGGCCGCCCACCTGCTGCACTGCGACTCACGCAGTTTCAATCACAGATTTCTTTAAATAATTGTTTTTCCTTAAATGTACAGTAATATACAGGGTGGCCAGAAAGTTCCCGTACCCCTTAATTGGTAGTTATTGGTTTACGTGTCGATTTCACAAAAGATTGATGAATCGAATGAATCGAAGCAACGACTAAGTTACAAGTTTCTAATCGTGTCTTCCTTCTTCCACTCCGAGGCCTATCTTTAAACACTGCCTAAAGCAAAAGCACGCGTCTCCCAATTGAGCATTGTCGCTTTTCGAAGCGAGGCCTTATTAAATCTTTCCTGTAATGCTCCAATGGACCACTTGAGGATAGGCGGGGCTTCGTAGTTCCAAAATATCCCACCACGCTACTGCTTCGCATGTGGGATAAACAAAGCCATGTGCTTCATTTTAACCTTAATAGATATGGAGACTGAACTAAAAGATTTGATTTGGATGCAACGATTGTAAGCCTTCCAAAATCTTCAGATTAGATATAGAGTTGATTATCGCCTATTGAAGAAGGCGACAGCAATATATTTTCAAAGAAGGATATAATTTAATGGACCACTTGAGGATAGGCGGGGCTTCGTAGTTACAACATATCCCACCAGGCTACTGCTTCGCATATGGGATAAACAAAGCCACGTGCTTTGTTTTAACCGGTTTAGATACAGAAGAAATATTATATTAAAGAAGGATATTCCAAGCGTTTTTACAGAATTATTACAGTACTGGATCTGCACAGTATTGAACCATAGTCTTGAAATATCAAATATCGACGATTTTTCAAGTAATTCAAACAAAGTTATATGTTTGTTTATCCCATTAGCTCTCACCGCATGTGGGATACACGTCATACGTGACGTCGATAGGGGCGTAAACCTCAAGTGGTCCATTAGTTGTCTCATTGTCTGTCCTGCGTATTGTCGTTCGTGCACCCACTTACGACTAACAGCTCCTAATAGTGTGACTATTACTGCTTACGTCTATTACTGGCTGAATACTGCAATCTGATTGACTGTAATCTGATTGACTGCAATCTTCATACCATTCCTAAATCAATAATACCACCTGCATTCCAACACGAACACCTGCATTCTAGTGCCACCTGCATTCTAATGTCAAAAATTGACATTCAATACTAAATATTTACATTTATTGCTATTAAAGGGGTACCGGAACCTCCCGGCCACCCTGTACAATCTTCTTTTATTAAATGTCTGTGTTTGTTTCTTAAATTTATACCTAGGACGAAAGAACGTTTTGTTTTTGTTATTGTGATGTTATTCGCTTGTGACATCTGTTTACCATAACTTGTGCATACTGTAAGTATATAATTTTTTATTTTAAAATTTTTTTTGTAAAATTAAATAATTTTTGTCTCTTTTATTGACCTTTTCCATATAATTAAACAGTTAAAGTACTTTAATTCAGTTAAAAGCTAATTTAAATGTATTTTCGATTTAACCGGCCATTTTGCCAACTGGCCTAGGTTCCGGTCCAAGCTGAACGGTTAACAGAGATTCTACTGAACGTCAAAGTTTCAAATTATAAATTTTATTTCATTTGAATGAATTTTTAGTGAATTAGCAATGATTCTTTTTGTTGAATATATTATATTCTTTTGCATAAAAATTTAAATTTGTTTAATAGTTCAAAGATGTACTAATAAGTTTAACCAGTGTGCATGCTTCATCTGCACATGTTCAGCACACGTAAAACGTTTCTTAATTATATTAATTTTGTAAAATTGTAAATTCAGATTAAGCAATTCTTTCTTATTAGTTGCCAAATAAGTTTCATTCAAAATTATTAAATGCACATATTGTAAAATTTGATGTTTTAATTTTTACTTATGGTATTTTATATTAAGAATTAAGTTATTGTAAATTACTGATTATATTTTTGTAACTAAGAAAAGAACGGCTCATAGGGTTTAGGATGTGTTTGCTCCTAAGACTAAAAGAATGAAAGTTTGTAAAAAGTAAGTAAATAAATAAATAATAACTGTATTGAAAACCTTTTCAATTCAAATCTGTAGGTATCCTAGGACATCGCCGTTTCGTGGTTACTTTTTTTTTTTTTTTCGTAGAATGAGATATGGATACATCAAAAATACGAGTGTTTGCAGTTAGAAATAGAAGCACCTTAGCATTTATTGAAGCGGAATCTTGCAGGTGAAGCGCAGTAATAACAAACCGTAGAAAAGAATGGAAATTAATGTTACAAAATTCTGTCCATGAGTCAAACATTGTGAAGCATTAAATATATAAAAATAATAACACAGTCATTGTTGTTTAAAGATATAATTTCATAAATATGAAAAATAAAAATAAATCCGCTATGGAGGTACCGGGGGTCGAACCCGGGGCCTTTCACATGCGAAGCGAACGCTCTACCACTGAGCTACACCCCCGCAGCTGACAGTAATGCGCTCTTCTTCCCAATTGAAGTTGGTCTCTGGTGAAACGACATGCGCATTCCCCATTTCATTTATTGATTTTTCCAATCTCGCAGTCGGTTCCAAACACGGCATCTTAACACAGCAGTGATCCAATGAGATCCCGTGAAGAGACGATGCAAAGACACGATCGGAATTTAAACAACACACATTTTAAATACAGCTTACATTTAGGTTAGGATTATATCAATGAATAGTAATGAAAGAGAAGTATAAATCACTCGAAGTTTATTTATTTCAACTGAATTTTATTATATAAAAGCGTTATTCTGTCTGTCATTGTCATAAGACTTTACGTTTTTCCAATTTTGTGACCAAACTATAAGAGATAGATTGGTCATGTAAATGGATAAAATGTAGAGCTTTTTAAGACAAACAAAATGCTATAAAAATCTTTCGAAAAAAGTTTTTGGTTTCCAAGATGGCGCCTTTTAAAGGGTCAAATTTTGACTTTTTCTCAATTTAAACGAAAAGTATAAAAGTTGGAAGAGAACATTATATTGAGAAAATGTTGATATTTGAAAGTTCTATCGAACGGTATATCAGTCATTAACAAACGTTTCTGCGTTTGGAAGATACATGCAGAAATGAAGTGTTTTTACGGCAACCCCCCGTGTGAGTGCCAACGCGCAATACAATTGAGTTAAGCGGAGAAGCCCACAACGAGCTGGGAAGTCATCTATTATCCGATCTCCGTATTAATTTGCTAAATAAAGAAAGATTGTTTTTTTTTTTTTAATGTTATACATGCAACGGTTCGGAAGCGAAGCGATGATACCCGTTTAGTTGAATTACATTTTGTTTATATTTTTTGATGATCTATCGTAATAAGTACATCTCATCCCAATACAGTTTTTCCTTAACAATTGTAGGAATCAAAAAGTTAAATTTAAGGATTTTTAAATCATCTATTTCAGCAAAGATACGACTTTTCTCGATAGGAAAATTTGCCAACTAAACAGTTCTTAAAAGCTAAAATACGAAAAATATTTAATTTCACCAATAGTGAAATGGATGAATTAAATACAAACTTTTCACACCAACTCGTTGCAAAATATTTAGGGTGATGAAATATACAATCCCATCATGAAAATTTGACATTGAGTTTCGAGGTTTTAATGCCTGCTGGTTTGTTTTGCTGTATATAACAGTGGTTCTCAAATAACTGCGGCGCGAGAGGATGCAGATATAAAGATTCAAAGCCAATCAACATTTTTAGATCTATTTAAAAAAAAAATCATGTGCATTCTATGAATATTTAGATTTTATATAAGGAACGCTATCATTCATTTTTATTATAATTAATGTATCGTCAAGTTGTGTTTTAGCGCAATATTACCTTTTTCATATCAATAAAAAGAAAATTCATTCATAAACAGCCATTCAAGGAAAACGTTTGTGATAATTGGACAAAATTCGGGTCAATCTATACTGCATCGATTATCCTGAGAACGAATATAATACCCTTAAGCCAATATGGCCACTTTCGGTTCAATATGGCCATATGGCACTTACTTACAGTTGTTCGAATAGTGGTAAATGGAGGCTTAGACATCTTAAGTGAACATCGTTGGAAATTTCATTTGATCCTCGAATTAAAACCACTTGGATAATTCCAAGTAGTAGTGTTTACTTTTAACAATACAAGCGTTTGATACATTGCAAATTGTAAAGGGGTCGTTAGGTTTAGTGTTTACTACAAAACTGTCAATTATTTTTTTTTATTTAAATTACCAAGAAAATTATTCAAGAATATATATAAAGCCATAGCTATGGTTTTATCATCTTTAAATTCTTCAATCCTACCAATCTATATTACTAAAATCTTTTATTTTTCTGTCTGTCTGTGTGTCTGTCCGGCGCAATTTTCTGAGAGAATAGAAAATAGAAATAATTTTTACAATGAAACATCCGCGACAGGAATCGAACCTGCAACCTTCTGATCCGAAGTCAGATGCCTTATCCATTAGGCCATAGGGACTACAACTCTCTTCATATGGTTTTTTGACTTATATCTCCTTTCCTTTCCCCCATCAATAAGGAATGTATTCAATCTTTTTTTTGAATCTCAAGATTGTTTATTTATTTCACATCAGTCAGTTTATTTGTAATTCGAAACTGACAATTAGAACGATAATTGCCGAAACGTTGCAATATTTTAAATATTCTTACTTAACCAAATCCTATGTGATATTGAAAAATATGTGGGTGTACACGCCAGATGTTGGAGTAAAGAAAACAGAGTCAAGAAAGAGAGAAGCACTCTTTTTTTGAGGTGGAATACCGAAAAAAATCACTATTTGCAACTCAAAAACCATCAATAAATGTAACTCAAACGTCACTGAAAAGTGACAATTATAATTAAAATGAGAGTCAAAAAAGAATGATGCGATACTTCTATTAGATAGAATACTGAAAAATCACTATCTGTAACTCAGAAACCATCAATATTTGGAACACAAAAGCCACTGAAAAGTGCCACTTAGAATAAAAAAAGAGACTCAAAAAAGAAAGAAGCAGTATTTCTATTAGATAGAATACTGAACACTATTGTAACTCAGAAACCACTGAAAAGTATCATTTGGAATAAAAAAAAAAAAAGAGTCAAGAAATAAGAAGCAGTATTTCATTAGGTAGAATACTGAAAAATCACTATTTGTAACTCAAAAACCATCACTATTTCTAACTCGAAAACCACTGAAAAGTATCAATAGGAATAAAAAAAAAAGATAGTCATGAAAGAAAGATGCACTATTTCGATTAGGTAGAATACTGCTCAGCAGTTAGACGTCTTAGCCATTAGACCACTAGGCCTACATTCTAATCTCTGTAAAATATAAAAATATATCATAGATATATGATTTACAAGGTGGTTCTAAAAGCAGTCGTAGATTGAGAGAATATAGACATCAAAAATTAAATTAAAAAAAAAGCTTTTAAAAAATTTTAGTTTTAGTTTCCTTGATGTAATTTGTGTGTGTGTGTGTGTGTGTATGTATGTGTGTATTTTTTTTAATAAATAAAAAATTGTTTTCCGTTACATAAGGGAGGCTTCCGGAGCGAAGCGACGGGTAGCCGACTAGTTAGCATTGAAGATAGAATTAATGAGTATGTCTTGATTTCCTTACACTTCCTTGAAATATCTGTGTGCGGAGATACTTCATGTTTCTTTTCCTCATTGCTAGTTCTTTGTCATCATGTGGTTAACCTCAAGTCTACCTTTTTCTTGTTTCTCAACTGAGTGACTCACGCTAGTGTTTCAATGTCTTCAAGTATTCTTTGTTGTCTTGAAATTTCGATGTTAGATTAAGAAGGTTAGGGCATTTTTGTAATATCTGTTGTAATCGAGTAAGAGACATATGAATGACTGCGTAAGCAGAGTTAGTCAGTGTAAGAATTTGGAATGCTTAAAATGTTCAAAAATTATAAGAAATTAAGTGTTTTGAATTCCCACTGTAGTAAATTGAATTTATAATTTTTTTCTTAAAAAAACCCTTTAATAGGTAAAAGAAAAGGAAATAATGAATAATGATAAGGGGAAGTCTTGAGAGTCAAGTTGAGACCCTAGGACAGCTGTTTCGAGTTTTATTTTCGCTTGATGGTTTTCTTATTTCCATAATTATTTCCGTAACTATGATTAGTAGAGACTTCAAATTTGGCATTTAAGTAGGTAATTATAATCACTAAAACCCTTTTTCAGGATTTTTCGAAATTCCCACGGGATAGGATAAAAACCCTTGCTATAAGTTATAAAGCTGAAAGTTTGCTTCCGTTACTATTGTAAGGTTTTAAGATTTGCTATCGTGACAATGAGAACTACACAAATATTGTTATGCAACAATTGGTCGCTAATTTCACGAACTGGCGAATCCGAAAATTTGTCAATTTTCAATTCATGTGCCATTGGTACTTGTGGGAGGTGTACTTTCAATCCACTAAGGCACAAATGATAACAATTCCCTCCTACGACATTTATACGTATTAAGTACTTTTAAAAACCATCTTTTCTTCAAAAATGATTTTCTCTTAATTATCGAATTGCAGATTCGGCAGTTCGTGAAATTAACGACGAATTCGAGCTAACCTGTTCTTCTGCACAATAGCGCTACATACGCACCCGGTGGCGACAACGGGAACTATACAAATAGTGTTGTGCAGCAATTGGAACTAAAATATTGTTGTGCATAATAGCAAGAGTTTTGGGATTAGATATAGATTTGATTGATCAGATGATTTTTTTACGAACTAGGAAAGGCTTGAAGTGATAGGGTTATGACATTACAAAATTCGAATTAGGGGTGTACACTGGGAGGACGGTGAGTGGATGGCAAACATGGTTCAAATATACTTCTACGAAGTTTTCGGGATAGATATAGGTTTGTAATGAGATCAGACCTTTTGAGTTGTTGTTTTGTGTTATTTTTGTACCAACCGGGATAGTTCCAAGTGATTTCGCAATTACAATTTCTTTATCATCCACATTCGAACATTTGTGTTTTGTAACCCGAGCGAAGAACAGATCTTTGGCTAATATATTACTAAAATATTTTCCGTCTGTCCTGCACAGTTCAACAAAGAACAAGGATGTGTCTGTGTAATTGTTGCGAATGCAAAAGGCGCAATTCTTCGGATGGCTGTGATTTCCAATATTCACAATGGTAGTGCAACAATGGAAAACGGGTGTTCAGTTGTCGTTGTTGCGAGTAAGTCGACAAATGAAAAATGAGCATTGTTGAACTTCAAAATGTTGCGTTCTCTCCGTCAACAATGGCGCGCGCTATCAAATGATGGATTAATTAAAAAATGAATAACATATCTCTATTTGCTCAATTATTCAACAAATCATAACCGCTATCATTGGAAGCGATTCTTCGTGGATTATCCGTGTTCTTAAATAACAACCAATATAAATTCCTAATCTTATTTACTATAAACTCAATATATACTGTAAATTCAAAGAATCACCAAGCCAAATTGTTAGCAGTAAATAAGGTTAGGAATGTATATTGGTTGTTATTTGAGAGCACGGGCTTATTGTATATTTTCATGCATCACATATTATAAACGATATTGTGAAAGATATTCTGAGGAAAAGATAGAAAAGAGCACAAGAGATAGTCCAGTGCAGTTAAGCAATTTTGGGGTCAAACAAAGACGTAAATAATACCTAAACTTCCTTTTAAAAAGGGGTTATTTAGTAAGGTCCTCTGAACCCAAAACTCCCCCCCCCATAAATCCGAGGTCGGCTTTGGGCGAAACCCGCCAATTTAGAAAATGGCCGCCAATGGGCGTAGTTGCAGTCATTTTCAAGCTATATCGAACAAACGGCTAATTCAATTTAAAACCTAAAACCACCAAAATGTTAAGAATAACATTTGCTACAGAAAAGATTCTTACAGCTTTTTACTTAACTGTAATGGTTAGGCAGATAAACTTAAGTAAAATATGAATTCAGATGAAAATTCGCGTACTAACTTTCGTTTTTATCAAATAGTGGGCTAACGGTTAGTTTAAATGAAAACACATGAAATAAGAGAATTAAAATGGCTACAAAACACTTTATGATCAAATGTTCCGTATCTTTAATGTGTGAGCAGATAAACTTTACTAAAATAAGATTACACGCGCGCCCATAGAAGTGGCTCGCTGAGGAGCTGGTTTTATCTTAGAAACTACTAATTATTTAAATAATTAGTATAAAATTAATTAAATAAAACATTATTAGTAAGAAGTGTGTTTATTTCTTATTTAAATTAATTATTTTCTCATTTCTATTAAATTCCGATTTTTCATAATTTAATTGTTAATAAATAATAAATAAGTATAAATACAATAGTTCGTTAACGGCAGATCAGTTTCGTATATTGTTCTGGTTAAAATGTAACATAGTTTTTGTATTTTATATCAGCATTTTCTCTATTTTATATCCAAAGAAAGAAATCTGTTAACACAACGCATTTTATCGAGGGTGGCAGGTTAGGGCTGATGATCCCGTAGAAGGGTGACACAGCTGTTCCCTAATCCACCCCGTAAAATGAATCGGAAAAGGCAATTGTTTTTGTTTATTCTGTGCTGGGATTAACAGACATCTTCAGTGAAATTTGTCAGCACGTTTACCCTTTCTTTTACAACAACCTCTAGCTTTACTCATTTTGGAGAAGTCATGTTTGAGTGAGGAATTAAGGAATTCACTAGAAGAATCATACGCAGGGCCTGATCTGAAAATTGTTGGCCCCCAGCGAAAATCCATCACGGGCCTTACCGAGCTATTTCGAGCCGCACCCAGACCACGGCGCGGCTCCCCCTTTTCAGTGGGCCCTCCCCCGCAATGCGGGACTGGCCCTGATCATACGCATCTCTCTTACAAAATCACTGTGAACAGCTGGATGTACACAACGCTGTTTCATTTAATGCTTTATTGTGAACTACATTTGAAATCAGCAGAAGAAACTGACGGAATTGGGAAACTGTGGGTCCAATATTTCAAGGTGGTCGAGATTATCGTACGTTTCTTAATCAGGGCGAAGCGGTGGGGACAGGCCACTTCATCTGCATAGTGTTCCGTGTATGCTACCATACTTCCACGCAGCAGGACATCTCAATTAGGCAAAATAAGCGCATGTTTACTTGCAATGAATGACAAACCTTGAAGGTATCCTCCCACCAGACGAGTTTTGTGTTTACTAGAAAGCTCTGAATTGATTTATTCATAAATACTCTTAACATTCTTCTACTTTCTTCACCATTTCGTTTCCGGTGATAGAACAGAGGGAATAAAAACTATTTTGCGATATCTAATCACAAGACATACAACAGTTCAAGACAGTAATCGCTGGATCTTTCGTTACTTTCTGCAAATATTGCGTTTTCTTGTCACAGTGTAAGAATGAATTAAAAATTTTTAGTTAAACGCTAGCATTAACCTTTGCTACCGTTCCATTATCATTGCAATAAACATATGATGACATTTCAGAAACACAGTGACCTTCAAATTACATTTTTTCTTTATATTAAATTTAAATAAACACAATTTTCATCAGAAATTTCAAAAAATGTTTAAACTATCATAAAGTATTTGATTGTTTTGTAATTACTTTAACAATTCAAATTTTAACTCCTTAAATTATGCGAAAACGCGATACAAAAATGAAAATTAAAAATTTATATAAAATATCATATGTTAAGAAATGAGGAAAAAAAATACAAAGAAAGTTTTCTGTGCTCTTTCAGAGAACCATTAACAAACTTCATTTTAAGTTAAAAGAAATTATTAGAGGGATTTTTGGTTCAGGCTCCGGTTTAGCAGGGACGGAAAATGATGGCAATTAAACAAAATCCCATATATAATTACTAAATCAATTATTTTGAGAACGAATATTTAAACTTAAATTTTAATCTTAATAAATTAAACCTAATTATTTACATTAATGTTAAATAAATTGATTAAAATAATCAGCACTTATTGTGCAGGTATACTTGTATACCTAATAGGACTGGTATCACTTTAAGTTAATAATATTATAACATTGGAAATAAACCTAGTAAATAAACTTATAACTATGATAGTCTTAAAATCCTATGTTTTCAAATTTAAATGAAATTTTATTGTGAAATGTAAAATTTATAAACTATATTTAAAATTATGTTTACTTTTATGATTCATATTCTTTCTTGTTGTTTATGATAAAAATTATTTTGTTAATATTATATAGTTAAAACTTTTCATTATATATATTACAATAACTAATAGTAAGTTACAAATATTTAAATTATGACTACACTATTAATTACATTATTTTATTATGTATTTATTAATTACTTAACTCCAGAACCTGCTTAATAGGGATTTTTTATCCCTAGCGGGACTGCATTGTAATTTTAAATAATTAGGAAATAAAAAATAAGTGTTCAAAGAAAAAAAAATATGATATCCATTGTGGTTACTGACTGGAGTTGTTCAAATAGTGCAAAATGGGATCTAGATTTACTAAATGAACATAATGCAGTATCGTGAAATTTACATTTGATGTTTCATATTTGGAAAGTATAAAAATACAACGAACGTTTAAATATAATAAAGAATTAAAACAAAAACCTTACAATTAGTTCTGACGTTTCGACTGATTTAAACGCGACTTCATCAGCAGTAACTAACTGTAAATACATTTTAAAACTTGAACACATCCTATTTTAAATATTCACATTTGTTGGCATTCTTATTTTCTCTCAGTTTAGAATTTTCACCAAATTAAAAAAAAAAAAAAATTCTTTATAAATTTCTTTGTAAACAAGTAATTTTGTTATGATTATTAACAAGAATTTCCTGCAAGAACTTAAAGTACACATTCCTTAAATTGCTATTCCTTATGATTTTTTTAAAGCTGACATAAGCATAAAAACTTATTGTTATTTTAAGTTATATTTGCTCAGTATTAAAGATAGAATTTTTCCATTTACTTGGAATACAAGTAATGAAATCAGCATTAGTGACGTACGCTGTTTAAATCTGACTAATTTAATACTTAGACTTAGCGATCTATCCCGTAGAGAGGGTTGAGCATGTAGTGCTGTGGTCCATTTCGAGGTCTAGGGGTGGGTGGGAGAGAGAAATAGTTCTGCTCAAATGTTATGTTGGATCATGAATAAGCATTGTTCCAAATTTCAACGAAATCCGTCTATTCGTTTAAGCGAGGGATGTCAGGAGTCAGTTTTGAATGATGAGAGGGATGGAGACCAAAGAAAAGGGCGTGTGTCTTAAATTGGGCCGTAAATGAGCTACGCACCAAATTTGATGAAAATCGGTCCATCCGTTTTAACTTGAAGGGAGTACAAACAGACAAAGAGGAAAGAACTGTTCAAGTAGGGTAGTGAGGGTTCCCATGCTCAGTATATGAAAGCACTGCGGGAAATCTGAAAACGAATTAATCCTCATGCTCTGAAATCTCTATAATGTTTATCTATAGGTATTTTTTGTCACCTTCCATACTAATTTCGGTTAAACCGGAGATGAGGGTACAATCCTTCGACGAACTTTTTTGGATGGTCGCTTCCGCCTCTTGCTAAAAGGGGCAACCACGGTGAATTAGGTGTATACAAACCATTAAACCGGAAAAATAAACAAAGAACAAACCTTTAACGATAATTCCAAGCATTAACACAACTCAGGAATCCACTTAGGCCACTGCAACTAGCGGTCACCGAAGCGGTGAACCACCCGTCACCGATGTATCCTTACGAACACTGCGATTGGCTTGTACCCTATTCTCCGGTTTAACCCTAATTTCTTTCATCTTAAATATGCACAGAAGTTTCAAGATGATTCAAAAATTTACAGGGTACATACACACAGACCTATTTGAAGAGCTCAATTTTTGTGGAAACTAGACTCAAAATAAGTAATAAAATTATTAAAAATTCAATAATAACTTTGTTTTTAACTTAAAGAAATCTATCAATTTAAACCTGCTATGTTTTCTTTTATGTGTAATATTAGAAAGCCCGAGCTTCGTATGGTAAAATAAAACGAAAATAAAGTAAGAACACTATATAGTCTATATAGACTACCACCTGGTTATTCAACTCCCTTTTTTGAAAATGGGCAGCTCCATAAATAAAAGAAAAATTTTTAAAAATTATTATTATGTAAAATTGTTATTTTGTTAGAGGTAATAGTTAGATGAGAACACGAATTTATTAAGAATAAAATAAAACGAAAAAAATTAAGAACAATGTATATCCAGGTCAACCCTTTACCAGGCCAATGAATATAGATGTTTACTCAATTTCATGAAAAGTTGAAAGCGGAGATTACGGGTTTCTTGTCCAGGCTTTTGACAAGATGGCTGCCTTAGCACTACTTTTAAGATATGAATTTTAGTTTTTCAATTAACTAGTGAAAAGTAGAATGAGATTTATAGGTAAGCTTATTTAAAAATGGTTTTACACGATATTCTACTAGAAAAACTAACCCTCATCTGGCTAACTGCGATTTGAGATAACAATACGCACCATCATGTATCCCTGCGCGGATGTATCCTTAGCAAGACTGTGATTGGCTTGTACCGTATTCTCCGTTTTAGGCTCATGAAAATCCTTAGGCCCGTTTTCAAGATAAAATTTAGAATAACTTTTGGTGAAACCGGAGATTATGGTACCAGCCTGTTTTGAACTATTTTTTGAAGTTATGATGTAATGGGTGTGTTTGCATTATATTCAAAATGGCGAGATTTTGAGGACGTAATGGTTCGAAGGGAAAAAATTGCTTCAAAAGTTACCAATATAAGGAGGAAATTGCTATGGAAGTTATTAAATAAACGCTTATCTTATTTTTGTTTGTCCGCCGTGTGTGGCTGATAAACTGTTCCAACCGACTTCAAGACAACCTTTTACTACCATTTCATTTTTACGTGGTGTTAACAGAAACAACTCGAAGCGTCAAAGTAGTGTTTCAAAAGAACGAAGAACAAAAACACGTGGTCTGAAAATCACGTGGTGATAAAAAACAAAAAATTGTTTATCGTTCCGCGGAGACGTTACTGCAAAACGGCACCGAACGATATATTCTTACGAAGATGGTGATTGGTGGTACCGTGTTCTCCGGTTTAGCCAAATGCTCATCATTTAGAAGGTAATTTTACTTAATTTTTAGTATATGTGATAAATTACAAAAATTACAAAATGAAATGTAAAGATAAAACAATCAGCTTATGGTTTAAAATTACTTCATAGTTGGTTAGAAGTCTGTTTTTGGTTTTGCTCTCAACCATTTTCTGTTTTAGGAAAATGAATTACAACTACTCGTGGAAAACTAAAGACTGAGAATTTAGGACCATTATTATAATTATCTCTACAAAATGGTACAATACACTTTTGAACCATCTTTGCTTTAAATAAAAGGCCAAACAAGTGTCAGAATTTCCATTCAAATGTCAGCAGACGAAATGGAGACTGACGTCAGAGTACTTCCGGTGATGCGTAATCTGGAACTGAAGTCTCAGCCCGTAAATTTACCCCCTAAATGAGTGATACAATACACTTTTGAACCATCTTTGTTTTAAATAAAAGGTCAAACAAGTGTCAGAACTTCGATTCAAATATCGTGGACGAAATACAAAGTCCTTCGGTGACGTGTGCAAAGGCTTGCGTAACCTGGAACTAAGGTCGCAGCCCCTAACTTTACCCTCTAAATGAATAATCCGGAAGTCCAGTCCCACCTAAATCTCTTTATCGCATCCTAAACGGTAGACCTCAAAATTTCATGAAAATCCTTAGGTTAGTTTCCAAGATAAAATTTACAAGATTGTCTCGTTTAATAGTATTAGATAAATAGATAGATAGATAGACAACAACTTGCACAATTTTTAGTGGCTTCCCTGCTGACTGAGCAAATGATCTCGGACTCCAAGATCATGTGCCCGTCGTGTGTGTATGTGTGTGTGTGGGGGGGGGGTACAAGGAAGCCGACCAAAAATGAACGGTACCTCACGTGACTTACGATTGACCAAGTCGATGAAAAATAAAATGTGAGCATCCTCAATACTATACCTAACATTTGACACCTTATTTGTATTTCTATGTCTTATGGTTTCGAAGGAGTAGTGGCTAAACAAAAATTCAACGTTATCTTTTATAAATATGGAAGAATTCTGTTTTCATTACTGTAATAAATTAAGGAGTTCAAGTTGACTTTAATGTAAGTATGAAATCTGTAAATATAAAAAGATCTACAATAAGCAGAAAAGATCTTAGATCATCTTGAAATTTTTTTTGTCCAATTTCATCTTTTTATTTTTCTAACTCACAAATTAGTACATTAGCAACATTGCCAAGGGCCTTTTAAAAACACATGACAAAATTATTTTTAATTTAATTAATTTATATTCACCAAATAAGAAATAACAAAGATAATGGAAGAAAACATTGTCTACAGCACAAGAGACAACTAGACATAAACATTCTAAAAATTACTTCAAATAGTGAAATATTAAATATATATTATGTAATTTGATCATATCAATAACAAGGAGTATTAAAAGTGTATACATTTATACAGAAAAACAGTAGGAAGACTGGATTATTAGTAAGAATTTCAAAACTTTTTTTTTTCGTTTTTATTATTATTTATTCTAGGTTGCTTTATTGGAAACTTTAGCTTTGTTTGTTGTCTTTTTATTTTTTTTTAAATGGCATGATTCCAAAAACTTATTATGTGCATGTGTTGAAGAATGTACGAAATAACAAAATAACGAAGTAACAAACACAAAACAGAAAATTTCACATAAGTAACGGTATGATACAAACTTATCTCAAAGAAAAGAGGTTTGTTGTACCAGAAATACAGGCAGTAAAAACAAAAAATAAAAATAAAACTAAAAAAAAACAAAACATGGTTCTTAATATCCTTACACTATCTCTAACTTAATGATCAAATAATTACGTTATAATACCACCACGAAGTAAAATGTTTACAATATAAATAAAAGTATTTTTATATGATTAACGGATGTATTAAATATTGATGTATTCACCCACTTGCCAACCGTTACGTTATGGTTCAAATTGAATACGTTACAATGTGGTTTATATGCTGTGGTTCGCCGTAGAAAACGGAACAGTGTTAGTCTTGTCTTTCTGTGATGTAAGGAACTCTGCAATTCCTCATTGTAACTGCTAAAGTAAGTTCTGAAAACCTGAAAATGTCACTACACTTGCCAAACAATTTGATATGTTACCAGTAACAACCGAAAAAAAAAAAGTGCCTGTCCTGCTGTGCCTGCTGCACATACATTACACTGCAATCTGTAAAGCCTTCCTAACACCTCAACTACCATTATTACTACCCAATATCAGCTTTGGTAATTTGATTGAAGAAATACAAATTATTGCCAATTTTCGAAGAACTGATCATCGTGTCTCAGAAAAGGAGTTTTCTTTATTAGTTTCTCTGTTTGTTGTTTGAGTTATTTTTTATGCTTGCAATAAATTGCTTAATTATCCTAGTGTCTGATAGGACAAGGACCGTGGTACTAAGATTATTACATAATTTCTTTTGTGTATTCTCGATTACGGGGAAACCATTTAGTTTCCGAGTTAAGGCTGTTATAAGTGTTGGTGTCATTTGGCCACCTCACTCATTGTATAATTGAATTAAGAGTAAATCTTATTAAAAAGACGGAGGGATTCAAAGATAGTGAAATGACCTAATAACAAGCACCTTTCTTCTGTGATTAAAAAGAAAAGCTAAATGCACTAACGTTACATTTCAATTTTCTGACTTCAATCAGATGACAGGGAAAAAAAAGCATTGTCTCTTATATATAAAATTCCTATATACTTTGAAAAGTTGTAAGAGTTCTGAAAATACTTACTACATGAAAGTTGCTGGAAGACATCAGTAATAAGCAATAACTAATCAAATACGTTCTTTTCAGTCCAAGTTTCAATCTTTAACAACAATTTCATGGAAGACAAGATTTAAAAAGACACTTCCCACTCTAAAGTAAAAGATTCAACTGTATACTTTTTTATCCTCATTCAATCTTTAATAATTTTCAGGCAATCTTTAGACAATCTTCAGGCAATCATAATTCAGTCTCGGTCAACAATTTTATGGAAGACAAGATTTAAGAAGCCACTTCCCTACTTTGATTATACCTATATTCTTTCTACCTGCTTTGATTTTTTTTCGAATCTGAAGCGATTATGATTTTCTTAACGATATGTTTCAACAGAAAGAAATGGAATTATAATATATTAGAAACATTGTATGAAAAATAAAAGAAATGTTTTACTTATGTAGGATCTAAGTTCTTCGGAAAGCTCTAAGCTTTACTTATTCCATAAAGCAGCTGAATGAAAATATTTTAGCACATTAACAGTTACAAGAATGCATTATTACCATAAAAACAGCACATATACAAAGCACAATCTCTATGACTCTTGTTCTTTTGACCTTCATTTGTTGCTATGGAAACAACAGCTAATGTCTTTCAGACATTGGCAACAAATATCTTTTTGTTTATTGCTCACGATACGAGAATTCTCAAAGATATCTTATATAGATAATATACAGGAAAACAAACATGGCTTGCATCAACTGCAGAAGCTTCACAAACAACAACATTACAGTCACTGACACAAATAACATAATGCCTTAGATATAAACATTATTTAAAAGATAAAAACATTACAAGCAGAAACATCATTCATTGCCTGCTAAAAAAAATATACAAGTTAGGCTTAAAATTAGTCTACAACAACTATGACAATTTTATATACCTTATCTTATCACTCTATTTTAACAATGCTTTCCCGAAATGAAGATATTTTGAAGATAAATTAAAACTCTCGAAATAAAACAAAAACACAAAACAAATATGTATTTTGATTCAATGTTCGTTTTAATTATAAAATTAATTATACTGTTATGCAGTACACTTTTGTCGCCATAAACAATGTAAAAAATTAGTTATTAATAAAATTACTCTATTTAATTAGAAATAATAAGTTAATAATGTAAATTTATTAATTCGTGTTGTTCATATTATGTAAAGTTTTTGCTATTTACTATCATGTTAATAGTCATAAATTATAAGTAATTAAAACAATCTTCAGTTTTTACTATTGTTAATTACATATAATATCATTCATTAATTTTCTAAGTCTGTAAGGCTTTACATTCTAAATATACAATCACTGTATCTACGAAAGTTTGAGTTCTGCATAAGTTTTAAGAGGCAGACCATTGAAATAAAAAGATGACACTGTATTTAATAATAAACAACAATAATAATTATCTATTTATGTTTAAATAAATTATTAATTACAAAATAATTAAATAAAAATCTAAGAATCTACTACTAACAAAATTAATACCACACATTAAATAATTAAGCGAAATGTCCTAAAAATTTAATAAGTTAAAAATAAATAGTTTAAGTTAAAAATAAAATAATACAACAAATAAATCTATTAATTCTAATTCATCTTAATATGAATGGTTTGCCCCTGCCAACGGCTATACGGGTATTGGAAGATATCGTTCTAACATTCAGACCAAAAAAAAAAAACCTCACTTATGAAATATATCTTAATTATAAAACAAAGTTACACTTATTTTAAGCTTTCATAAATATAAATATAAGCAAATGAAGGAATATATGGAATGGTAATAAAAATATTATCATATCAATGAAGTTCATGGATGAAAATTATTAATATACATAGAGAGATATTTAATAGCATAAATGTATAATAACAAAGTTCACATTTTATATCGACTGTTGCATTCCTCCACTGAACTGCAGAGAAATGCAAAAATTAACATTAAAACAAGCGTTCAAGCAGGTAACAAAGCTGTAAGTGATATGTACATCTTCTCTAGATTTCACTGAATAGAAATACTGTAATATTTATACCGAAAAGTTCGTACGAGGAAATCGATTACTGATATGGTTTTGAATGATAAGTGAATAGAAAGTTCTGGAAAGTAGAGGCAATGTTGTAAAGAAAATGGCGACGAAAGAGCTTCGTTGGAAGCCATTTTGTAAAACGCCATCTCACGGATTTTTTTAAAAACTAAAAAAAAAAGCTACAACAAAAGCTTATAAATATGAAATAATTACAACATGTCATTACAACGTGTAGTAATTACAAATGTTACTAAAAATTAGAATGCATGATTTTCGTGAATGTAAATTTTTGAATCTTAGCACTCTTCTGATTAAATACTTTTTTTCCTTTTTTTCCAGAATAAGTGTTTCAATTGTTTTTAAACAATTTTAAAATAATCTACTTTAACGATACAAGAAAATATAGAGAGATTGAAATATTTACTCACTTTTGAACAAAACAAAAATAAAAAAAACAAAACATGGGTCCTTGATGTTCAATTTTTATGCATTTGCATTAAATATTAAAATTTAGAAACAAATTAAGAAAAAAGGACAAAATTAGTAAATTCAACAATCTTGCCCTAAGATCAAATCTCAGTTAATTCTCTTTACCTGTTTTTATCCCCACATAGACGTTGGCGATGGAAGACTTATGTGATTTTTGTCACTGGTTCTCCATCGCCAGTAGGGGAGTGGCGATATGGAAGCCCTAGAATGGCGGAGACAATGGTACAACAGTAGTGGAAGCCCTTTAGCCATAGGAACATAACGGAATGTCAGAGACGCAGTATGCTAACTATTCCTATTATAATTCTTCCTCATTTTTCATGTTAATCTACAATACGAATAAAGAAAACCAAAACTTTTACGGGTGATACTGTTATTAATTTAGCATAAGATACGTCTATTAACTACACAAAGGTAGCATCTCCGACACTATGTTCTGGCAAAGTCTACTGAACAGTACTGAACTTCTCCGCCAACATGAATATATTAATAGAAAGGCAACATTTATAGCGCGGAGATAGAAAAATCACTACCAATTTTCCTTCAGTAATGTAAGAAGGCATTCTATTTAGTCTAGAAAAGCTTCGATTAACAAACATTCTATAAAAACTTAGCTTTTATAATTTATATTAGCTATACATATATATATGCAGTCAGTTAAACTACTATGAAAATAGACTATATGTTTTTCCAGGGTCACACATTTTTAAATATTTAACCTAGTAATATTTTATATATGTTTATAAAATATTCATACTGATAAACTGAAAGTGAATTACATCAATTTAAAAAATCAGATGGTAAGATTTTAAAAAAAATTATACAATAATCAACAAGCGTACGGTAGGTTTTGGTAGTTTTTAGATACGTATATATCAACTTGCAGGAAGCAAGCAAACTTCTGAATATTATTTCAAAGTCCTCAGGGAACCTAAACTTTTTTTGACAAAAATCAATAACAATTACGATTTTAAATTTTGGCTAATTTTTTCATAATAAATTTACGAGCCTGTTTCAAATTGCAAAGATAACAACAAAAATTATTTAGGATTTGTTTTGTAAAACCAGTTGCAAGTAAACTGCCGTCAATTAAATATTATAACAAAATATGAAGTAGTAGGTTCTTTTTAAACAAAACTACACCAAGATTTGGAAGATCTCAAACAGATTTCAGTGTAGGTCTATTCTTTTAAGATTTATAACAGACATTTTCACATTTCTAAAATTTGTTTTAGATCTTCTACTATCTGTTTTCTATATATCATTTAGTTAAAATTACATTATTGTAAATGTATATCACGATATAATATGAAAAAAAAAATTAAAGCTGTACAATGTTTAGTGGAAATGTATTCTAATGTAGTTTGGCAATTTCTTGTACCTAGTTCTTAAATGAAGAACAAAAAGAAAATGGAGGAAAGATATCAAGCTGACAATAATTTAACCGTTTGGACTCTTGGATTCTCGTCCTTGTCTAAATAAGAGTGTCGGTGACACTTGGTAATTCATCTTGAAATTAAAACCAGAGGGGAAAATCCAATGTGACATATCCTTATTAAATTTGCCCGCGGTCGAACTGTAGCCGTGTTCTGCTCGGGAAAAATCACTCTAATAATTGTCCATATCCTCTTCTCACATATCGGTGTCCATTGGAGCCCTGTGCTTGCTATATCCTGCCGATAGGGGCACTGCAGGACATCCGTTTCGTGGGCCCCACCTAGCGGTATTCGCCGAAATTAGACCGTGAAGTGGGGAAGAGTAGGAATTTGCAGTAATAATAATAATAATAAACAACAACTATCAAAATAAAAAAAAAAAGACATGATGAACACGCAATCAGAGCCAGGCAACGTAGCAGTCATTGAAATTAATCAAGGACTTAAGGCTTGTGTACGTAAGTATCGTATTGATATTAGGGCAGTAATAGATGCGTAATCTGGTGTTTTCGATTCCCAATGTAATCACGTTGGCACTGACTTTGGCAGCCGATGATGACAGTTTCGGTGATTCATTATCACTGTGGAAGGGAGTATGGTTCACTGGGCAGGTGACGTGGGTGGCGGTGTTACTCGTGTGTTGTGTAATGTGTGGTGGTAGTGTTAACTCAGTTCGAGGGCTCTCTTGAGTCTGTCTCCTGCGAAGAGGTGGGTGAGAGTGTAGAAGAATAGTGGTGAGAGGCTCACAGAGCTGTGGCGTCCACGTTGCTGGGTTTGGCTGATGAATTGGCGTAGTCGGTCAAGCTCTTTTGCCTGATCTCGTCCATGTTGATCTCAGGTCGGAACAGGATTTTCACTCTCTGTAATGACAAACGATGAATATATCTTAAAACTACATAATATATCTACGCATTATTACAGCGTACAAAATTAACAACAACACTTTAAAACAAAGAACTCGAAATATTCGTATAAATGACATTTTGGAATAGTTACGACTTTTATAAACCTGTATTTTACAAAAAAGATTATCAAACAATAAGCACAAATAAATAATTACCTAAGTAGTAATATTTGCAATGTTATAAATGACGTATATACTGTTCGTTTTTATTTACGAGAACCTTATTTGCGCATGCGTCAGGTCTCCTTCGATTTCATTAAAATAGGGGTGAGGAGAAATAAAGAGGGGATGTTTACTTTTTATCAGTGTTAGTTTACTAGTAGCTGCGTTCTGTTTCCGCTTTTCGGGAAAGAATTATGGAAAGAATAAATACTATTGCAAACATACTCCTCCGTTATTTTTTTCTTAAAAACAAAAATGTTCAAAAGAATTTCTTAGAAAATCTCAGCGTATCACCCCTATGCGGAGTAAAATCGTCCGCCAGTGGTGGGTCTGTCTTTCGAAAACGAACAGTAAACTATAACTATACCGGTATTTATAAATATAGTTACATAAATTATATTTATGACTGTAAAGTATAGTTATAAATTTAGTAAACATTATTTATAAATTAAGTTTATATTTAAATTTACACGTTTATATAATTATTGGTAGCTGTATTTAATATGAATAGCCCCATTCCTGTTCTTTTATTCATTTATTATCTTTGGGGCATTTTTTTACCATAACTCATCATATTCTTCAATCATTTGAGATTCTTCGTTTAATGTGTGTGTGGTCGGTTCGCACCAAAGTGCGAGCTTCGTTGCCGAAGCCTCCGTGCTCCAGGGAGCGCTAGTGTTCCGAAGACGGCGAACCCCTAGCAGACTCCCTAGAATTACAAGGGAAAGATACTGGGGTGGTTTCCCGTGGCCTTCCCCAGGACGCCATTAAGGAATGACGTCAGACCGAAGAGAAAGTGAAGAAGAGGCTACAACACAGGAAAGGAAATTTTTGAAACATCCATGCTCGCTACCGGGATTTGAACCCGGGCGTTGGCATATTGATCTCACGACAGACCGACGCCTGAGACCGCTCGACCACACCAGCGCGGCCTTCGTTTAATACCAATGGCGAAAAGAGTTTTTTGATAAAATTATAATCTATTTGTTTTTCGCAAGTCAACGGTTTCTTCAATGATTAATATGATATTTTATGTGACATTTTATATCACATAAATTATATAATAAAGAAATGTAGTGGTCTGCAGCATCTGATCTATGAATATTGTCTGAGTGGACCAACCTAAATTTCTAATATGTTCCTCTTTCCGATTTGTGAGTGGTCTGCTTATTACCAAAACTGTAAAACTGCAAACTAAGATATTTATTATGAATCTACTAATTTTCATTAGATATATTGATTTTATTTGATATTTTTCCTAACAGATTTTACTGTGAGAATATCACATTACATTTCTATTAATGAAAATATGTATTTTGAAAGGAATAACATAATAATTGTCTTATGCAGTAGTTCTGATAACCGACTACTTTTGCTAAATCTCCTCGCTATATCTCTTAGATTAGATTAGGTTAAGTATATCTCACAGGGGCCCACTACGGCCCATCGGGGCTTCGGAGGTAAGGCTCCAACGTTTAAGTGAGACGGGACTGAGATGAGGCCGGGTGGTCAGTCCAATGCTCGTCCGCCTGTATCCCCGGAAAAAGAAACCCGGTACCCATTCTACAAAGGGCTGGATAGGCCCTAGCGTGGAAAATGAGCGTGAAATTATCTACGCCGAGGCCGGGATCGAACCCACCACCTCTAACCCTCAGCCAAACGCCCTTACCACTCGGCTACCGAACCACTATCTGTTAGATAATGTCTAATTACCTCCACAGTTCAACACTAAAAATGAAACTTGAAATTGAATAATTTATATATCCCATGTATTGTTTGCTGTTACAAAGACTTTTTACTAGAGATATGAAAGTTTTTATACACAATAAAAAAGATCTGATTTCTATATATTGTGGTGACTATGCCCTTTACATATATCTGGTACAACAAAACTGTCTTCACTATTCTGGTTCCTGTAAACTGCAGGTAAGGCAAATAGTATCAATTGTTTAACTGTTTGCGTTGTTCTGTTTAGGTTCTACTAGGTAAAAAACCAAGGAAATTTTTGTTTACCTCCATCGTGGTCCCTGGAGTGATGAAAAACTTATAAGCAGCATAGGCTGGAATGCAAAGCATGGAAGTTAGGCCTAACAACCAACCAACAATCTCTCCCCAGACCGGATATTCGTAATCCAAATACTTAAGACGATTATACTTAATCAAGCTCCAGAAAAATACTCCCTATAAATAAAAAAAAAAAAAAATATCATTATTAAACAAAAGAATTGAAAAGAATTCTTCAATTGATGCAACTTGTATTAATTTTTTTTTTTATTCATTTGTATTCCTTGTTTTTCTTATTCATTTGTATTTTCCTTGTTATTAAGCAAAAAATATGTGAATTCAGTGGTACTTCCATAAATAAAACTTAATTTCACAACAGAGTTCAAATTATATATTTTAGTGCCCAGGATTTCGTATATCTGAAAGCTACATTTTTTTTCCTCATCAGCGACAAGTAGCCAGTTGTCTTACAAACGATAACAGCCATAAATAAAAGATTGGATGTTATCCATTCGAAATAATGAAAACAAAGACAGCGAAAACAAAATTAGCCAAAGTTAGTGTTTTGGCGTTACATATTAATGATCACAAGAAGAATTCGTTCGTAGGAAGAAAACGAATTAAATTAATTCACAAAAAATTTAGTTTTTATAACATTATGGACGCAATCCATAAAATTTGGGAATTCCCGTTTCCACCTTCAGTTTTATCCAACCAAAAATTTAAAATTTCGCAGTATCACGTATTGGAATACAATGATTCGTTGTGATGTGCCTAGTATTGGGATATTGACGGAATCACGGCAGATTTTTTTTTATAGTTCAGTAGTACATCTTCTTTCAATATAATACGAGAAGAATTTGCCAATTTTTCAGTCAGTACAGATTTTTCAATCATTATTATATTGTTTATTATATTGAAGTTCTCGTAAATTACATGCAATAAATTTAGCAATAGGTTTCCGGGAATGATCGGAATTTATCTAGTAATGTACATTTGAATTTCCAGTAATATTAACACGCTTATAATTTAAAAATACTAAATAATATTAAAAACTGCAGACCGTAACTAGTTTCGATTGTCTATTGTCAATCATCCTCAGACATCGAATATCTGAGGATGATTGACTGACAATAGGCAATCGAAACTAGTTACGGTCTGCAGTTTTTAATGTTTTCTAGTATTTTTAAATTATATGCTGTTAATATTATTGGAAATTTAAATGCAGATATTTGAACGCAGACATTAAAGTTTAGTCATGGAAATTAACTAATAATGATTTGTTTTTCCGGAACCATTTAGGTTACAGGTCGGATTCTAGAAAAAGAATCACCAATTTGAGACATTCTCGAGACGTTAAGTTTAATTTAGAGACATTCTCGAACACTCTATGTTAAATAGGTAAGTCTGTAAATGATATAGTATAAAACTTGATTAAAATACATATTAAAGTTTCATTAAAGTAAGTATTTTAATCAAGTCCAATCATACTCTAGGCTTGTGGTATTCAAACCTTTTTTTGTTCGCCTACCCTCAGATATAATTTATCTTTAACTATGTAACCACAAGGATTATAATTTAAAGTATTCAATTTACTTACATAAAAATAAAATTTTATAATATCCTAACTGTCCTATCCTAACTAATATTATAAAAGCGAAAATCTGTAAGTTTGTTCGTGACTCAATCACGGCGCAACGGATCGCAATGAAATTTTTGCATGAAGGTAGTCCATGACACGGAGTAGGATATAAACTATTTTTCATCCTGGTCGAACAAATAGTTACCGTGGGATACGATTCTATGTCTATACGGCACCACAGATGTGAATGAAAAATTGTTGATAGATAGCGCTAGCGCAGTGTTAAATCGCACTATGGTTTGGGGTGGACTATGAGTGCATTTAAAGCATTCCCAAACCTGTCGATAGATGGCGCTAGCGGAGTTTTAAATCTCGCTATGGTTTAGTTGACAATGAGTGCGTTTAAGGAGACTCTTTGCAGGCGCGGACCACGATTAACTCAGAAGTTATCTTATAATTCTAATAGGCGATGTATACTGTGATAAATATACGTTACTGTTAATTAATACGTTATAATGATCACGTGATTTTTTTTACCAACTGGGAAGACTTTGAAGTGACAAGGGTGTGGAGAAGGCGACAAAAGGCTGGGTAGTCGTCTACTCTCCGATCTCGATATTAATCTACTAAATAAATAAAACTATTTTTTACGTTACATGTGCAAGGTTTCCGGAGCGAAGCGAGGGGAGCCGGCTAGTACGTAATATATTACAAAAACTAGTGAAGGCAACTCTGCAGTTGCTGTGTCGACTAATCTCGCCAAGCTGCTAAACCTTTAAACGTCTTTAATTTGACTTTCGACGTACCACTGTCAAAAAGTATGACGTCATATATTTATTATAAGAAGCAGGGAGGGAGTAAGACAGGATTAAGAAACGTATCAGAGTAAACAACAAAACTATTGCTTCAAAATAAATTAAGAGAGAAATAAGAGGGAAAAATAAATAATAAAATAAAATTTCTCTTGCCTCAATAGATTATCTTTAAAAAAAAACTTTTTTGTTGTAGAAAACCTTTTAAGACATTAATGAGGATCGAGAGAATCAAATATTTACTGTATATGAAGTACTCTTCCTACAGTAGCTTTGTTTTTGTTTTTGTTAAAGTGTATAGCATAAGCAAACATAACTTTTTAATAATGTCCTTTGAAAATAAAGATATATATATTGCATCAAAAGAAAAACAAGTAACTCAATGAATGCCAACAATTAGATTTTCTACTCATGTCTCTAAATTGTTATTCCATTTTGTAACCCATTTTAAATTTGCACATGCTTTTATTTGATTACAATTAATTGATTTAGCTGACTTAGATTAATATTCAATTTGTTTTTAGCAAATTTGAAGGCACCTTTATTTTTTGAAAAAGTTTACAAAAAAAGAGGATTTTTTTTTTTTTTTTGTAACTTTTTATTATTTACAAGGCATTAAAATAGAAAGTCAAATAAAACAAACAAACAGACAAATAAATAAATAAATAAAGCTCTACATTTAACGAATTATCGTTTCGATTTTCAAGTTTAAGTCTATTTAAAAAAAACAAAAAAACAAAACTGAAATACACTCTTAAATGACTATCTGATCTTTAAGGGCACTTGGAAATTCAGGTGTAATTGAATAAAGCATTTAAAGTACTTATAAATAAACCTTCCTATTATTGTAACAGTTTTAGACAATTTTCAGTTTAAGAGTAATTTATGTCTCCAGATTACTTGTAAGGAAGAAATGTTGGACCCTTGGTTTGACTAGTGTTAAGGGAGGACCTGTTATTGTTACGTTAGCTGTAAATAACGTCCAATGAGAGAGCTCCAGTCGTAAAACCCGAAACAAGAACCCGTTACTACAACATTAAATAAAGGAAAACAGCACCATCTGGCGGCTACTAAACGCAATAAAAACACGGCGCTCTTAAGGAACTGACGAGATAAATTTCGGCGCGGTAAATTACACCGACATGTTTATAGGCCGGAACTTAATAAAATTTAGATAAATAATATATATAGAAGTTGCACTTAACACTTCATTTAAGTAATATTTTGGTTTTAATGCGTAAAACTGATTTTTTTTTTTTAATTTTGTATTTTAAATTCTATATTAAAAAATTGATAAAAAAATAGACTTTAAATGAAACTCCTACAAAACCTACGTCAAAAATGATTTATTTTTAATCTTGAAAGTAATTAAATGGTTTCAAATTTAGTACTTAGAAAATTCAAAAAATTACTAGAAACAACAAAAATCAAGCTTAAATAGTAACAGATATATTTAAATATATTTTATAAAAGAAAATCAAAAGGGAAAAAGTCTATAAAAATAAAGTACTATAGTGATAAACACAGGTTTCTAATATGGAATATTAATTTTTCTCGCTAATGTATTTCGTATTAATTTTGATGAGTCATATTTGGTGTAAACAGTCCTAAAATAGAAAATAAAGCATCAAATTTTCATTTATATTTTGTGTATTAACTTAAAGGATCCTACTCGTAGCCCTCGTAAACTACTGGGCCCACAAATTTTACATGTACAGGGTCTTTCAGAAATAACGGTATTCTCTGAAAACGATGTTGTTTGAGAATGGAGCAGAGTACAGTAAAATAAGAGGTACGGATAGACACAGGAGGTCTTCAAGTTTCATTTGCTATCTTACAGATGTTGAATATGTCACTCGGCAGACGTTCAACCGATAGTTATTACAAAAGGATTGATGCAGACGTGTTGCACCGAGTATGGCAGGAACTCGACTATCCGTTGGTCGTCTGCCGAGTGACCAAAGGCGGACATATTGAAAATTTATAAGATAATAAATAAAACTTGAATACTTCCTCTGTCCATCCGAACCTCTTATTTTACCATACTCTGCACTATTCTCCTACGACTTCCTTATTAAATTGTATCATTATTTTTGAAAGACCCTATATTATATAAAATTGTATATAAATAAATTATCGAAAGCAAGTTTAACGTCCGTAATCATTTATAAATGGAGAGAAATCGCCAACCGGAAATAAATATGCTTTCGCCCACAGAGCCAACATCAACGAGAATTCTGTACAATTGTTTCATCCTTATTGGGGAATCATCAGCAGAATCTACTCGTTGATGTTTGGCTCGCCGAGCGAAAGCTTTAAGGATGAAACAATTTTACAGAATTCTCGTTGATGTTGGCTCTGTGGGCGAAAGCATATTTATTTCCGGTTGGCGATTTCTCTCCATTTATAAATGATTACGGATGTTAAACTTGCTTTCTATTGAATTTTTCAATTCGCCTCTTTGTGATTAATTTCCTTAGTGCCTTTCAGTGAGAGGACAAGGGATTAATATATTGGATCTTTCAGGATCATTTTTTATTTTATTGTTGTTTATCCCGGCGGGCCATTCCCGGGACCGAGAATGCTTTTGGGTAAAGCTTTCGCTCGGCGAGCCAAACATCAACGAGTAGATTCTGCTGATGATTCCCCAATAAGGATGAAACAATTGTACAGAATTCTCGTTGATGTTGGCTCTGTGGGCGAAAGCATATTTATTGTCCGGTTGGCGATTTCTCTCCATTTATAAATAAATTATCTTAATCTATTTTCTAGATTTCCTGAAATTCAAACCTATATTGTTTGAATACAGATTTTGGTTGGCCAGAATTCAATCTGATTTTCGTTTCACTCAGAACGATATTTATATAAAAAATAACTGGTGGTACCAACTGCACGAATGCAAAATTTACACAAAATTTGCATAAGATGCACATTAACTGAAAATTAAAAAATTACAATAGAAAATAAGGAAAATTAGTATTTACAAAATAAATTTAAAAAATAAACTATAATAACCTGAAATAAATATTTTGAAGTTTCAGTTCAAAATGGCTGGTCCCTGAAATAAAATAATGTTTTTTTCTAGCAGACAGAAACTATTTCTTTTTGTAAATAAACAATTTTATATTTGTTCAGTTTCTAATTGACCACTTGAGGTTTACGCCCCTACCGACGTCACATATGACGTGTAAGCACATGCTGTGAGATCTTGTGGGATAAACAAACATATAACTTAGTGTGAATTACTCAAAAAAAATCGTCAATTTTTGATATTTCAAGATGGAATGGTTCAGAACTGTGCAGTTTCTTATTGTAATAATTCTGTAAAAAAGCTTGGAATATCATTCTTTAATATAATATTTCCTATATATCTACACGGGTGAAAACGAAGCACATGGCTTTGTTTATCCCACATGAGAAGCAGTAGCCTGGTGGGATATTTTGTAACTACGAAGCCCCGCCTATCCTGAAGTGGTCCATTGTTCCAATAAAAAGAAATAGTGGGCTTAAAGTTTAGTTAGAAATGAGCATATGAGTTTTCATGCACAATTTCGGCAAATTAAAAATTTTGAGACTAAACGCCAAAATTTCTATTTTCAAGAACAATAAAATAACTTACTCTCAACATTTTTCTCAAAAACACTTTGACACCATTAAGTGATGTTAAAGATGAAAGCTTTGAGAGAGTTTATATCCCGAAGAATTTAATGTTGATATACAGTAGTCTTCTTTGATATAGAGTTCATTACAAATAATCTTTTATTTTCCATTTTATTAGCAGATGGTCTCAATTTACGCTGATTCGTTTTACGCGGGTAAGTTAAATTCATCCTAAAGTTATTTTAAAAAAATCTTAAAAATACAGTAACAATAAAATCCAAGAAGATCAAGAACAGAATGAAACATAGAATACCACATCAATATCTGATGGAAATCTATTTCTTTTATCAATACGAAGATAGTCGAAGAGGAAGACCCAAAACTTATCTCCAAATTTTGGATCATCCTGTATATAGCTTTTACGAGCTTCAAACTATAAAAATACTTACGCAACAAATCGAAGGACAGAAGACAAACCAGCAAAGCTTCCACCAGGGACAAGGATAATAGCCAATCATATCCTTCAGATTATCGTAGAAACGATTGACACCTATTGAGTAAAATTTTTAAGTAAAATGACAAACTAAACAAAAGTAAACAATCAAATTCAAATAAAGATTCAGTTTTAATCAATTATCTTTTTACTTTTAAGACGAATTGATATTGTAAACGGAATTCTTTTATAAAACTCTTTTACTGCAGAAATAGATTCAAAATGGCGCCTATTAAAAGCATCTATGAATAGTCTATGAAAAAGTAATGTTTCAGCTACAAAATACACTCAATCGAGTGAGCTTAATTTTTCATTGAAAGAACCAAAATTTTACTTTTTTTACTACAGAAAACTGAAATCCAATGGAATTATTATGGTACTTTAATGACTTTCATATTGACTGTACTGAATATGGAATAGGGTTATCTTTTTATTTTAAAGAATAGTGATACTATTCCATATTGATACCTTTGTTGATTATGCACTCAATATGGAATAGGTTTTTTTTTTTGTTTTTGGTTTTTTATAAAGTACACTTAATTTACTGCAAATTCATAATAAATTTTGAAAATTATTATGAAGTAATAACTTCTAAACTTCTGCTACTGTAAATTAAATATCACCTACTCTAAGCATGTTCACTAAAACTAGACTATAAATTTCTCTCGAATAAAATATAATAGAATTAAAAATTATCAAAAATTGGGAGATTGAATTAAAATTATTCTCAGTGAGAATCCCAAACGTATAAAGCTGAATCCAAATTACTAATGTAATTTGTCGTCGTACATTTAAAAGGTTAAAAAAAAGGACTTTTCAACCCTGTTAGAGGCTATTTTTCAACTGTAAAATTGGAAGTATCACTACTTCTAATGGGTTTAAATAATTTTTTATTTATAGTTCATTATTGATGGTAGGGGAATTGGCAATGTGCCAGGACTTCCTTAACTTAAAGAGACCGGGGTGGGGTGGGGTGGGGGGGCTGATCTATTATTTGAATTTGATTGAAATTGGGAGTGTGGGTAGTGTTCTTGTTATGTAAGTAGAAAATAGATTTGAATTCGTCTATAATTAACTTGGTGCTGCTTCAATCTTTTTGAAAGGGTTGAGTTGTAAAGCCTATGTATTTTGCAAGTATGACAAGGGATGGCATATACTAATTTGGTGGAGGTGTAAATGTCTTTTTTATTGTTGGAACTACGGTATTTTAATTTTTAACCTTTTTAAATGTATCATGATAAATTACATTACTAATTTGGATTCAGTTTTATACTTTTGGGATTCTCACTAAAAGTAATTTAAAATAGCTCATTCAATTTTGGCATAATTATTTAATAATAACAGTTTGACGACTTACCGTAGGCCCAAGAGATGGAAACACATTCAAAGAAAATAAGGAAGAGGAGACAGGTTCCACTAGCAGCATAGTAATCAAACAACTGGAATACATACATTCCACCCTGGAAAGAAAATAAAGAGCAATTAAAGTAATACTCAAAAAAGTCATGTTTCTCGTATTTTCATTTAATAAATCAAACATTTTTTACAGAATAAATATAAAAAA